>CM035408.1:46670970-46703470 GCA_020310875.1 Ceratopteris richardii
GAAAAAATTAGTTTCAGTTGGTGATGAGGTCTCAAGTGTAGTTACTTATGTATCAAATTCCTTGATTAGTTAGATGTTCCTTTGTAGTTTGGAGTAGCAAGGGCCTTCATGAAAGTGGAGCTTCTATCAGACTTCAATAGGCATAGTGAACAATTCAGATTGTTGCTTATTCCGAGTCGCAAATTTGACTGCCTATGCAGCTTAGAGGCGGATGATCAGAAGTTGATTATGACATCAAAGCTTTCAGTCTTGTCATGTGAGCTCATCCCATGGGATATTTACAAGCTTAACTCACACAAAGTGGTTCCTGGATACATTGCAAGCATTACAAAGAAAGGCTTTTTTGTTCAATTCCTTGGTGGACTTACTAGTCTGTCCAGTGTTCCATAGTTAGTGGATGGGTTTGTCTAGGACCCTTTTCAGCATTTCACGATAGGGTAGTGAGTTCAAGCCCAAGTTTTGGAAGTGAATTTGGACTTTGGAAGCTTCAATATATCATTGAAGCAATCTGTTTGCTAGTCAACAGATGCAAATCTCATAAAAATTTATTTCCTCCAAGAGGAAAAGATTGCTTAATTGCAAGCTTCCAAGATAGATGTGGCTAACATGAATTCAATTGACTCAACTATTGTGGGAGGAATAATAAAAGGAGTAGTACAGGATATCAAAGAATATGGTATCATTGTTGATATTCAGAATTTGAAAGACTTTGTGGGATTTGTCATACATTTCCAAATTGACTCTGAACTCAAAGTTGGGGATGTTGTAACTGCTCAAGTACTCAATGTTGTGAAGAGTGATGGGTGTTGGAAGAGATGGATGGATACCATAAGAGGATGAGTTGGTACTGCTAACCCCTGCTTTGTACCTGCTCTCTTTCACTTCAGAGTTGTGTTGTAGCCCTTTAGCTTGCTTATGACACTAAATAAGTGCCTCTATCCTTTGGAGATATGCTTCAAACAATTAGATCAAAACAAATAACTTTGCAAATAGCTAGTGTTCAAAAACTTGCTTTTTGGTCGTGATATCTGTTGGATGTTTTGTTCAATACTCACAATACAGTAGAAATTGATCATAATCCTTTTGATGGTACCTAATTTGCTTAGATATCTAATGATTCCAAGTAGAATCACTTAAAATGATAAACTATACACTGAGAAATAACTTTAGCAAGTAGATGCTTACCCCCGACTTTTTAGGAAATGTGTAGAGAATGACCAGAGAGTACTTTGATGCAACTTTCTCCCAATTTTCTAAATCAAATTGCTTAAAATTTTCATAGCATGAAGTAGGCGTTGAGTTAGTTCCAACAAGATATAGATCATGGAAAATGATGGAGAGATCGCTGAGATATGAGCATTCAAAGTACATTGTTCTGAGTGAACATAACAGAGATGAAGACAGATGTGATCAATAATGTAATGTATTATAGAACAATGTTATACATGATCATTGGCATAAATATGATTCCTAATGATGGTGAGAAGATTAGGCTATGGTGTAAGCCACTCAACCTCTACAATTGATCAACAATAAACTCAAGAATGGAGGATAACTAGCCGCAAGATTACAAGTCTCTTATATAATGACTTTTTCAAGTTTGAATTTTGAAATTCAAATAGAGGCTCCACCTAAAAGTACTCCTCTAAGTTACGAGTGACTTTACCAAATGAGAGTCATAGCTTTTAGTTCTCCAAACTCCACGAGATATGTGGACTTACAATATTCTTCCAAGTCAAATGACTTTTACAATAGTTAATGATAAAAAAATATAAGCAATGGTTCATGTGGTCCTTCAAATGTTTGCACATAGCTTCTTCAATGCCTAGCCAATTGTGAAGGCTTGGCATTTGCACCAATAGGGAGCATAGGGTTCCTCGCAACTACCAATGCACTCTGACTGTCAGTGAAGATGGTGGTGGTAGAAGATTGACCAACACCCAAATCAGCCATAAGGCGTCTGAGCCACATTCACTCAAGAGTCGCTCTAAAAGCTTCCCTATACGCAGCCTCACAACTAGAAGTGGCCAAAGTAGGTTGCTTCTTGCTCATCCAAGATATGCATGAGCTTCCAAGCATGAAGCAAAAACCACTAGTGGACACACGAGTGTCATAGCAACTAGCCCAACCACTATAAGGAAAAGCATGCAAATCTAGCGGTAGTGATCCCCCCTTGGGATAAAACAACCCAAGTATTCGGGTGCCACTCAAGTAGCAAAAGATGTTCTTAACCACTTGCCAATGCTTGACTCATGGGCAATGCATAAACCTGCTCATCTGTGAGACAACAAACTGAATATCTTGTAGAGTAATGCATAAATCAGGCATCCAACAGCCTTCTGATAGAGAACAACATCAATTGTAAACCTAGGAGTCGCAATAGGTTTACAATCTTCAAGGCCAAAATGCTGCAATAATGTGTCAATATATTTTGTTTGACACAAAGCCATTCCACCATCAACATACATTATCTGAATGCCCAAATATGGATGCAAATGCCCCAAATCAGACATCTCAAATGAGGCATGTAATCAGCCTTGAAATCAGCAATTTGTTTCTCAAGAGGACCAATGAGTAGCATGTCATCAACATACACAACAATGACAAGAAGCACATGATTAGCACGCTTAACATATAAGGTGCTTTTAGTTGGACTGTTCTCAAAACCATGTGCAATCAGATAGGCATATGTATTTGCATACCAAGCACGTGGTGCTTGCTTTAAACCATATAATGCCTTCTTTGATCTGCACACCTGGTTTTCATGCCCTTTCTACACAAATCCACGAGGCTGAAAAACATACACTTCTTCATGCAAGTCACCATTCAGAAATGATGTTTTAATGTCCAATTGATGTACATTCCAACCATGATGAGCTGCAAGTGCAGAGATGCTATGAACAATAGTCATTCGGCAAGTAGGTGCAAAAGTTTCATAAAAATCAATGCCTCTTTCTTGTGCATAACCCTTTGCAACAAGCCTAGCCTTATACATGTCAATTGTTCCATCAGGTTTACACTTCAGCTTGTATACCCACTTAGTGTCAATGGCCTTCTTGCCAGGAGGCAAGTCACATAAAGAACAGGTACTATTTTTCATGATAGCATCATATTCAGATTGCATTGCATCCATCCAATGTTTAGAATTTTGTGCTTCATCAAACAAAACAAGTTCAGTCTCACCACAGAGACTAGATGCAGCCATAGCATAGTAATCTAATGCAAAAGAGGCCCTATGAGAACCTGAACGAGTATAGTATGAGAGAGGTGCATCTAATTTGTTGTCACACAAAGTCTACACTAGCCATTTTGGCATAGTTTTTGCCTCCTCAATATCAGCTCTCTCATCAACAAGTGCATCATGCAAATCTGCATCAGAAACAAAATGATCTCCATCATCACATGAAACCAGCAATGGCTGAGAAGTTGCCTCATTAGGACCAGCACTAGACTGTCCACCTGTAAAAAGAGGTAGCAAAGTATCATACATGTCTTTGGAGCTAACAAATGTCCCCTTCGTACATGAAAATAAAGGCTAAATAGCATCTTCCACAAAAATAACATCACGGCTAACCAAAATGCATTTAGTTTTGGATGATATAGACGACAGCCTTTGCTTTTAGAACTGTACCCAACAAAAATACATTTAACTGCTTTATCATCTAATTTCCTGCAATGTTGTTCAAGCATTAATGCATATGCCAGACAACCAAAAACACATTGGTGAGCAATAGATGGCTTACGACCATGCCAAGCCTCATATGGAGTGATAGACTGCAGGGCTTTAGTGGGACACCTGTTAAGTACATATGCTGCACACATGACAACCTCAAGCTAGAAACTATGTGGTAGAGCCTGACTCTTGACCATACACCTCGCCATTTCCATGAGTGACATGTTCTTTCGTTCAGCAACTCCATTCTGTTGAGGTGCATACAACACTATACACTTATGTTTTATCCCATGTTCAGTGTAAGATGCATTAAACTCAGGAGACATATATTCCCCCCCTTCGAACAGAACAGAGGGTGTCGATTTTACAGGCTGACATATTTTCAGCCAAAACCAAAAACTGTTTGAAGCACATGAACACTTCGGACTTTGCTTTCAATGGATATACCCATGCATGCCTAGAAAAATCATCAATGAAGGTCACAAAGTAAAGATAGTTTCCAAAAGAAGGTGTCTACATAGGACCACAAACAAGCTGCATTTTGCCCAAAATACAACCTTTGCAGACATGTTTTCCGAGTGCCTCAAGTTTGGGCAAAGAGGACACCATTTCAGATTTCTGCAGGCGTAGAAAACTAGCAAAATTCAGATGACCAAAGCATGCATGCCAAATAACCTGAGAATCATGTACTGCACATGCCAAATCATTCACTTATCTTTCATAGTCTATGAGCTTATATAGCCCACAACATAAAATTCTAGAAGCAATAATCATGTCACCATTTGATAGATCATGAACTGTACATCTGTCATCAACAAATTTCACAACCAAGCCAATCTTTGCTAATGCAGAAACTGATAACAGATTTTTCTTGATCCCTGGCAAAAATAAACAAAGTGAAAGAACTACCATCAGCAATAGTCAGAATGATCTTAATATGCTGTGAGGTAATATGTTTGGTTGCCTCACTATCAAAATACCAAAAATCTGAGTCTACTGCAGAGATACAGTGCTCATGAGAAGATGGGTCAAGAATACAAACAGTAGTAAACACCCATTCTTCATTCTGCACAAGATTAGCAGACTTTGTTTTCTGTGTAGAGGCCTCTACAACAACCATTCTGGCCTCTTTTTTCTTTGCCTCTTTAGCAGCCAGTTTTGGGTAGTTCTTTATGATATGATCATTTCCTTTACAGTACTTGCAAAAAAATTTCTACTTTTCTGATTTCTTCTCATCTTTGTCTTCCTTCTTTGAATGTGTAGCTTTTGCAGATTTTTGCTTGCTAGTAGATGAGCTCCATTTACCTTTGCCCTTCTAACTAGCCAGGAAAGCTTGATTTGCAATACACATGATGGACCTGTTCTGCCTAGACTGATCTTCTTGCAACGGAACAAAGAATAACTCCTCAAATGACGAGGCATTTAGATTGCCTTCATCATCAAACGAAGAGTAGAAGCAAAACTATGATATGAATCAGGAAGACCATTCAGAACGGTCTACACAAGTGAGCTATCTGGTATAACTTCATCAGCAGAAATCAATTGTTCTTTCAAATCTTTGATCTTTGTCAGAAAACTATCCATATATTCACGTTCATTCATGTGCTCACTCTCCAACTGTTTTTGGAGGTAAGCAACACAATCCTCATTCCTAGCCTGGTACAATGTGGTAAGTGAATCCCAAGTATCCTTACGTGTTCTGCAAGAGCAAATGTGAGGAATAATGGCATGTTTGATAGACAAAGCTATCAATGCATATGCCTGAGCATCTATGCCGTCCCAATGAATTTGCTCTGCATAGGTGCAATAGAAACCATAGCATGAACAGGAATCTGTAGAATATCACTATCTTCCACACCATCTCCATCAGCTCCAGCACTTGTATTTGTAGTACCTGTTTCACAGGTGTAACAGGACGTCTTTCAACACCCTACATAATATTCCATAGTCCTTTTGTGACTAGTAGATGACACATAATATAAGCCCATAGTGGATAATTGGTACCATCCAACTTATCCTTAACAACCAACATACGGAATACAACTACTTTCAGCCATGGCCACTGACTAAAATACCTTGATGCAAAAAAATGATTGTATGTGAAAAAGTTGAACAGAACTATCCAAACAAGTTCTGCTAGACCTGTAGTAGATTTTGAGATGCTTATACTGGCAAACCAAAACTGGTATATATCTTTGGTACAAAAAGACGAAATAGTCTGCACAAGCACTAGGATAGTGCATTCAGAGGCCAAAACAAGCTCAGATCACGATCTTGAGTATGCTCACTGCACGAGAACAAGGATTATGACCAACACCACATGCTAGAGAGATGACTCTCCTCCCAACCAAATGCCTCTATATATATCTCTCTCTAGGGGACTGCCTTCTTGGAAAGGTGGATTCTAACCATCCATGTGTCGGCCATATAACTCCATGTGTGCCAAGTGTCTCAGTTAACTCGAGTTAACTCAAGTGGATGCTTCTAGAAGGCTCTAGATCTCTCTAGCAAAATACTCTCATCATGTCCCCCATGGGGATTGAACCCAAGACCTCCTCCTTCACATCCTTGAGACTTAACCACTAAGCTAAGTGGATCACTTGTTCACAAGAGCACAAGACCTCCTAGTAAATCTAAACTCGAGATCTTTGGTCATACACATGGATGGCCAAACGGTGTCCAATTTCAGATCCATCTGAACCGTCCGGACCCCTACATCATAGGCTTACTTTATTGCATTCTTCCCCCCTTGGAAAATATTTTCGTCCTCGAATGCAAGAGAACAAGGATTACGACCACCACCATGTGCTACAGAGATGACTCTCCTCCCAACCAAATGCCTCTATATATAGCTCTCTCCAGGGGACTGCCTTCTTGGGCAAGTGGATTCTAACCATCCATGTGTCGGCCATGTAATTGCATGTGTGCCAAGTGTCCCAGTTAACTCGAGTTAACTCAAGTGGATGCTTCTAGAAGGCTCTAGATCTCTTTGGGAAAAATTCTCTCCTCATGTTCCCCATGGGGATTGAACCCAAGACCTCCTTCTTCACATCCTTGAGACTTAACCATTAAGCTAAGTGATCACTTGTTCACAAGAGCACAAGACCTCCTAGTAAGTCTAAACTGGAGTTCTTTGGTCATACACACGGATGACCAAACGGTGTCCGATTTCAGATCCGTCTGAACTGGCTGGACCCCTAGATCATAGGCTTACTTTATTACACTCACCAAATGGCCAAACGGTGTCTGATTTCAGATCCGTCTGAACTGGCTGGACCCCTAGATCATAGGCTTACTTTATTACTTTATTACTTTATTACCCCTACACAGGAGCAGCTTAGATGGGATGGAAAAGATGCTCAAGCTCATGCTTTGATTGCGCTTTCAGTGAAGCGTCATATAGTTCCACACATTCGGTCATGTTCTACATCGAGCCATGCATGGGACACTCTTGCTTCTTTGTATGCTGTGCGTAATGAAGCACGTGTTGCATACTTGAGGAAGCAACTTGAGGAAGCAACTTGAGGATGTATGTATGGCTAAAAATGAGTCAGTGGATGTGTATGTGACACGTATCAAGGACTTGAAAGAGCAATTGGCAAACATAGATGAGATCATTCCGGATGCATCACTCATTTCTACATTGTTGAAAGGATTACCGAAATCTTTTCAAAGCTTTGCTACTACACTCCGTTTGGTTGCAAAAGGAAATCCTAATATGTATGCATTTGATGAGGTTGTGTCTCTTCTTTTGCAAGAAGAGCAATCTAGAGTGAATAGGAGTGGTTTGATTGAGGGAACGCATGCACTTGCTATCTCACAAAAGGGGAAAAGCAAGTATGGTTCAGCTTTTGGTTCATCAAAACCAAAGCCTCAAGCTTCCTCTTCCACTCATTCCTCTAATGATGGTGATTTGCAAAAGAAGAAGAGATGCAAATATTGCCAAAAGGCTGGTCATACTATTGATGAGTGTAGAAAGCTTGCTAAACGCAACGAAAAGAAGAAGGAATCGGGCATGTCTATTGCTGAAAATTCAGCAAATGCAAAGAATGATGAAGCTAACATGGCTCAAGATTTTTGGGCATGTGTTGTTACATGTCATTATGATGCTTCTTTACATTCTAAATGTATGGTTGTGAGTGAGGCTGATTCGGATTGGTTCTTTGATAGTGGTGCTTCAAAGCACATAACATCATGTTAAAGATTTTTTGCCTCTTTGAAAGATGCACCTAAAGGAGGACATGTGTGTGCAAACAATGCCTCTTATCCTATCATTGGAGTAGGAGAAATTGAGCTTACGGCTGCAAATGGAGGTGTGATTCTCTTGAAAAATGCATTGTATGTGCCCGATATCAAGAAGAACTTAATTTCAGTTCCATTGATTGCCAAAGCTGGACTTCATGTACACTTTGTTGATGATAAGTGTATGGTTCATGATTTCAGCAATGGCGATGTTATTGTGATGTCCGGTACATTATGTAATGGTTTGTATCGCATGGATACATACAAGAGGGCTGCCTCGAATGGCTTAGTTGCTCATACTTCTTCCATGGCTGAAATGGAGCTTTGGCATGCTCGTTTTGGTCATTTAAACTTCAATAGTTTGCTCTACTTGCAAAAGAAGGACATGGTTATTGGCTTGCCTACACTTGAGTCCATTGAAAAGCATGGATGTGAAGGTTGCATTCTTGGAAAAATGCATCGTGCTTCTTTTCCAAAAGATAGTCATACACACACTACAAGAAAATTGCAACTTGTTCATAGTGATGTATGTGGTCCGGTCAAGACTCCATCTTTTGGGAAGCATGTATATTTTGTTACCTTCATTGATGATGCTACTCGCCATACATGGGTGTATCCTATGAAAGCAAAGAATGAGGTATTTTCTTACTTCAAAGCATTTTTAGCTATGGCTGAAAATTTTTCTTCACAAAAGCTTTTGACTCTACACACGGATCCTGGTGGTGAATACATGTCACATGAGTTTAATGCTTTTCTTCGTGAAAGAGGTATTTCACACCAATGTACGGTGCCATATACACCTCAACAAAATGGTGTTGCCGAGCGTAAAAATAGAACTTTACTTGAAATGGCACGATGTATGGTTAAAGGAAAGCATCTTCCTCATAAGTTTTGGATGGAAGCGGTCATGTGTGCAAACTATGTGTTGAATCGCTGCCCTACAAAAGCATTAAGAGTCATCACTCCTTATGAGGCTTGGAATGGTCATAAGCCTATGGTTAGTCATATGCGTGTGTTTGGTTGTTTGTCATATGCTCTTGTGCCATCACAACAACATCACAAACTTGATGACAAGGCAAAGAAATGTATATTTGTTGGTTATAGTGCTGAAAGTAAGGGATATCGATTGTACCATCCATTGAAGAACACAATTATCGTGAGTCGAGATGTGGTATTTGCTGAAAATTCAGTTTTCCCTCTACTTGAATGCAAAAAACTGCCAACAGTTAGCTCACAAGATGTGTTCGATACACTCGTGCCTTTGTTCCAAAATGGTGCGCTTGACTATGGCCATGTAGACCAGCCAACTGAGGCTCAAAGGGCTGAAAAATTCCAGCCAAATAGGGCTGAAAATGCAGAGAATTTCCAACCAAACATGGCTGAAAAAATTCAATGAACATTTGCGTCAAAATATGGCTGAAACTGAGCATGAAATTCAGCCCACGCATGATGTACATATTGAAGATGTTTTACATAATGAACGCATGTCTATCAAGAGTGCACAATCTATGCCAAAGTGGCTGAAACAAACTTTGCAGGACAGCAAATTGAGTGCAACTTTACTTGGTAGAACAAGATCAAGCTCTCACCATGCATCAAATAATTTTGTGGATTATTCTCTTATTGCTACAGCATGTAATGAAGAGCCACTTTCTTTTGAAGATGCATGTGACGATCCACAATGGATGAGTGCTATGCAATCAGAAATGGATTCCATACATAGGAATGGTACTTGGGAGTTATGTGAATTGCCAAAAGGAAAGAATGCCATTGGTACAAAGTGGGTTTACAGGATTAAGAGAAAATCTGATGGTAGCATTGATCGCTACAAAGCTAGATTGGTTGCCAAAGGATATGCGCAACAATATGGCATTGACTATGAGGAAACTTTTGCACCTACTTCACGCATGACTACCATTCGTACCATGGTTGCGTTGGCTGCCCATCGAGGTTGGAAAGTGCATCAATTGGACATAAAAACTGCCTTCTTGAATGGAGATTTGCAAGAAGAGGTCTATGTGAAGCAACCTCTTGGATTTGCTATGAAAGGGAAAGAGCATATGGTTTGTCGCTTGCATAAAGCCTTGTATGGTCTCAAGCAAGCTCCACGTGCATGGTATGACAAAATACATAAGCACTTGATTGCTCTTGGCTTCACATGTAGTCCGATTGAAAGCACACTCTATGTACGCAAAAATGGGGCTGATCTTATAGTGCTTGTTCTTTATGTTGATGACATACTCTTGACTGGGTCATGTGATGCAAAACTTGACATTCTTATGGCTGATTTGTAGCATACTTTTGATGTCACTTATCTTGGTCTTTTGAGGTACTATCTTGGCATCCAGTTTGAATCCGTTGAGGGGGGAATTGTTATGCATCAAGCCAAGTATGTTGAGAAACTACTTCAGCATTTTGACTTTGAGGATTGTAAGCCAGTTTCCACACCAGTTCAGACAGGATTTAGGTTCTCAGTTGAGGATTCCAGTGATGCATTTGACACTTCTCTTTATCAGCAAGCTGTGGGATGTCTTATATATGCATGCAACACAAGGCCAGATATACAGTATGCAGTTTCCCATTTGAGTTGATTCATGTATAGCCCTGGAACTAAGCATTGGCAAGCGGTGAAACGTGTGTTTAGATATCTTCGAGGCACTTTGAGCTTAGGTCTCTTTTATGGAAGAGATGTTCAACCATGCTTGCATGCTTTTACAGATAGTGATTGGGCTGGTTGTTATGATACTTGCGTGTCCACTAGTGGTAATTGCTTTTTCCTTGGAGACTCATGCATATCTTGGTTGAGTAAGAAGCAACCTACAATGGCGACATCGAGTTATGAAGCTGAGTACAGGGCAGTTTTCACAGCTACAGTGGAGTGTATATGGCTGAGGCGCCTATTGATGGATCTTTGCATGGAGATTGATGCTGCTACGCATATTATCACAGATAGTCAAAGTGCTTTGGCTATTGCACGAAACCCAGTGTTTCATGCACGAACCAAACATATTGAGGTGCATTATCACTATGTGAGAGAGCGCCTTCATGCAGGAGATATTGATTTGGTATAAGTGCCTACACAAGATAATGTGGCAGACATATTCACCAAAGCTCTTCCACGGGAAAAGTTTGAAGCTTTTTGCAAAGCTTTAGGCTTATTACCTTGTGGGGGCTGATCTGTCACTCCCTGTATGTGTTCACATCATTTGCTCCAGGGGGGTTTGTTACACTTATGTGTTCCTCGAGTAGCTTTGATGTGAACCTTTTCCCTATACATAGGCACTTTTTACTCTAGTGCTGGCTAGAGGTTTTTTCCCATGTTACCACATACTTGATACTCTCATATGTGGTGGTACTGTGTACTTAGGGACATTATTCAGCTCTTACTTAACTTGAGTTCATCGATCAATAGAGTGAGCTATTCCAGCCATCGTCTTCTCCGTGTGTCTTTGCTGCGTTTGTGCTGCTTGTGTGTGCTTCTCGTGTGTCTCTCGCACTTCTACACCTCCTAAAGCCAGGGGAAAAAACCTCCTAAAGAGGAAAAAAGTGCCCCGGTGGTCCTAGAGTGCTCACACACATCACTACCTAAATATATCAACAATTTTTTTTTCTAACATTAGCTATACCATGTCCAAATGTTTTTTACAAAATTTCAAGATGATATGTCTTTCCATTTAGGAGTTATAAAGAAAATAGTAAAAGTTAGCTTCTGTAAATTTTTAAAATATTACAGGTATAGAGGCTTAGTATTTTGGTCATTGTGAAAGATTAACATGTCCAAATACTCTGAAATTTATATTAATAAAAGTAGATAGTAGTAGCTATGTGTCATTAAAATTTGGAAGAAATTGGACATCAGTTGGTAGGTCAAATGACCTATTCTTCTCAAAACAGTCTCTGGTGAGGATTTGCCAAAGACTGGTGCATGTGTCTGATGAACACTTGATATTTTCATGTTGGAAGCTCCAATTTCAAAACATTTTCTTGGAGAAGCTACTCCATTATAGACCCTATGATATACCCAAAATTCAAAGATTTTGGAATTTGTCTTTATAGTTAGAAGATATTCTAAAAGTGCAACAACATTGTTTTTAGGCTCACCTAAGAAAATGTGTAGTAGAGATGGAATGATACATTTGAATGGGTATTTGATTGGATTTTAAGTTGAAATTTTGTGAAACCAAACTAGATATCATTGATAAATTGACATCTTGTTCCATATTCTGGATCATTGATAGATTATCATCTTGGATTTACAACTTGGATCATGATGAGACTTTCTTGAGTTTCATTTCGTTACGGTGAGTAAATCAAGCAGATTTACTTGAGCTTAGAGATTAAGCACTATTTGGAAAAGGTTTTCATTTATTTTTAGTATTTTTTCACAGAGATTGGGGACATAGTCAAATTGTTTTGGATGAGCATAGTTTTTTTTTCATTACTTTAGTGGAGTAAGTGATTTTGCATGATTATACCATATGGCAGGCTGTTAGTGGATATTTCAGGGGGACAAGAGCAAGTTGCCAAGGTCTCTACAAGTGACAAGCCGTCACAAGTTAGTGGTCAAGGTCTAGTCATCAAGAGTTCGAGGATATTCCAAGTACTTATGCTGCACATATATGGACTCACTGGGCCTTAGAGGGATTCCTATAGTATGCCCAAGGCAAGGACTACTATTTATTGGTGGAAGTGCTAGATAGGAAGCACAAAGACTAGTTGTCTACTTTTTGAGCATCTAGTATTTCAGACGCCTAACACACTCTACTCTTATTATTTGGAATCATTGATTCTGATTCCCAGGTTTATAGCTCCTTCTATATCATTGAGGACAATAATCTTTAGAATGGGGAGAGAGTGTTATATTCCAGAGATGTACATGCTTGGAGAAACGAGAAGTTCCTTGCTCAGGGGATAGCGAAGGACAAAAGCCAAAGAGTTCATACGAGGTACCTACTCATGATGGCCAAATGAGTAGAGGGACCTATTTATAGCCTTGCCTAGATGGTGACTAGGCAAGGCTATAAATAGGTTGGGAGGTGAGTCCCAAGCATGTCATTCTCCACTTCTCATAGATGTGGGTGGCTCTCGATGGCTGACAAGAGAGAAGGGGGAAGTACAGAGGGCGACAACAATTTGAAGATCGCAGAGTTCTTCAAAAAGGAGGGAGACATCCAGTAAGAAGGAGATTCTTGGGTTCTTTTGGAGGAGGCATGCAAAAGTAGCACTCCAGTAGTAGAAGATGTTTTTTTTGGCTAAAGCTGAGTTTTTTGGTGTGCTTTGGGTGGCTAGAAGGAGGCACAACAAAAGGTTTTTTTCTTTGTGATGCAGGTGTACACAGGTAGACCACTATCTTGTCATATATGTAGGTATGGGAAAGGGGGGGATGCCCCATTACTACACACCAACAGAAGGGATCTCGGGGATGGGGAGGGGTTTCTTTCTCCGTGCACATGAAGGTCAGTGATAGGGTGCATCGAGGGCACACTATTTAAGCAAAAACAAGCATTGATATGGGGAAGGCTCTGATCGTTCTAGGGAGAACAAGTGGGTCATGGACTCTTGCAACCCGAAGCATGTGGATTTATTATTTAAAGACACCTAATTCTTTAGATGAAGGTGGCACAACTGCCCTGCTTCTACATTCATATACACACTACATAGGTAATGAAAATTTGAGGAATCTACTTCTTGTTCCTCAGACCACCATAGCCATTGAAGCTATAATAGATGGCTTGCCCGTTGAGGAACCGACTTCAGTGGGAACAACTGCGATAGGTGCTTCTTGCTCCCAAAAGGAGAAAGGAAGCGGATGGTTGGAATATCTTAAAGAGCATTCTCTATCGTGGGTAAAAAATATCAATTGCCAGCTTTTGGGTGACATCCTCAGCCAGTGGGCGCAATGATATCACTAGGATAATTGTATACATGGGCTTGGGAACCTTGTTTTCTTGTCTCATTCCCTTCTATCATAGTGTGTTGAGCCTATCACTATCGTAGGGATCACAACATTGACATTGTGAGCTTCATTCTACTGCTACATGGAACTGTGGCACTAATATCATATATTGTTTTTGGTTTGTTGTCCCCACTCGTTTATGGTTTTTCATATAGAGCTACATATAACACGGATGATAAATTTATTTTGTGTTGTGGAATGACAGTTGTGGCTATTACTACACTAGCCCTTTGCAAAGCAAAAGTGTTAAACATGCCATATTTGAAAACCACCCTTAGTTATCTTTCAGGGGGGGATTTCTTGCATGAGTAATTAACTATTTGCGTGGTGAACATGTAGCAGAGCTGCCAAAAGAATGGGGTATATGAATATGAGACACAATCTAGGGATATTCTAGAATGGTGACAAAAATGCACTTTTCCTGCAAATATGTGATGTGGAATGACAAGTGTGGCTAGTTGTTGCTACACAATAGTATCAACATGCGAAGAAAGCTGTCAAAGAACAAGACTTGAATAATCTTGTTTGCAGATGTGTTGTAGGTGTTTTGCGGCAACATTGGACTACTTGACAGGCTAAGTTGTTACAAAATCAAGGGATGCTAAATTTTGCTCCAATTTTTGATATTTTAATAGGCTTCCAATTTTAGGTCCACTTCGAGTAAGTATGATAGACCGTCCTCCTCAGAATTCTCATGCCCTAGTGTCTCCTTCTTACCCTAAACATATCTCATGTATGATTTCATGGATAAGTTGGGTTCCTCCACAAAATTCTTGTTGTTGAAACACTAGCTACAGTTGTAGAAACTTAAAGTGAGAGTGCTCCACATGTATTGATATCATGTAGGACTAAAGGCTCTTAATGAATGAGTGCACGTGTGAAAGGGAAGGAGAAAGAGAGAGAGAAAAAGAGAGAAAGAGTGAAGGAGAGTGAGAGTGTGAGTGTGTGTTTGAGTATATGTGTGAGTGTGTGTGTGATTGTGTACGTGAGTAAGAGAAAGTGTGGGAAAGAGTGAGAAGGAGGGTGAAGGAGTATGTGAGAGGGAGTTATGGGTGTGTGAGAGTACGGAAGAGGGAATGTGTGTGTGAGTGAAAGAGAGCTTGTGAAAGAGTGGAAGAGTGAGAGTGTGAGTACAAAAGTGTGTATGTGTGAGAGAGAGAGGGTGTGTGAAAGAGGGGAAGTGTAAGCAAAGGGGTATGAGATAGTGCATGAGAATGAGAAGTTAGAAATAAGGGAAGAGTAAAAGAAAGAGAAAGAAGGTGAGTAGGGAGAGAGTGAGGTCGCGAGGGTCAACCACCAACGATTGACATTCGTAAGCATATATCCTCCGATTCACATTTCTCTCCACCTTTTCCGATCACTTTGAGATATAATTGTGGACTCAAAGCAATAGAACTTGACAAATTCTAGGGAGTTTGGGTAAAATATAGGCATCTATCTACATCTTCCCATTAGGCTTAAGACCCTTATTCATTTGGCAATCCCACTGGGGATTGCTTGGCATGTCTCTATAAGAGAGTTCCATAGGTTCGCCTAGTGTCACATGTTGGCTGAGCTCTCGAACCTAGTGCCTGGTACATGAGCGAAGAAAGTTCTTCCTTAGGCAGAACTCAAACACAGAGAGAAGAGCGAGCTACTCAAAGGGTTGACGCTTGAGAGAGGCATAGACAAGAGTCATATGAGGGGTGTTCGAGTAATTGAAAAAAGTGGGGGGACAAAACATATTACTAGAGAAGAGTTGCCGCTCAGGTTAGGAGACTCAAGGGAGTCTTAAAACCAAGGGTTTTCAACTTCTGGGAACGAAGCGATATTGACATTTCCCCTTTGTTTGAAATGGCTTACCAAGTTACAGTGCATTCAGGAGATTTCCCAAGATTCTCGGGCCTCTGGGATGAGGAACCCAATAATTTCATTCAACTTTTTGAGGTGACCTGTGAGGCTAATGAAGTCATAGATCAAGGGCAAAGGTTGAGAATCTTCCCTGCTACTCTCCAGGATGAAGCCGCAAACTGGTATGGGAATCTGACACTAGAGGAGAGAGGGATGTATCAAGTGCTTAAAGACGCTTTCTTGGTGAAATTTTGAAGGCAAGGCTTCCAAGATTGAGTCGCCTAGTAGGTGGACTATCTGCGATAGGCAGTCAATGAAAGCATCAACCATTACATCCAGCGAATAGAAACATTGATCTAGAAGATTGGTGTGAACGCTCCCAATTATGAAATGCTGAAGAGAAGGTTTATCATCGGGCTCAGGGATCCCACAATGCAGCAACACATAAGCCTTAGGTGACCTGCCAATCTAATGGCTGCAAAAGAAGAATCTCGGGTATAGGAGGAAGTACAACTAAGTCAACAAAGAATGAGAGAGCTCGTGTATGGATCAATGGAGGGACTAGGGGGTGTACCCATATAAAATCCTGACTATGAACGCTCGATGGTATCGGAAGTATTTCATCACTCCGACTGGCATTCAAAAAAATTAAACATTTTCTTTCAAGATGGTTATCTCTAAACTCTCAAAAATATGTCTTATATGAGCTTTGATTTGACTAATCTCTCTCTCTTTAAGTGCCTGAAGGGTGAAGATCCTAAACAAATGCTCTTATCAGCACACGAAGAGAAGTTTGTCTTTCCATTTAAATCTTTTATATATAACCCTCAATGCCTTTAGGTATTGTGTGATAGTTTGTGCATATACCCTAAGTGTTTAAGTATTTATGTGTGCTTATGCATGTGTATGCATGTGTATTGATAGATAAGAGTGAATTGTGCTTATGCATATGTGTGATTGCATGTGTATGTAACGGTTTGTGCCTATGTGTTTCTAAGTTTTTCCCTATGTGTTTGTATTTATGTATGAGGAATCTGTATGTGCATTTGGCTTTAAGACCCCATGTGCCTAAGGAAAAAGGGTATAACCATTATGTAGGTAAACAATGCATGTAAGTAACTAACCATATGAGTGCATGGTTAAGTAAGCATCTGGACCTTATGATTGTGAGTGTATGAAAATATTAAAACATCTATTTCAATTTTATAAATGTAAGCTTTTACATTAATGAAATTCTACTTTAAATTAACCCTTAATAATTAAAGAGAAGGAAGTGTGTTAATCAACCTAAATAATAATGAGAGTTAAAATAATGTATTACATGTATGTGTTTGTATAAATATCAATAATTACATGAAAGTGAAATCAAAATAGAAATACGTGTATAACTAACTATTTATAGAATGTATGATAAATATGATGTGTAAGTATAGTATGTGGAAGCACTAGGTAACGATAGTATGTGTGCGCACAACTATTTGTATATACATACATGAATGTCTTGCGTATGTTTTGTCGTTCTAATGAATTTATGCAAGTACGTACGGAGAGAGAGAGAGATCACGTTGTTTTTCGCCTTCGGCTGCAGGGAAGTGCAGAGGCAGAAAGGACGGACAGAGAGAGAGAGAAAGAGAGAGAGATGCGTACGAGAGAGAGAGAGAGCATTTGTTTGTTTAGTGCTATTGCAGTCAATGTCAAAACAACTCACTGTTGTCACTTATGAAGTTCATATTTTTGGGCTATGGTCATGAATTCCAAGAGAATCTGAAGCTATACTCACTCTTGTTACTATTGCGAGAAGATGTAAATGCTGCATTCTACAGCTGCTATTGAATAAATTGATGAATGACATCAAGGTTTTGGGTTTTTTAATGCTAGGAATAAGTTCTGTTCAATTCGCTTCAGCCGTAGAATTTTCCTGTATGGGAGCTGCATATAGAAGTGCAAAAAGTGGTGTAGATGTTGCTTCTATGGGTGTTATGCGACTGGAATTGGTGATGGAATCCATTGTTCAAGTTTTCATGGCTGGTGTCTTGGGTATTTGCGGCCTAATTATTACTGTCATTACCGGCATGAATCCCAAGAGCATAGCTTACTACCTTTTTGATGGATATGCGCACTTAGCTTTAGGGCTTGCCTGTGGTTTGACAGGCCTTTCTGCAGGAATGGCTATTGGTATTATTGGTGATGCAGGTGTAAGTGCTAATGCAAAGCAGCCGACTTTCTTTGTTCGGATGATACTCATTTTAATATTTGCAGAGGCGCTTGCACTGTATGGCCTTATTTTTGAAATGATTCTCTCTTCTCGTGCTGGACAATCAAGAGAATGGCTGGAGAGCATCAGTGTGATGCAGCAGCAGAGAAAATTCGTGCAGATCAAAGAATAGAGAAAGAGAGATATAGAAAATGCTGTTGGAACTTATCAGAGTCAACCAAATTGCAAAACAAGCTCGAAATTCTTGATTTTTTGGTTGATTTTGGGGATAATCGGGCTTGTGGTGCTATCTAGTTGAATGATGTATACTACACCGAGCAAATCATGCAATACTTTCAGCGAAAGACGGACTTCTTCAAGCCTTGAACGGTGTGTAGGAGGTTGATCAGAAGCAGCATCCTCAACTTTTACAAAGCATATAAATCTGAATCCAGCATTCTGTCATTTAAAAATTGTCTTCTGCGTTGGGCACAAGGTGTGGTTGAACAAAGAAGATGAGGATGGTGATTCAAAGGATTGCTGGTACTCTAGGCCACCAAAAGAATTTAAGCCAGAGTTATCTTCTTTTGGAACTTTGTGGATGGCTTTGGATGGGTGCAAACATCCGATTCAAGTTCTTTGGAAAACGAGGTTTTGGAGGTGATCAGCTGTTGGAGAGAAAGCAGATATACATCAAGGTACATCTGCATTATCTTGGTTCTCTTTATCATCCAAATTTAGTTAATCTTGATGGGTTCTGTAGTAAGGATCGTAATGGTTTACTGTGTATGAGTTTATGGCCATGGAAGCCTAGACAATCATATACTCTGCAAGGGAAAGCATGTCCCAGCTATGTCATGGGTCACACGGATGAAGATTACACTTGACGCTGCAAAACGTGTTGCTTTTTAACATGGGCTTGAACCTCAGGGCATCTATAGGAACTTTGGAAGCTCCAATATTCTATTAGATAGTATCTATTAGATAGTAGTTATTTGCAAATCTATTAGATTATGCGTTATGGGCTTGCAAAATATGGACCTGTGGGAGATGATACACATGTTTCCACTCGTGCTATGGAAACATATGGCTATACTTCTCCTGAGTATCTTGTTATGGGTCACTTAACAGTGAGAAGTAAAGCCTACAGTTTTGGGGGTTGTATTACTTGAGCTTTTAACTGGTCTTAAAACATTAAACCATAATCGGCATCCTCAGGAGGTGAAGCTAGTGGAATGGATCAATCTAATGCTGAAGGACCGAAGGCAGGTCATGCAAGAGATTGACCGAAACTGGCAGGCTAGTTTTCGAAGAAAGCAGGATATAAAACTGCCCAGTTAGCTCTTACATGCCTGGATGATCTCCCAAAAATCAAGACCTATAATGACACAGGTTGAAACGGCAGAGTAGGCAAAGGCTAGGAGAGGTCCGGGTGCAACTGTGCAGCGAAAGCTTATACAGGTCGTAACTCCTTCCACTGCAATGGATGAAAATATGAAGCCAGAAGCTGTTCATCTCCTGGCGATAAAAGAGGAGTTACAACTTGAATCAAATCACTCCTCAGAAGCAAGGGTTGTTTTTGGTTTTGCTGGCCAATTTTACGTTGGTTCACTAGGTGATGATAGTGCCCGTTCAGCTCTGGGAGCATTGCTTACATAGGTAGCACCTCGAAAATTACTTTATGAACTTTGAGGTTTGTCCAATGAAACCATGAAAGCATTGAGACATTATTCTACTGAAGACATCAGGCCGCTTGAGCTTACTGCTCTTCAACCTCAACGATTTCATGGAAGCTGCAGCAGCATTTTGCATTAAAGGCAGAGTCCAGTTGTGTATTTGTGCGAAATAATGTTGAGCTTGGTAGCCAATCTAATTCATATAGAGCAATGCTTCTGACTGGACCAAACATGGGAGGAAATCAAGACTTCTACCTGCAACATGTATAGTGGTCATCTTGGCACAGATGGGCTGTTATATACTGCAGAATCTTGTATGCTATCGCCTGTAGATATTATTTTCACTCGGATTGGTGCTTCTGATAGAATCATGTCAGAACAAAGCACTTTTATGGTGGAATGCAACGAGGCTTTCTCTGTATTGAGATATGCAGCACCAGACCCATTAGTTATCTTGGATGAGCTTGGACGAGGAACATTTACATTTGATAACTATGTTATTGCTTATTCTGTACTTCGTCATCTAGTAGACTCTGTCTTGGTTTCTCTTTGCAACACATTATCATCCTCTTACCCAGGAGTTTGCTGCTCATCCACGTGTGATCCTTAGGCACATGGCTTGTGCATTTGAGGATATGAATCATAAGGATTCAATGAATGACAGATCCACACAAGAAATCGATGCAGGGAAATGGAACCTAACCTTTTTATATAAGCTAACGCCTGGTGCTTCTCGAGATAGCTACAGTCTTCATGTGTCATGATTGGCTAGTTTACCCGATGCATGATTCCAGAATTGCACCACAATTGCAAGTAAAGAACGTTTTCTTGAACAAATGATGTTGCACCACAATTGCACCACAATTGCAAGTAAAGAACGTTTTCTTGATGCGACTTAGCAGAGCTTGTTTGATCCTACAACTTCGTTTCAAGACCGAAGTTCTGAAAATTTTACCTGGTGGCTACTGCGGATCGACACACAGTCGACTGGAATAGAACTGAGCGCTGTTGCGCAGAGCTGAAGATGGATTGATCCCAGTCTGTGAGAGAGAGAGAGAGAGAGAGAGAGAGAGAGAGAGAGAGAGAGAGAGAGAGAGAGAGAGAGAGAGAGAGAGAGAGAGAGAGAGAGAGAAGTAATAATCATATGTTCTATTATTTTATTTTTTGTTGGTTTTCTTTTTGCTATTTTAATCTAATCAAATTAATTATATATCTTGTTAGCATGTTTAGAATGTAGATTTAGCATATTTAGATTAGAATTATATATCTTGTTAGATTAATTAGCATATTTTGAATGCATACATGAATGAATGCATGTGCATGAATACATATGCATGAGTAATGTGTGCATGTGCATGAGTAATGCATACATAAGTGAGTGATTGAGCATGCTTATGCATAGAATGCGTGCATGAGTGTGCATGAATGCATGAGTGTGCATGAATGCATGAGTTGTAAGTTTATGTAAGTGAGGACATGCATGTATGCATGAAAGCATGTGTGCATATGTGTGAGTGTATAGGCATGAGAGAAAGCATGCATACATGTATGAATGTGAGCATGCATGTGTGTAAATGAGGGCGTATGCATATGCATAAATATAGAGTGTATGCATGTGAGAGCATACACATGCATGAATGTGCATAAGTATATACATACATGTATACGTATGAACGCATGTGTATACAAGAATGTACATGCGTGCTTATGAAAAAGTGTATGTATGCATGTATATGAGCATGCACATACATGAAAGAGAGATGAATGTAGCACAAGTGAATGTTATATATGAAAGATAAATTGAAAAATAATAAAGAAGTGTGTGTTTTATGCTTTTATAAAGGAACTTATGTTTTTTCTTTTTAATGAATTTTTTAGATAAAAGCATAAACTTATGTTTTTTCTTTTTAATGAATTTTTGCAGAACATTGAAGAGCATGTGACATTTATGAGCATTACGAATGGGAAGGTGGAGAGAGCACACAAAAGATCAAAGCTGCAGTCCTTCAAAACCTTCTAACTTGACCTTTTTAGCAGAGAGATTAAAACTTAGAGAGATTAAAACTTATAGCCTTAGAACTTAAAACTCTTGTATTTTCATAAGTTGTATAGGGTTTGCTATATTAGTTTCATTTCACATGAATGCTATTACTTCATCAAAATCAAACTTGAAGGATGTCTTATAAGCTTACACTTAGAATTACATAAGGTTATTACCATGTGGCTCGTGGAGTTCGCTTGACCCATTGGGTTAAGCCTAGTCCGCACTCTAGGGGGGGAGTAGCCAAGTACGTCTTGGTTGCTTCCTTCCTGGGTGAGGCTATTCCCAAGTATATGAGAGCTCTCTTTAATTGACAGATCCTCTACGGAGGAAGGGAAGTCATTCTTCCGTCCGATCCCTCTTAGGTCCCGCGTTGGTGTGTCATGATGATTCGGCAGAGGGAAATGACGATATATGGATTGTATGCGTAAGAGCCCTGGTACTTCATGTTATGGGAATAGCTTCACCGGTCGCCAGTGATGAGGAGGGAGACTCAAAACTGGTGTGCGGACTCCTCCTGTGAGCCGACGCTCCTTGTGGGTATGGCGTTCCTTTGTCGGGAACACGTCGGGTAGGCAGTTTATCTTGGTGAGGAATTCGTTCCAAGTCCGCATACTCTAGTGTCGTGACCGGGGCATTGGGTATCTCACCGCACTGATTCCTTGGGGTCAGTTGACCACAATCTTCGGGTTGCAAGGTCACGTATAAGTCTTCTTCTGAAGATGAAGCGGCGGATAGATTCTGCCTTCTAAGCGGGTTAGCCTCCTTTGGCCCCCATCCCCGACTCAGAAAATAAAAAAAAATTTGTTGTATCTGTTTTGGTTTTCATCTCATCTTTATATTACCACTTTGATTAAAAAGAAGAAAAATCTTGCAAGTAATGAAACGATGTTTGCCATATACATAGACTACTAGGATATAAAAGAACACAACACTCTTATCACAATCTAAAGACCTAAAGCACACTAAGGAACACCTCGCATGTAGTCACACGATAAGACCGTTGTAAAACCGGTACTGATCCACCTAATTGGTACTGATCCACCTGGTGCTATTCGTGCACGCCCCGACATCCTTTGGTGAACCAGACATGAAGCATGACAATTGTGTGCTTAGATTGTTAGATGTGATTATAGTTTTGGGAAAAAATAGATCTTTGTATTTCTCTTGTATGTAGGTATGTCGAGCATTTGTTGTCGGAGATCTTACTCCTTGGTTGTTTAGGGCTGAACACCTCCAAAAGAAGAGCTTTCAACACTTCTTCCAACCTTACATCGACAACACAGATAAGAACAGGAATAAGGATGGTAAAAGCAAAGGCAAAAAATCTAATGATGACGCTAATACCTCTCACGAAAACTTTGCAAGTAGAGGTAGAGGTTCAAGAGGAAGAGAGAGAGGAGGAAGACAAGGTAGGGGGAGACCACAAAGCTCCTCTCCATGTGCCATATATGGCTTGACTAACCACATTACTGAGAATTGTTTCAAGAATCTTATGAATCAAAGAGAGAGAGTTTATGGCAGAAGTGGATATGGAAGCTCAAGAGGCAGATTCAACAACAACAACAACAATGGCTACAATAATAAGTCATACAATTACAACAATTACCAAGTAGGATATAGAGGAAGGAGAGACTACAACAACTATACAGATGATCAAGCTCAAGAAGACTCACTACTTTTGATGAATACGACTATGAAGCAAGGTAAAATTGATAAACATGTTTTCTACATAGATGAGTGGAGAGAAGCTATGGAAGAAGAAATTGAAGCTCTCCAGGAGAATCATACTTGGGAATTAGTTCCCAAGAAACCATCCATGAAGGTCATTGGATCTAGATGGATCTAGAAGGTAAATAACTGAAATGGATCAATAAATAGGCACAAAGCAAGGCTTGTAGCAAAAGGGTTTGCTCAAACCCAAGGTATAGATTATGAAGAAACCTTTTCTCCTATGGAAAACATGCCTACCATCAGAGTATTCATGAGTGTAGCATCTTCTAAAAATTGGAATATCTACCAAAATGGATGTTAAAAATGCTTTTCTTAATAAAGGAAGTTCATGTGGCACAACCACCTAGATTTGAAGATAAATCATATCCAGAATATGTATGCAAGCTGAAGAAAGCCTTGTATGGCTTGAAGCAAGCCCTTAGGGCTTGGAATCATAGGTTAGTTACCTACTTGTAAGAAAAGCAGATCCTTTCCTTTTCATAAAGAGGCACCATTCAGAGGTCATATACCTCTCTGTATATGTGGATGATATTATCATTACAGGTAATGATGCAGATGGAATCAAGAAGATAAAAGCACAGATGAAGGAAGAGTTCAAGATCAGCGATCTTCGTCTATTCACTTACTTCCTAGGATTGGACGTAGTATATACAGAAGGTGGTATGTTTTTAACTCAAAGGAAGTATATCAGAGACATGCTTTCCAAATTCAAAATGGACAACACATGCAGGTACTCCAATGGAGGTTCAAGATCAGCGATCTTGGTCTATTCACTTACTTCCTAGGATTGGATGTAGTATATACAGAAGGTGGTATGTTTTTAACTCAAACGAAGTATATCAAAGAGATGCTTTCCAAATTCAAAATGGACAACACAAAGATTGGAGGTACTCCAATGGAGGTAAATCACAAGCTAAGTGCACATGAAGGTGATCTAATTGAGGATGTAACTAACTATCAAAGTCTTGTGGGGAGTTTGAATTATGATATCCTCACTAGGGTTGATATATGTTATGGAGTGAGTCTGCTAAGTCAATTTATGCACACTCCAAGGAAGCCCCACATGGAGGAAGCCAAAAGAATCTTGAAATACTTGACGGGTACAATTGATGAAGGGTTGTACTATCCTTATATCTTTAATTTAGATATCAAATTGTTTTTTGATGCAGATTGGGCAGGTTCCAAAGATGATAGAAGCACCTCAGCCTATCTCACATTTGCAAGTACGAAATTGCTTTTTTGGTCATCAAAGAAGCAACTATAGGTTGCTCTTTCATCAACTGAAGCTGAATACAAAGGTCTCGCCCATGCAACTTAAGAATCTATGTGGATAAAGAATCTATACTTTGATTTAGGGTTGAATACCTCAACTCCTCACATATTTGGGAACAATATCAGTTCATTACATCTTGTTGCCAATCCTATCTACCATGCCAAGACCAAACACATTGAAATACACTACCATTATGTCAAAGAGATCATTAATAAGTACATAGAACTGTCATATGTATCTATACATTAACAATGTGCAAACATGATGACAAAAGCAGTGGATGGAACCAAACTAAATAGGTTCAAATCTATGATTGGTCTGCATGAGATTATGAAGAATTGAAGAATCAAGCATCTTAGGCTTGAGGTGGAGTTGTTGATACTTTGGTAAGCCTAAGTGCTTGGCCAAATCTATGAGGACTACATTTCACTCTAGCTCAACTCACATGAGGAAGTATGTGGGAACACTTGCTTATGTTTTTCACATTATTACCATAGATAAATGGAAAATGCATGAATTAACAGAATATCATGGATGTAGGAGAAGCCAACCCCATGACTTAATTGTTGAGAGAATCAATTAAATGGCCCTTAAAAGTGTATGAACACTTTTAGGAGTGGGAAGATTCAAAATTCAAATCACTTACACATGTATAAATACATGTGTAAACTGAAGAATCAAGCATCTTAGGCTTGAGGTGGAGTTGTTGATACTTTGGTAAGCCTAAGTGCTTGGCCAAATCTATGAGGACTACATTTCACTCTAGCTCAACTCACATGAGGAAGTATGTGGGAACACTTGCTTATGTTTTTCACATTATTACCATAGATAAATGGAAAATGCATGAATTAACAGAATATCATGGATGTAGGAGAAGCCAACCCCATGACTTAATTGTTGAGAGAATCAATTAAATGGCCCTTAAAAGTGTATGAACACTTTTAGGAGTGGGAAGATTCAAAATTCAAATCACTTACACATGTATAAATACTCTCTAGTCGCATGGAAGAGAGCTACAATGGAGAGCTATTGACCTGACAATTTGGGCATACCTTGAGATCTACTACTATAAGAGTAGTCCTCCACATTTCCCATGTATCATATGTGCATTATCACTTACTAATTGATACATTTCTTCATGATCATTTCTATGTATTGCTGCCTATTAACTTCTCATCGTTTTAGTGATTTTGCAGAAGTAATTTCTCTGCCTTTAGTCCATCATTTGATGCACTTTAACTTGGATAAGGTAGAGTGAAGTGTCTAGTTTATTCGTACAAAGTTTCATTAATTTTGATTTCGCAGATCTTGAGATGTGTTCATGAAGTAGCCTATGTCTACACTTCTGCTTTCTCTTGAAATGTCGGGATGACCCCTGAGGTTATTAAGCTTATTGCACAATGTGTGGTCCCTAACTTCATGAAATAACTTGGGTTAGTTAGCTAAACACTTCAATTAGATGCGTGCAAAAGCTCTCTAGTCAATTCATACCATGTTGTGATCTCTAAAGAAAACTTTGAGTACCGATAATCCCAAAATAAAAAGTTTTCTCCCAAGTCTAGCACTTGTAAATGATCTGTTTTGGCATGTACATTTGAGAATGATGTTCCAAAGTACATAGTGGTTCTAAATACATATTTGAGAAGCCAAAGGGTCCTAGTAAGGTTCCCTAGAGTTACATTGGCAGCTCTAGAGAAGATTTTCTGCAACACCAGTCCATCTCTAGAGTGTGTCCAACCATCTCCTCACAAGATAGATAGATAGATAGATAGATAGATAGATAGATAGATAGATAGATAGATCGATAGATGGATGGACGGACAGATGGATGGATGGATGGATCGATAGATAGATGGATGAATGGATGGATAGATAGATCTATAGATCTATAGATAGATAGATAGATAGATAGATAGATAGATAGATAGATAAATGGATGGATGGATAGATAAATGGATGGATGGATGGATGGATAGATAGGTATGTAGATAGATAAATATGTAGATAGATAGATAGATAGATAGATAGATAGATAGATAGATAGGTAGGTAGATAGGTAGGTAGATAGATAGGTAGATAGATAGATAGATAGATAGATAGGTAGATAGGTAGATAGATAGGTAGATGGATAGATAGATGGATAGATAGATAGATAGACAAAAAGATAGATAGATAGATAGATAGATAGATAGATAGATAGATAGATAGATAGATATGTGAGGAGATGGTTGGATAGAGTTTAGAGATGAGCTGGAGTTCCAAAATTCTTGCTCTACACCTCCAAAGTTGACTTCAAGGATCTTTAGTAGACTTATTTAGCTTCCCAAACATGCATTTAAACCCACATTGTGCTTTGGAACATCACTCACAAAAGTTTGTACCAAGACATATAACTTGCACATAGGACTATGAAAAACTTGTTACTTTTGGACTTGAATTGCTCAAAAGAATTAGTTCTCACTCCCTGATAGAAATAGAACTGAGATATTTTGGACGCTTCTAATTCAAGGGTTTACCTAACTATTCAAAGTTATTTCATGAATTTAGAGAGAGTGTACACTGAGAAATGAGTTTAAGAAAGGTATGTAATCTCAACTTTTCAGGAGTAAGAAATGTGCAAACACAATAGGATTGTTTACTTCATAACTCGAGATTGAGTGAATCCAATGTAATGAAATTTGGTACGTATATAGTACAGTAATCACTAAAACTATACCAAGTTAAAGGGAATCAAATGATAAAGTACACGTAGAGAAATTGATTGTGCAAGTCCACTGAAATGAAGAGGTAGCACTGAGCAGTACACAGAGATGATCATGAACTAATGTATCATGAAGGTATGATACAAAGGAGATGTAGTGGGATTACTCATACATATGTGAGCTCAAGATATGCTCAACCATGAGGGTCAATGGCACTATAATCTCTGTATATCCTGTGACTAAAAGTCACCACCATACGTGTTCCTACAATTTATGTGATGATTGATTTAGTCTCCACCACCGAATGAGTCATGGTTCTTAGCTCCTGAATTCATGAGATTCCTCATTTCTTCTTCTTTTACTTTTATCCAAGGAAGTAAAGTGCATAACTTTTACAAGTGGTGTTCATATGTAAGTCATTTGTGAGCCCAAAGTAAATGTGAGAAGTCATGATCATTTGGTCAAGCATTTAGGCTTCTTTGAACACCAAGACATGAGCTTTGTACCTGCAAATGAGAGTAATGTGCTTCTTCTATCATCTTTGGAACCTACCAAATCCGCATGAGTGAACAACTTTACATTCAAGTCAAATCTGTAAGGCTAATATAAACCTTCATTTAGTGTTCCTTTCAACTATTTCAAATACCTCTTTGCTGAGGCTTCCTTGGGTGTGCATGAATTGACTAAGTACACTTGCTCCATAGCAAATATCAACCATAGTTAGTATAGCATAGTTCAAACTCCCAACTAGGCTTCAATAGCTTGTGATGTCTTCAATGAGATCTCCTTACTTTCCAAGCATATCTTTAATATACTTCCTTAGTGTAAGGAACATCCGTTGATCTGTGTAGACTACTTCCAAGCCCAAGAAGTAAGAAATCCAAGTTCACTTATCTTAAACTCCTCCTTTATTTGGGCTTTGACTTTCCTAATCCCTTCAACATCCTCACCTATAGGATTATATCATCTACATAAATATATAATTATATCATCTCACATTTACTTTTCTTAATAAAAAGTGAAGGATTTGCTTTGCTTGATTGAAAACCTTTGTCCTGCAAAAAGGTGACTAGTCTATGATTCTAAGCTCTAGGAGCTTGCTTCAATCCATATAGAGCTTTCCTGAGTTTACAAACATACTCATGATATGCATCATCTTCAAATCTAGGAGGTTGTGCCATGTACACCTCTTCAGAGATCCAACCATTCAGAAATGCATTTTTGACATCCATCTAATAGATGTTCCAATTTTTTGAGGCAACTACACTCGTGAGTACTTTAATTGTAGGCATATTTTCCACAGGAGAGAAAGTCTCTTCATAATCTATATCCTGGGTTTGAGCAAACCCTTCAGCCACAAGCCTTGCCTTGTACCTGTTTATTGATCCATCAAAATTCCTCTTTACTTTGTAGATCCACCTTGAACCAATCACCTTCATAGATGGTGGAACCAATCCCCAAGTCTGATTTTTGAAGAGATTCTATCTCTTCTTCCATTGTAGCTCTCCATTTTGGTTTCTTGTTTGCTTCTCAAATGTGGACAATTCCTCTGAGTTTAAATCTTGAGCAATGTAAATGGAATGCTTAATGACCAGAGAAGTGTCAAAAATCCATATCTTTCTTTATTCCTTTTTTCTCTACTCTATCTCCTTATAGTTTGTTGAGAAGATTTTGCAACATCTCTCAACTCTTGTATCTTTGCTTTACTTTTGGTGTTCCACGCATTAATATTTCTTCTTCTCTTTGAATTATCATCACAATCACTTGATTCTTCATGCATGCCCTTTTGCAATGTTAGGAAGTCCTCCTCTAGGTCATAAGGAAGCTTGAATTTCTTGCAATCATCTTTAAACCAAGATTTGTTCTCATGAAACACAACATCTTTACTAACAATAAAACCTTTACTACTTAGATTATATAACCTGTATCCTTTTTTATTTCGTTCATACCCAATGAATACACACTTTTCTACTTTAGGGTCCATTTTACCTCTGATTTGAGATGAAATATGTGCATAAGCTATGTAACCAAATATCTTGAAATGATCAAGACTAGGTCTTCTTCCATTCCATGCTTCATAGGGTGTCATCCCATCCAATGCTTTTGATGAGATTCTATTGATCAAATAGGTGGATGTAGATACAACCTCTGCCCATAAGTAATTTGGTAATCTCTTCTCATTGCGCATAGACCTTGGAGCTTCGAGTATGGTCCTATTTCTTCTCTCTAATACTCCATTTTGCTTCAAAGTGTACCTTACCTAGCTATGATCTCTCTTTTGATCCCTCTCTCTTGGAGATAAGCATCAAAATCATGGGAGAAATACTCTTCCCCTCCATCTGATCTTAGCCTCTTTAGTGATTTACCTGTTTGATTTTCAACAAGGACAAGATACTTCTTGAAGCATAAGAATACTTCATCCTTATGCTTCATAAAGTGTAGTATGGTTCATTTGCTACAATCATCAATAAAAGACACAGTACTTGACCCTAAAATTGAGGGCTCCTTGCTAGGTCCCCAAACATCTGTGTGAACCAGCTCCAACAAGTCTCCATGAATATATCCCTTCTTCACGAAATGCACTACATTTCCCCAGCTGAAAAGCACTACATTTCTACATTTATATATCATGTGTTGCTTGGAAATATTCGGAAGCACACTTTGATCCTTGCACGTTTGTTTCAAATTCCTTTCTCCTATATGAGCCAATCTTTTGTGCCACATTTCTAATTTTGATAAGGTTTGACTACCATAATTGAATAGAGCTATATTTCTAATGTCTTGGAGCCCACATGTAAATAGTCTACATATCTTTTCTCCTTTTGCTATTCTCTTGAATCCTTGTTGTGGATCTTCACCAAAGGATCCATTCCTTGTGAACCTTACTTGCAATCCTTTCTCTACAGTTAACTCAATACTTATGAGATTTTTTGTTATGGTAGGTACATATAATACCTTGCTTAGTAGATTCATGTTTCCATCTGGGATCTTCACATTTCCTATCTTTTCCACTCAGTGCCTAGTGTCATCTCTCGTGTTTGAACCGCATGTCTATTCCTTGGATCCAAGTCTGAGAGCAGAGCCACATTCCATGCTACATGATTCGAACAACCAGAATCTATATAAAATACATGCTCATCTATTTTTACCTTCATTCATGGTTATGTTCAATAAGAGAAGTGAATACTCTTGAGTTTTCTCTTCAGTGTAATTGTTTTAATCTCTTCTTCCTCTATATCCTCCTCGATGATTTGTATTGTTGAAGTTATTGTTGTTGGACCCATTGAAGTTATTTGATCTGCCGTTGGCACTTCCATAGCCTCCTCTATTGAAGCCCCTTCCTTTTTGGTTTCTACGATTCTTGAAACAATTCTGAATTGCATGATTAGTAAGGCCATATATGGCACATGGAGAGGAGCTCTGAAATCTCCCCCTGCCTTGTGTACCTCCTCTGCCTCTTCCTTTTGACCTCTACCTATACCTGTAACATTTGTTTGAGAGGTACTACCTTCATCATCAGATCTTTTATCTTTGCTTTTATTATCCTTGCACTTGTTCTTATCTGTATATGGGGTAGAGGATTGATTACCTTTTGAGTTGTCTCCATTCTTCATAAGCTTTGCCTCATGTGTGAACAATTTTCCCATAAGGGTGTTCAAACTAGGGACTAGCATGTCCATGTATAGCGCCATGGCTGTGGTAAAGGCTTCCCATTGGTCATCTGCTTTGATTCCAATGATTACTTGCCTTCCTATCTTCTCTTCTTCAATAACTTCTCCAATGCTCCCAAGTTGATCTGCTAAGTCCATCTTGGTGACAAAATCAATCACACTTTGTTTGGGCATCTTCTTGAGTGTGGTGAATTCCATCTAGAGTTGATTCTTCCTAGCTCTCGTACTTGATGAGAAGAATGCTTCAAGAGCATTCCAAGTATCTTGTGAGGTCTTGCAACTCCTCATGTGTGGAAGTAAACCATCAAAGATTGAGTTAAGAATGTATGACCTCGCTAGAGCATGCTTTGAGCATCATGTGGTTAGTCTCTCTTGTTTTTCTTGAGTTGGTTTTCCTTTGCTTTTGAGGATTGGCATCATCTCATCTCCAAAAATGTAACCATGAAGGTTTCTCCCTTGAAGATATGCTTCCATTCTAACTGACCAAGCTGAGTAATGACCTCGATCCAATTTGTCTATGTATGAAGGAAATCCATCTCCCTGTAGCTCTAATACCACTATGAGGAGATGGTTGGATACAGTCAAGACATGAGCTTGTGTTGCAAAATTCTTGCTCTATACTTTCCAAGTTGACTTCATGGATATTTAGCAGACTCCTTTAGCTTCCAAAACATGCATTTAAACACACTATGTGCTTTGGAACATCACTCCCAAAACTTTGTACCAAGACAGATAAATTGCACATAAAGGGAATATGAAAAGCTTGGTATTTTTGGACTTGAACTGCTTAGAAGAATACTATGTTCTCACTCCCTGATAGAAATTGACATGAGATCTTTTGGACACTCCTTATTCACGGGCTTAACTAACCATTCCAAGTTATTTCATGAATTTAGAGTGTACACTGAGAAATGAGTTTAAGAACTCATGTATGTAATCCTAACTTTTCAGGAGCAAGGAAATGTGCACACACAGTAGGATTGTTTACTTCATAACACCAGACACAATGAACCAAATGCAATGAAATCTGGTACGTAGATCGTAGACTAATTACCCTAACTATCATAAGTTAAAATGAAGCAAATGATTAAGTACACCGAGAGAAATGGATTGTGCAAGTTCCATGGAATGAGGAGGTTATAGGAGAGAGTTGTACACAGAGATGATCATGAACTAATGTATCAAATTAAATGTGCTAATGCAAGTATGATACAAAAGAGATGTATTGGACTTACTCATACATAAAGGTGCTCAAGATATGCTCAATGGTGAGGCTCAATGACACTATAATCTTTGTACATCTCGTGCCTACAAGTCATCACTATATATACACATTGATTTGGTTTGAAACTTGAATTTCCCTCACCTAAAACTATTCCTAGACTTTAGGTGATAATTGATTTAGTCTCAACCACCAATTGTGTTGTGGTTCTTGGCTCCTAACTTATTGCGATTCCTCATGTGTCCTTCTTTTACCTTTATGTAAGGAAATAAAGTGCATAGCTTTT
>CM035408.1:46705970-46715970 GCA_020310875.1 Ceratopteris richardii
ACATACATACATACATACATACATACATACATACATACATACAAACAAACAAACGTACATACATACATTGATAGATAGATAGACAGATAGGTGGATAGCTAGATAGGTAGACACGTAGATAGGTAGACAGACACACAGATAGACAGACACATAGATAGACAGACAGAGAGAGAGAGAGAGAGACAAATAGATAGATAGATAGATAGATAGAACACTGAGTCACAACAAAGGAGAACAAAGACATGTTCTCTTTTTCTTTTTACCTAAAGACCATTATATCAAGCAATAAAGTGAGCATTTTACAATATCTAGAAAGCATCACTTGTTCTTGCTTGTAAATATTGTCACTAGAACCTTGATCTCATATCCCAAGTAGTCAAGATAGATATAATAAAATTCTTGTTGCCATGAAAACTAGTTCTTCAGCCGATCAAGTATCCCACATCATGATCTTTGACAATAGATTAGTGTTTAAGGTACAAGTAAGAGTTCGGGAAGCTCCTTCCTTACATCCATAACCTCAACAAGCACAGATTATAGCTGATTAAAAGGTACTCAAAAATTAGAGTACATGTGTTGCAAAAATCGGAACATTTTAACAAGGCAATTAAGATCATCCCCTTTGTATGGTTAAGATCCTCATTGAATGCATGGCCATATTCACAGAATATGAAATACATTTCACAAAAGCATTCCCAAGAGAAGATAATAATCAACAAAATTATACTAAGAAACATTCACACATGATCAGAGAAATGCTCAAGATAAATCAAGTTGAACACAAAGTGGAAGCAGAACTCGACATTATATTTATATTAAAATGATGTTTTACATTTCCTGTGTAAGTACAAGAGTAATATGAATCTACAATAGAAGCTGATCATAGCTTTCCTCAGGCTCAAGGATATTGGGATCCTCTGGAACATTAGAACCCATATCCTGCCTCTCTTGCTCCAAGATTGGCTCTTCAAGGTCAGCCATGTCCCCCGGTTCATCTGCAAGTGGGGGAACAGGCTCCCTTGAAGCCGGTTGGAATCTCTCCGTGTCTGCAATGTGCTTCCTTCCAACCTCTTGGTCTTCATCTGGGCATTCATTCAGCCCATTGATTCTCATTTTAATAAAGCTCACTTGAGCATCATCCTTCTCCACAGCTATGCAGTGCCTGAACATCTTTAAGGAGCAAGCCATAGTCGTTCCTGAAATAGCAGAAAACCACTTAGAGGTGCCAATCAACCATGACTAATGAAAACTGTGAAAATTGAAATTACCTGTGCCCGAAAAAAGGTCTAGGACCCAGTCATCATCATTGGAGAATAGCTGAAGCAATCTCATTATGAGTTTTTGTGGCTTCTGATAGGGGTTAACCAATGTCATGTCCCCAGCTACATGACGAAGTTTCTTGGTAACGGTTGGGAACATGAGCACATTTGAGATCCCATTCTCATTGCAATGCTCCCTAACTCTCCTTTTGCTTACTTCATCATAATAGCCAACTGTAATGCATTCAGTGGCGCTCACAAACCTATGCAAAGGAGTGTGATTTACATTTGTCTTCACCCTGCAAACAAGAACTATGAGTCACAGAGAGCATCATTAAAGCCACGGAGATAGAAAGAAGATTACTTACCACGTGAGGCACTCCACAGCATGACATCTTGCCTTCAGAGCAGTTGAAACAGAGAAGGACTGGTCTCTGCTATGGAAAATTACTATCCTCCAAAGAGGAGACATAGTCAACTCTGCAAATTCAGTGACCATCTTCCGAATCTGAGGGTGTTTGAAGGGTTCATCATCATTAACTGATCCCAACATCCTAAATCCATAGGGTATGTCCGCTATGAGAAGGGAGAAATGTTTTCTAGGCACAACAGAACAAATATTATTTACATCACTACAGTATACATTGTAATATACAGGCCTAAGGGGGTCTAGGGGATTGGAGAAGCATTTAAGATCAGGTTCATCATCAAAATCCATCTCCTTGGCTTTCAGCCTAGATTTCTCATGCCTTGCTCTTTGAATGTGAGCCAGGAATGCAGGGGGGCAATCATCTAGTAGCTCCGCAGACTTACTTTTCTTTGGTTTCTGCAGAAAAAAGTGGAAAGACAACTAAATGAGCTCTTCAATACAGCAAGCAAAACATAAGGAAGCGATGAATGGCATCGATTTCATGTGGGGGTAGATGCCAGGCATCAACTTTCTACTGAAAGTCGATGCCTGGCATCGACTTTGGGACATTAGTCGATGCCTGGCATCGACATATGCCACGAGGTCGATGCCAGGCATCGACTTATGCTGCAGGTCGATGTCGGGCATCGACTTATGCCCCCAAGTCGATGCCAGGCATTGACTTTTGGCTACAGGTCGATGCCAGGCATCGACTTTTGGCTGCAGGTCGATGCCAGGCATCGACTTTAGCCGTAAGTCGATGCCAGGCATCGAGTTCGTACTAAAAGCCTGGCATTAAATTTGTTTGGTGAATCAAGGCATCTAACCTAATGGCAAACCAGGCACAACCTCAGAAAGAGAACCTACCCAATCACGGAAAAGGATGAAATATTCTGACAAAGCTTTGTAGGATGATGTGGTTGGATAGTCTCTTTGGACCTTTGTCCAAGAAAAGCAACCCAGCCTCTTCATCATGACCTCCTGAATCTTCATGTAAACTTTATGACTACAGTCACAGAAATTAAAAAGAGACTAGGTGAGAACAGAAACATGGGAGGAGGGAAAAAGGATCTGAGAATAACATACATACTTATTGAGCTCAGTCACCATCTCCTCCAGGCTTAAGTCCTTGGAGATTACCCTCGACAAAGTTGATATGATCAATGTATCATCCTTGATTCCTTGAAGGGCCCTCCATGGTGTCAGCTTCATGTCCTCGGGAGCCTCTTCAATTGAGAGGTCAGCTTTCCTTCCCTTTCCCTTCAGATCAACCTATGGGTCTGGCCTCGACTTTCGTTGCTTCTGGCCCTTGACTTCCCTGTTCTCCCACATTGTGAAAATTCTATCCTGTAGATCCCAGATCTCACCTGTTCTGAATGCCAGTTGAAACCATGGATCATATTTCCTCAAGGCATCAGACTTTGTATTCTCATCCAGTGCAATTCCAACCTCAATAAGGCATTGCTTTCGTAGATTGGGATGTATTCTTCCAGCTTCCTTAACAAGACAATCTTCATATTCATGGTGGAAGAACCGAATTCTCTCTATGGAGGACATTTTTTGCCTGTAGTCATTGTCATTGTTGTGATCCCAAGCAAGAAGCTTGGCTTCCTCAGTTGTAAGACCAGCATATATCTTACACTCTGCATACCTAAAGAAAAAAGTGGTAGGGTGCTCCTTCACTAGCTGTCTACGGGCCTCTGCAGAGTGTGAACCTCCAATCACATAATAAGTATACTCCTCAAATAAACCCTCATTGAACTCTTCCACAGAGCTGCACTCATTCGGATCCACCATGACAAGGAATGGCACAACAGTAGCATGAGGATTTATTCTCATTTTCTTCTTAAGATTCTGCACATGCAAATTGTGTGGCTCCCTGATCTCAAGGGGCCTCCTCCCTGTGACTGGATCTATAGGTGGCCTGTGGATGATATTGATTGGAAGGTGGAACAACTGCCCCTTCTTCACAATTTTTCTTTTAGCTATATCCTCCCTCATCTTGTTCTGCTCAGTACCAAGAACACCCGAGGCAAGCTCTCCACCAGGTGCAACAATTATATCCTCAGAGCTAGAGCTTGAGTCAGAAGACTCCTCTTCTGAAATTCTCTTCTTTTTCTTTTGAAGCTTTTTCTGCACGCTCTTCTTACCCCTTGCCTTTACAGGGGTCGTCTTCTTCTGTTGTGTTGGCATGATATTGCCCTGGATCCATGGCATCAGGTCTTTGATGAAATTCACTGAGTCTCTGCATATCTGAGCTAGCCCTTCTGGAACACAGCACTCTGGGCACAAGAAATCCATCTTGCATATGACATTTCTTAATCCTTTCGATGTCTCCACCAAGAAAAGCAGGTTGTCAGAATCTTCATCTTCATAATCTAGTTTGTAAACAAGGCCATATTGAAAACCTTGTGTTGTCGTGATCTTTCCACTGCCATAAGCCCCTGCGAACACAAGGAGGACTGCATTCTTCTCTTCAACGTACTGAAGGCACCACTCTAGATTTGTCATGTCCCGAAGTGGACGATCTGTCCTCATGACCTCCGTCTCCCTAGACCTTTCCCTCATATTTGGATCCTCCTCAGGAATTTTTATGCTACTCTGTCCACCTGAGGATATTCCTAGTGGGTTGCTGGCCTTCTCAGAGGATAATGGTGCAATAATTTTCTTTTGTTTTGCTTGGTGACCAATGCCTTTGTCACGTTGCTGGTCAACAGAGCCCATGGTGACTCTGAGCTTCTTGATGGGCCTTTCATCCTTGTACTCCGCATCCCTGAAGGCACTTGGAAATATCAGATCAAACGTAGATGTGGTTTTCAAAGGCCCAAGTCCATGCCAGGCATCGATTTTGAGCTTCAGGTCGATGCCAGGCATCGATGTTTAAGTGAATGTCGATGCCAGGCATCGACTTTGTGTGCAAGTCGATGCCCGGAATCGACTTGAGGGTGAAAGTCGATGCCAGGCATCGATTTGGAAGTGCAAGAGTCGATGCTTGGCATCGACTTTTGGGCCCAAGTCGATGCTTCGCATCGACTTTTGGGCCAAGTCGATGCCTGGCATCGACTTTTACCCTCAAGTCGATGCCTGGCATCGACTTGCACACAAAGTTGATGCCTGGCATCGACTTGGGCCCAAAAGTTGATGCCAAGCATCGACTTGGGCCCAAAAGTCGATGCCAAGCAGCGACTTTGCACCCTAAAGTCGATGCCTGGCATCGACTTTTCAGTGCATGTTGATGTCGGCAAGTTGATGCTTGGCATCGACTTTTGGGCCCAAGTCGATGCCTGGCATCGACTTTCAGGTGTAAATCGATGCCAGGCATCGACTTGTCGGTGCAAGTCGATGCCTGGCATCGACTTGCAGCCCCAAGTCGATGCCTGGCATCGACTTGAGGCTACAAGTCGATGTCAGGCATCAACTTGCAGGCTGGCATCGACTTGCACCTGAAAGTCGATGCCAGGCATCGACTTGGGCCCAAAAGTCGATGCCTGGCATCGACTTGCACCTGCAAGTCGTTGCCAGGCATCGACTTGCAATCCTAAGTCGATGCCTGGCATCGACTTACACCTTAAAGTCGTTGCCAGGCATCGAGCTGTTCATTCTTTGGATCCATATTTCTAGAGGTAAGAAAAATAAATACCTAGACACAGACTTTCTACACAGACATAGATAGATAGATAGATAGATAGATAGATAGATACATAGATACATAGATAGATAGATAGATAGATAGATAGATAAATAGATAGATAGATAGATACATGGATAGATAGATAGATAGTTAGAGAGACAGATAGATAGAGAGATAGATGAATAGATAGATAGATTGATAGATAGATAGACGTATTCATAGATAAATAGATAGATAGATAGGTAGATAGATAGGTAGGTAGATAGATAGATAGATAGATAGGTAGATAGATAGGTAGATAGATAGGTAGATAGATAGATATATAGATAGATATATAGATAAATAGATACATACATACATAGATAGATAGATAGATAGATAGGTAGATAGATAGATAGATGGATAGATAGATAGATAGATGGATGGATAGATAGATAGATAGATTTATGCATGCATGCATGCGCGCGTGCGTGCGTGCATACATACATACATACACACACACACGCACCCACCCTCCCTCTTCCCTAATCTCACACGCCCACACTTTGCTCCCTCTCACACACTCCTTCATCCTCCTCACTCTTTCCCACACTTTCTCTTACTCACGTACACACACACACACACACTCACACATATACTCAAACACACACTCATATATATACTCAATCACACTTGAATAAGGTCCTAGGCCCAATAAAACAATACTTAGATGCAACGACATTTGCTCAATTTTTTATATCTCGGCAAGTTTGTTGCACATTAAAGCCATTAATGTGTGCAAAGACACTCACTTTTCGATCCCCAACAAGATTGCCAAACGGATAAAGTGTTCGCCCCAAGGAAATGTGCATGTAATTGCAACTATATCGAGCTATCTCTGCTCTGTTTGTGATATGTTGCCAAACCTATTTCTCCCTCAAGCCACAATTATGCCCGATGTGGCTCACGTTTTTGATCCCCTAGCAAGATTTCCAAAATGAAAAGGTCCTATGCCCACAATTGTACCTTAATGTGATAAATTTTCATTCTCACACACTATCTTATACCCCTTTCCTTACACTTCCTCTCTTCCGTTGTTTCACACACACCCTCTCTGTCTCTTATACACACCTATACTCACACACTCTCTCTTTTGTTTTTCCACATGCTTTCTTTCCCTCGTGCACACACTTACACACATATACAGTCCCCCATTCCCTCACCCACATATACTGAGACATACACACACTCACTCACATATACACACACATAGATACTCTCGCATGCCCTCATACGTACATTTACACATGCACTCACACTTACTTCTCTCATACGTACATTTACACATGCACTCTCACTTACATCCCTCATACTTACATTTACACATGCACTCACACTTATGTCTCTCATACGTACATTTACACACTCACTCACACACCCTCAAACATACATTTACACACTCACTCACACTTACTTCCCTCCTCTCTCACTTACTGACTCTCTCTTTCTCTATTTTACATTGTATTTTTCATCCTCCTTCTCTAATGCACTTCCGTCCATTCGCACATATTCACTCCCTTTCACTCATACACATGCATTCCCCCTTTCTCCCTCTCTTTGTTTATCCCTCTTTCCCACCTTTCTAATCACACACACACACACACACTTATGCACTCTCACTATCCCCTTTACTCTCTGTTACTCTTCCTTGCTCTCCCCCTATCACCCTTATTCTCTCTTGCTCTCACATTTTATGTCACTCACACACCTACATTGTTTCACTCTCTCACCCTTTCTTCCCCTTTTGCACACACATACGCACTCATACCCACACATACACTCCCACTAACCTTCCCACTTTCTTGTTCCCTTTCTCATTCACTCTCTATCACCCTCATTCTGTCACTCACTTTCACCTCTCTCTCACTCTCACACCCAAGCCCCTCATGCTTCTCTCTCATACGCTCCTCGCACCCACACATTCTTTCTCTCCTTTCTCACACTAACTTTCTTTCTCTCTATTTTACTTACTACCCTTTTTTTGTGCTTTTCCTTTCCTTCACTCAGACACATAAACTTCTTCTCTCTCTCTCTCTCTCTCACACACACACACACACACACACACATAATACATGCAGTAATTGTGTATCCCAAACCAACACATAAACCTGAACCCTATGCTCCTTCACAGACAATTCGGCATTATCTAATACATCACGCAAAATAAAATTTTTGAAAGCCACATAAGGATTGGATGTGTATTAGCTTCTAAATGGAAGTAAAAAAAAAGAATCGAAGAGTGACATACGGTATGAGATACGAATGAACAACAACTCTTCGATTGACAATCAACCATTGATAAAGCAAAACATTAACTTAAGGGCCAAGTCGGTTGGATGTTAGGATGGAGTAAAAAGAGAGTGATCTACATGCACCAAGGCTTCCATCTGTTTGACAGGTGGCTCAACCAATCTAAAAAAAAAATCAGAATAGAGTAACAAAAGTGAGGAGAATTGGGTAAGGTTTCATTTGCACCCAAGAAGGGAACAAGTTGTCCAGACTTAGAATTTAATAAGTCAACAGATACTCTTAATCGCACCAATTGTGGCTCAACTTCAGACCGTTAAATTATTTCGTCACATACAGAGAAATGATGATCATTCTCTGCCTGTCTTTAATAACTACAGGTCTGAAGACATCAAAGTTTTTAGTGTCCCTCTTCTTCAACGCATTAACTAATCACTGTGAGAGTACTACGATAAGACTCAGCATCCTTGAACACCAGAAACACACGTTTACAACTGTTTGCATACTCTTTTTAGCAGAGTAAGCTATGTGGAGAGCTAAAAATTCCGCATTGCTATGGTTGAAGGATGAAGGCACTAACCTTCTGTGTCTTTTCGGATGCTCCTCAACTACACATCAGTACCATCAATACCACATGCTCTTGCAATAGTGCATGTAGGTACTTGAAGGATTGGAAAAGAGCAGTTGCAGCGTGCTTAGGATATAGGTCATGGAATAATCATCTTAAATCTTCTCGGACAGACAAGTGTTGTAACAGATCTTCTAAGTAGTATATATGTGCACAGTAACTTATTCCTACATAAAACCTCTACGGCAAGCACAACCATTAAACACCTAAGTTATCACACCTTTAACACAAGCGCACAACATCCTTCCATCAAAATTTTTTAAGCACAGACATCTCTTTTCAATCCTCATAAAGAAAATATGGCAAAAACACCATATCAAACTGATCTCCGAATAAATTGAAAAAACTCCATGCTATCTATTATTCTCTTTGTTCCTATGTGTTGATGCTATCAAAACCCCTCAGAAACAATGACAACACTTATCTCTGTACCTTAGAACAGTTGGCTGTTAGCCTCTTTCCACACTAGGGTTGTACTTTCCGGACTTTAGCAATATATTCTTCCTCTATCAAACACTCCAGGTTTATGTGCATGTATCCATCCCCTCCATACGGTATCCTCTGCAATTTCATTCCGCCTTTTCCTTGTGTTTGGCTGCTCCCTTCTAAAGAAACCCCAATTGCAGCAGATACCTCTGTTTAAGTGCTCTTCTCCAGCACAACGATCACAATGAGAGTACTCTGGGAGATTAGGCATCGGACTCCCTGAATCCCCCAACTGTGAGTACGGATGATGCTACTATCTCCCAAGAAGAAGCCCTTCCCCACTGTATCTGTTGTTGGGTGTGTATCTCCCTTCGCTCTCACCCAAAAGGACCCTGAAAAAAATATTCCTCTCCCTCCGTTGCTTCCCTTCACAATATGCTCATGGTCAACTACTCATCCCCCGTACTCCCTCCTTTCTCTCCTTCCAGCCATCACGAGCCATCCCCTGCCTGAAGAATGTGCCCTAATGGCCATACCCCGTTTTTGGTACTGACATTATAGAGGGTAGGTGACCACTACCACGTGCTTCCTTCATCTTTGCATACCTGCACGGCTACCCTAGGAGCACAGAAAAGATGAAAAAACAAGATAATAAGACCCTTTTTATGTGAGTTAGCTACAAAATATCAGATGGGATGAAGTCACATAAGGATGAAGGCTTTGATGTCACAATCAACTTTCGATCACCCCCCCCCCCCCCCCCCGGTCCCCCCCTCTCTGTCCTCTGACAACCACTTAAAATAATTTGCTATGCAACATGACTAATGTCATAAGGTATATCTTCTAACCATATAGTCCTCTAGGTTATTTGACCTCCTCCACAGAAGATATCGATCATGCTGACATAATGCTCTAAACCAAATTTGGATCCCACATCTCAAGAACAAGGTCACCAGAGATAACATCCTTCTCACGATACACATGTATCTTTGTTACTGAGTTCACAACATAAGTGTTTGGATGGATTTCCTCTACAAACTGAAACTCCATGCAAGTCCTTGCTTGGATTTCTTTATGCACTCGTTCTTGAGGTCCTATATCTCACAGCATTTTCATATATTGATGAAGAAGATCTATCACATTGTCAACCTCATCTAGTCCAGAGTCAGTCAAATACATGTTAGCATTGGAACATGTGGCTTGTTGAGCCAAGATACCATGGATTTACACCATTTTTACCACTTGCGTAAAAGTGGTCTCTTTGTTCACAAAGAGACCAAAATTGCTTGCTATATTTCGGTCTTACAGTGATATTGATTTGGTGAAGCCCGCGAAGACCAGATTTGCATACATGTGCATAG
>CM035408.1:46718470-46825970 GCA_020310875.1 Ceratopteris richardii
TCAGGAAGCACGTACATCATTATCTTCCTTTGCAACGAGCCTATCGATAAAATATAACAAGATAAATCTGATAAAGTGCTACGCAACAATTATATACACAATGTATGCATAGATATACACAAGGTTGGATTCTGACTCCTCATAATCATTTTTTCTTGAGTTTCGTGACCCGAAACTGACTCCCACGTCAAAAATGGGTAGCTGACTTTGCCTTTTTTTTTCCAAGGACATAACTGACTTGAGTGAAAATCAAATTTTTTGGACACTTTTTTCACACTGTGCTCTATTGTATATGTATACAGATCGTTGATGTATATGTCTTCAATGTGTCTATGTAGTCTGTTGTTTTTGGCTGTATAGGTATTCAGTCTGCTGCACTCTGTTTTGTATGTATAGTCTACTGCTCTCTGTTGTATCTATCTACATATGTATGTATACAATAAAATTAATGTATGTGCTAATAATTATACATAATATAACATCATCATTATAATTTATAATATTATTGACAATTGCATATGTTTATTGTATTCAGTATAAATTATAGTCGATAGATAGTATATAGTATAAAATTATAACTAATGTACAATATACGGTATATAATATAAAGTATAAATCAATATATGTATTATAAAACCTACCAAAGAACAATGGGTGCCACATGGTTGTGGACAGATATAATGGGTGCAACAATGGATTTGAACAGATATGTTGTGTGTCACAATGTATTTGAGCAGATACATGCATATTGCCAGATGCTAGAATGTATCACATAGCCATAAAAGCTATCTTTAATGTGCATACCAATGATCACAACTCTAAACCCTGAATTTAGTTATCCATCTATGTATCTATCTATTTATCTCTCTATCTATCTATTAATCTATGTATGTATCTATCTATCTATATTCTAATTTATAATGATACAATGTTAAATGATATATCATATATCATATAATCATAAGTCATGATTCATAATATATTTAATGATAACAAGTGTCATGTATTAAAATTTCCTTCTCAAACTACATTTGTCTTCTTGATGATTTTCTTTTGTATCCACAAGTACCAAGAAAAGCATATTTATGTTATATCATTATGATGTTTTTTTTCTCTCTTTAGGCTATAAATGTGTAAAAACGCTTATTCTATTGAAACATGTAATGTCACATGTGTATACAAAGGTATATGCTTGAGTTCTTATATATATAAAAAAGTCGCGTCCAGAAACGTCAGAAATCTTTTACCGTAACCGTCGGACGTCGGCTAAACTTCAGAAATCAGAAGTCACAAAAACCTCAGTAACAACTATGGATATACACATGCTAGCCCATAGCAAAGCTGGGTGCAACTTATAGACTTGATTGCCCGGACAAGATGGTTCTACTCACCTATCAACTCGCTATGGCGTGTAGCACAAAACAGATATGAACACATCACTCTCCAGGCCTATGAAAAAGCTATCGTCAGCTTGCAATCCTGACCACCCACCCAAGATGACTACACTTGCCTACTAACCCAGCATAGTGTACTAGCGCACATATATACATGCAATTCTTTTTGCTTTTGTTGTTTTTCTTCTTTTTTTTCTCCTTTTTTTTTCATTTGCCATGTCTTGAGAGGTAGGGAGAGATAGAAAGGAGCATCTCCCGCACCCTTCTTGCACATCATGCATATACAAAAATAAAAAAAAAGGAATATGCTCGTGGAAGCTGAAAGATCAATCTTCTCCCCACCGTTACTCACTAGAGCATAAGGATTATATGGCATACTAGATTAATTACAAACAGGCTTACCAAACCAGATTTCCTTCTCTTATCTTTAAGTCCTTTCCTCAAATGTAATGTTGTACAAGCATCCTAAAAAATTCCTACTTAGCCTCGCTCACCGTCGATGATCAATGTCCTCTTGTCATATGGTATAATTATGCAAAATAACTTACTTCACTGGATCAAAATATCTCTCGTATAAAGTAAATTCCAATCCACTCCGTGGAACTAAGTCCGTCATGCCAAGTGAAGACGTGCTAAGAAAGTATAGCAACTAGTGGAACTACCACCACCTTCCTAACAATAAGATGCAAGGTATTCCAAGTGGATGAAACTTACTTTATCCATGACTACCACCTGATCGTCACTATGATCAAATCATTCCTAACTAGGAATGAGGTGTCTCAAGTAAACTACTGTAATAATCTAGCACTCCTAGATATAATGAGGACCATAATATGAGTCCACTAGACATACTGAAAAATGGTAAGTAGATGTGTGCACACTCATAGCCCACTAGGCTATTCTCAGGCATATCAAATAAAGTAGTGCGTACTCAGGCCTATTCTCAGGCATATCAAATAAAGTAGTGCGTACTCTATCAATTTCTTCTTAGTGCAATTGCCTATTCATAGTTCTTATGTGCAAACCTTGCCTTTCCGCTTCTAGGCCACTTGCATGTGGACTTGCCTTGTTTGCGATCATGTACAAAGTGATTGTCTCAACTGCCCCTCCATTGTCTAATAATAAGATGATACCAGAAGATCATATAAATGAACTCCAAATCATATAAAAAATACAATCTCACAGACTTCTCTCCCATACCATCTGTCCTACACCTAGGTAGAATACAAAGTTTGATGTCCCATACCACCAACTTTATACTCCACATAGATGCGTGTACGAGATTAAAGTCGAACACTTCTCTCAAAAATGATAAGAATAACTCAGTGAGTACTCAGAACCATAAATAATGTAATGAAATCATAGTGTACTCACAACCATAAATAATGTAATGAAATCATGAAGTGTTCCTGAAGTACTCAGGACCATAAATAATGTAATGAAATCATAAAGTGTACTCACAACCATAAATAATGTAATGAAATCATGAAGTGTTCCTGAAGTGTTTCCTTCCCTCAATGGAAAGAACAGAGTCATTCCTATGACTCTATCACTCATAACTATCTGTAACATCAACTCATCTTGAGTTGAGAATTGAGAAACTATTTAGTAAATCAACTCAACTAGAGTTGTGAATGATGCAGCTTGCATCAAATATCAACTCATGCATCTTGAATCAAATATTTACTCATAATAAATTGGAATTTATAGCACTTGTATGAATCCAATTATTTTAAATGAGAACAACTAGCAAAGTTCTCCTGTTCCATGCTCTCATGGCACTATATATATTCTTGAAACTTTCGACAGAGTCTCCTCTGTCCCATTGAGAATGGTCACCAAAAACCAATGCTCAATAAACACATATTTAGGGCATATGTAGCCCATGGTGATCACACCATCTCAAAAGATATCATAAAAAACCTGTGAAAAGTCTTTTCCTTTCAACAATGCCTCCTGCATAAACAATTTCCAGCAGCATTAAATATTACTTTTAACTACCTTTTACTGATCCAAAATCTATGAAATTTTCCAGCCTTATGTAGCTTTTCTCAAGCTTTCATTAAACTTGATTTGGGTATTTTCTCAGAGTTTTATGACCATTTTACTAGAAGGGTCAAACACTTGACGACCAACTCTAAGAATGTACAGGGTCATCTTCTTGAAGCCCTTAAACTGATAAAAAAAACTCCAAATTTAATTTCTTTTTTGCCCAAATCTAAATCAACTTATGTATTGGTCTCACAAAATTTCAATTCAAAATGAAATCAAATACTCATTCAAAAGTAAAATTCTATCTCTGCTACACCTGCGCTTAAGTGAGCCTAGAAACACTGCTGCTGCACTTTTATAAGTTCGACCTATCAAATGATGTCCAATTGCTTCCCAATTCTAATAGCTTATAGCTACAACTATTTAAGTGTAGTGGTATAAGTTTCATAGTATTTGGACATTTGGAGCTTTCACAATGACCAAAATACTAAGCCTCTATACCTGCAAAATTTTAAAAATTTACAGAGGCTAACTTTCACTCTTTTCTTTGTATCTCCTAAATGGAGAAACATTTCATCTTGAAATTTTATACCCACTATCTGGAGGTGTACCTAATGTTTCAAACAAAATGCACTCAATTTGAGTAAATGAGCTAAGAGAACTGATCACCTCTAGGTGACATGGTCTTTGATCATTTCATAAATTCCAGAGGATGCACTTTCATGTGCAGAGAGAATAGGTGCATGTGTTGGAATGGCACGTAAAAACATAGTTCCCTTGCAAGAGGAAACCATGATGTTATACACATTCCTCTTGCGCATATTTGACCATCCATCACATAGAATGGAACAACCCTTCACGTGGACATTAGTTTCGGGTAGGTTCCTAAGTATGGGACCACTACTAGAGGGTGTCGGTACTCGTGGAATCGAAGTCGCGCTAGCATCCAGGGATGCACCACTAGAGCTCTCACTATCAGTGCGAGCCCTTTTTGAAGGTCCCGTAGAAGACACTCCAATATTGTGATGCATCTCAGAAGTCAGAAGAGGGTCTTCACTCACGTGGATATTTCCAACACCTTAAGACAATTGCAACTTGGCAGTAAAGTACTCTATGATTTGTTGAGTCACATAGTAACATTTTCCAATGCCACCACCTCGCAAACTAAGAAGATGTGCATTGATCCGAGATGCACTACTGATGTATAGACCCTTGCAATACTTGCATTCCCATGTATTAGGCCCAATGACCTTGATATGGGATCGGATATCCGTAGGAGTACAACCCATAGTGTCAATTATTTGTCTTCTAATCACTATAGATGGAAAGAGGGATTTGGAAAGGCTAAAGCTCAAGTGACAAGGATAGTGACAACTTGCAAGTGCTAAGTGGAAACTTGAAAGTTGAGAGGCTGATCAAGACTCAAGTCACAAGTGCAAGGCTAAGGGTAAACTTCTAAGGCTGAAGTTCTCTCTCTCTCTCTCTCTCTCTCTCTCTCTCTCTTTGTGTGGATTCACGAACACAGCAAAGGATGCGAACGCATGCGAGCAGCAGCACACTTTTAAAAAAAAAATGGTGCATGACAATTAAAATGATTCAACAAACTAAATGATTTTTTTGGCGAAAAAATCACGGTCGGGTAGTATGCCAATAGTCCACATCATGTGTTGAATGTATTTCCATTGAGGTGAAGCAAACAAAGCATGGGCATGCAATCCAATACATGACTATATATGTATGTATTTGTATATGTATGTGTATATATGTATGTTTGTATGTAAAAGTATATGCAAACATTCCCTCCTATTTATATAAAGATGTCAAATGAAATCAAGACCACCAAGCTCTTGTTTCTCCACTTTAGTGACCACAAAACAAAGGGGCTTGTATTAAGTTGCTATAATCTTTCTTAGCCATTCATGCAAAGACTCAAATTTCATTCTAATGAGTTGGCAATGACCATTGTTGTCAGTAATTTGAGATATTTCCATATGTTATCCATGTAAGAAGGCCAAATGACCGTTATAGCGTAAGGCAAAAAAAGGAGATTTTTTTACATTTATGTGGTTTGCTAGAGAGGATGGATATGCACAATTGAGAGTAGATTGGTCAACATTGATATTGCCAAAACAACATGGAGAGTTGGGTTTGATAGGTCCTCAAGATCAAAGTAGAGCAATGTTGGGAAGATTGATGTTGGCTTCGAGATTGTGGAATTGTGCACCAAGGTGGGGTGGTTCATGGCCTTCGTAAATTAGATGTTTATTTCCAAATCAAAATTACCACTACATGTTTCTAAGTTTCTTAATGAGAGCATGGCATGCAATGAATGAAGGCTTTGTGCATAAAGCATCAACAAGGGAGATAGATTGATTGAGATGTCCGATCCTTTATAACCCTCTATTTACGGGTGGAGCAACATGTATCTGTGGATCAAGGTCACATGTGTTGTATGGATCACGTGCTTCGAGACTCAATGCCTAGGCCGTGGCTAATGTCCTATAATCTCACAAAAACATGGACAATGAGACAAATAGAGATACAACAAGACTAACAAACAAAGAAACAAACAAGAAGACAAGTAGACAAATAGGTGGATAAATAGACGAGCAGACATAGATAGATATATAAATAAATAGATAGTTAGATCCATAGATAGATAGATTGATTGAAAGATAGGTACATTGATAGACTGATAAATTAATAGATATATGGATAGATAGATAGATTGATTGATTAATACATTGATAGATATATAGATAGATAGATAGATAGATAGATAAATAAATAATTTAATCGATAGGTAAGTTGTAGAAAGAAAAATAGATGGATAAATACATGCATGGATAGATCGATAGATAAATGGATAGAGAAATAGGTAGAGAGACAAATATATAATTATATATAGATAGAGAGAAAGAGAGAGAGATAGACAAAAAGATACATAGATAGGTAGGAATGTCAGAACATAGATAGGCGGATATATAAATAGATAGATAGACACATAGATAGAAAGATAGATTGGTTTATAATTTGTAGACACTAATGCTCTATCTCTCTCTCTCAAAGATAGATTGGTTTATAATTTGTAGACACTAATGCTCTCTCTCTCTCTCTCTCTCTCTCTCTCCCTCTCCCTCTCCCTCTCCCTCCCCCCCCCCCTCCCCCCCCCCCCCCCCCCCACCCCCCCCCTCCCTCCCTCCCTCCCTCCCTCCCTCTCTCTCTCTCTCTCTCTCTCTCTCTCTCTCTCTCTCTCTCTCTCTCCCCCTCTTCCTCCCTCTTCCTCCCTCCCTCCCTCCCTCTGTCCCTCCCTCTCTCTCTCTCTCTCTCTCTCTCTCTCTCTCTCTCCCCCCCCTCTCTCTCTCCCCCTCCCCCTCTCTCTCTCTCTCCGTCCCTCTCTCCCTCTCTCTCCCTTTCCCTCCCTCCCTCCTTCCCTCTCTCTCTCTCCCCCTCCCCCCCTCCCTCCCTCCCTCCCTCCCCCAACATTTGTACTACACAATGCAGGCTTTTAGAAGCCTCTATGTTTCTCCAAATATTTTTGACCGTTTCACTGATACTTATTACTTAGTTAATCACAGAACGAGATAACCAGGACTTACGTTAAAGGATCAATTGCGCTTTCAAAACCGAAGGTGCTCTCGCAAGAAGCTCAAATCTCCTTGAATCGGACCACTGAGAACAGAATAGAGAACGAAGTCAACCATGAGTTCAACCATTTTTTTTTGCTAGGACAGATCAATAAATGTACTGTCATTTCATACTCAAGATCTCGTGTTACCTCCTGCACATATATCATCTCCTGCACATGTACGTTTACAACTTCAAAGAACATATTTCAAGAATTACAAAACATGAAGCCTCAATATCCGGAAGGATAAAGTATGTGCTTTATATTCCAGCCTTTTCGGTGAAACTCTACCTCAAAAACTTCTTTGAAACGACCTCCAAAGTGGAGTTTCAGAGATGACATGCGAAAATGGGGCTCCAGCCTTTGTCAATGCCAAATGTTCACTCGTTACTGAACAGTGAACTTTGAGAGTCGTTACTCGATATAAGAGAACATATTATCTTGGCGCTCTCTCTCTCTCTCTCTCTCTCCCGAAGTCAGGACACACTATCATACACAACCATTAACAACTCCCTCTACTGAACCGAAATCACACACACAAGTCCGTAATACGGAATCTAAGAAGCATACATTCAGCTTGTCCAACCTCCACACTCCATACTCCAACCTCCAGCCTTTGTCAATGCCGAATGGTCTCTCGTTACTGAACAATGAACTTTGAGAGTCGAGCGTATTAGTGTAACTTCCGTTATTCACATTCTGTGTCTGCTGCCCATCGCTATTCCTGTTCCATTGCCACGGTTCAGAAACTCTCGCTATAATTTCATGCCACGTTTTGCGAGAGTTCACACTCATTCACGTAGCATTTTATAAAACGGATAGAAACAAATGAAATTAGTTCTCCCTTGCACATGATGAGAGAAATTATATTGGCTTATTGTCATTTGAGAAGTGATTTTTCAAAATGGCATGTATCTATCTATCTATCTATCTTGATAGTATCTATCTATCTATCTATCTATCAATCTATCTAGCCATCTATATTGTTAGTGATTTATGACCAAAATGGCATGTATCTATCTATCTATCTTGTTAGTATCTATCTATCTATCTATCAATCTATGTAGCCATCTATATTGTTAGTGCAGACCAATCACAAATTGGTGTTTATGAAGATTAATGAAGTCAAGTAAGAGTATGGATAAAGATAAAGAGAGGTTCGGTACAAATAAAGACCAACAAGAATGAAGAGAGCAATGGATAAAAAGCATGAGACATGACTGAGCATATAATAGTTAGATAATTAATAAAGCAAGTGAATATCAATGTATTGGTCATGATCCACTCACGGATTCGTGGCTATATAGGTCAATTGTGACTTTAGAAATAAGGCGTTTTCATCATCATGAGGTGTCATCATCGTCGCTCGTCGATGAGGTGTCACCACAACTCCTATCGTTGGGGATATCTTATAAGACCAATACACCTAAAGACACTACTCCATGTCAATCTCCTCCTACTACCTATAATATCTGCTACGAAGAAGGAGACAATTTCGATTACTAATCAGGTATGGAGGGGCAAGGAATCAATGCTAGCCCCTCCTTGTTCATTGGGATCATCATTGCAAGTCAACATTCCGTCGACATTGCAAGTCTGCACTCTCCCTCGGCCTTTTGCTTCTACTATGGCTACACTTCCCTTACTTGTGCTGATCGGTGAAGAAGACATGATTGCCCTAGTACAAAGGAGGATTCCCCTGACTCATCTTCCATAGCAAATATTGCAAAGGTACAATTGTGTGCTCATGTTTTATGCAATGCTCATGTGTTGTAATGCATGACCGCGAAGGCAAAGTCTACTTCATCTTACCAAAGGCTTGCATTGGTACCATTCATTGCTTTTAATACTACAATTATGTAGTTTCTTGTTACTGTTACAAGTGTGGCGTTTTCTTTGTTGACATTACAATTACTTGGTCTGTTGTTACTTATCTTTTGACATTACCATTACTTGATTGTACAATTGATTCTTGGGTTTTTGTTAGTAGTTCATTTTGTGTACTTCCCACATTCTTTGTTATTGCAACATTCTTTGATAAACTCACAATCAAGTCATGGCACTCACACGCTCGTATTTTCATTTTCAAAGGCTACAAGATTAGAATATTCAAAGCATTACCAGAAGCCACTCATCAAACTGACATATAAACGTTCAATTAAATATGTTCTTGTATAATCATTTGTATTATATAAATATTTCCTATGAGATTATTCATGACCTTACAAAACTAGAATAATAAGATTTTGAACCAAACATGATGTCCAAATAAGTTGTTTAGGCCCAAAAATCATGATATTGTAAAACACACTATATACACTTAGTTGGTCTAAACATCGTCATGGAGACCAATTATCTCCACCAATGTAAAATACACTAGATACAATCGCTTCGTCTAAACACCACTACCCAACAATGGATGGTTCATCTTTATTTATAGATCATGAGATGCAATAAAAAGCATCATGAAACTCAACCTCAAACTCAACTTGAGAAGCAATATGCATGTGTGAAAACATATACTGCACAATATAATACCTTAGTTCACAAAGCTCGCATTTTCAAAGCTCTCATGGAGATGAAGAGACAAGAGCCGAGTGAACATAGGTTTGCATAATGGTTAACCGATTACACACCCTCAAGTATCGCTACTTGACTTAAATCACACCCTTTTTTCCACACAAGGGAGCTAGATTTCATTTCCACACTCAAGAGCATCAAATATGTCCCTTTTCTATCTAGGAGCACCTCTTGATTCATCAGAAAAATGAAGTGCACGAACTTCAAGTGCCATCCTTGCGCACTTAACCTCAGGAAATTCTAATGCAACTTTTAACACCCCTGGTTCTTCCAAAGGAAGAATATTGTATGGTTGGTAATCTTCTAAGTTTTTGGCATCTCATTCCATGGCTTTCTTCAACTTTGGAGAGAGAATTGTCTGAGGGTCTATAGAATATTCATGAGCAAGATAATACACATAGTCCTTCAAAACTCGTAGAACTGTATAGGTTCTAGTTCTAAGGTGCACATCCTGAGACTTTTGAGAATGCCCATTTGGATATGCTTACACTTCTTCAAGATGGTGCTTTTCACAAAAAATCATTATAAAGTTTTCCCACAATTGTAATGTCCCATCTTTGATCGAAAATGCCATCTTTCTTTGCTATTCTTTTGCTTTATCACTGACGTCGACTCTGTCTTGAATTGCAAAACTCCTTCAAGCTCTAATTTAGCAAAACATTCTAGTGCTTCTCTTTCACGTAACACACATCTTTCCTCTTCAAAGCACCTGCAATGAAGCATCTGTTCCACACAAGGAAGACATGTTAATGCAAAAGAACCAACAATAGTTCTAGTTAACAAGTATAGTATCTTGAACATCTTGTCTTGTCTTGTTATAATATGATAGTACCAAATCCTCTCCAACTATATATTCCCTGTATCTAGGTCATCTCTCTGAAGAGAGTTCTTGTAATCCAAATATCATGCTTCATACCTATAGTCTTGGGTTGTGGGATTTCCTATATCATCTCCAGTCGAGTTATCCATACCTATCAGTCTCGCACTGTGGTACTTTTTGTATCAATTACATATTCTCGTATTATTTTCCCTACGTGGGTGATTTTATAATCAAAAGTATAATTTTGAAGTATTATCTAGTCTAACCAAAGGGTGCAAACTGGTGTTCCAGACTCATTGTGAGATGCAAGTCGAAATGGAAGATCCGATGCATGTAGGCACACTCCTTTAAGAACTACAAGAACGAATCAAGAATCTTCAAGCAAGTCAAGGATGCATTCAAGTGAATCAATTGCCTAGTTCATCCTTCATGAATGAACCAAGATTTGCATGCCAGAAAAGTTTGATGTTGGTCGCATAAAGTTTTGCAAATTTCTCCAACAAGTTAAATTGTACATTTGAATGCATCTTGATAGATACATTGAGGATGCATCCAAGGTCGATCTTATTGGAACCTTGCTCTATGTTCAAGCATTATCATGGTTCATCCCAATCCTAGATAGGTAGACACAAGTCAAGTGGAAGAAACAAAGCTATGGAAGCTTCGTCAAGGTAACAAACCTCCCTCTTCCGATGCATCAAAATTTAGGCATTTGATAATGGGATTTCACTTGGCATAAAGATTGTTTCATAAGCCGATTTAGGGTGGGTTAAGAGATGATGGGAGGGACCTTGTGCTCATGATGTATGAGGTTAAGACATTGAATGAATACATGACCCACTCTATTCAATGTGATGATTTCCTTTTTGAAAGGAAAGAAGAAAAACAAGTAGAGGAAGACTTCGCCAATGGAAACAATTCCAACCTACTCCTAGAGAGGAGTCTATGTCTGAACCTATACAAATAGATGTAATAAGGTTGCAACATCTTACCCCAAAAGAGAAACATAGATGGAGAGATAAAAATTTATGCATCTTTTTTCAGAACCATCACCATATTGCAATTAATTCTTCCAACAAGACATCAAGCTCCAAAGTCGTCACCCTCGAAGAGCAAGGAAATGAGGAAATCAAGTCGTAAAGGAGATTGTAGAGTCGAACCATGATTAAAGAAAGGATCTCATAATTCCAACATCAATCATAGAAACATGTCTAGCCCTTGACAAGTTAATCATGCCTAAGAAGACCCTTTCCCTTACAACTCTAGTAGATTCAAGAGCCTCCCCATGTTTCATAGATAAAGAATTGGTTAAGAAACACAGGAGCCAAAAAAAGAACAAACCAATAGTAGTCGAAGTAGTAGATGGATAACCTCTAGCTATTGGGAATATTACCATGGAAACCACATCATTAAGACTTCATATTGGTGACCACGATCCCCATGTATGTGTCAACATAATATCGATTCGAGTAAAGCTTGTCATCATTGGAATGTCCTAGGTAAAAAAGACATAATCCAAACATTAATTGGGAAAAGAATAAGATCACTCATCGAGAAATCCAAACGAACCTGACATATGTAGGAGCCAAAGCCTTCATACATATAGTAAGGAAGGAAACAACATATGTGCTCTATGTCTTATCAACTCAAGAGTCCAAAAAAGATGATCCAATGAAGTTACCAAACTAGTACCAAGGTTTTGAAGATGTTTACGAAAAGAAGAACACAAATATGCTCCCATAACATAGAACTTATGATTGAGCCATAGAAGTTCAAGGGAGAGCACAACCACCCTTTGGACCAATCTATAGACTATCACCAGAGGAGCTTACGAAATTATGAAAGAATATTGATGAAAATCTAGCCAAGGGGTTTATCAAACACTCGAGGTTTAAGCAAGAGACCCTATTGTGTACCTAAGTTCCAACCTAGGGACTTGTGGAGAAAGAGACTATACCTCAATCCCCCTCAAGTGCATATAGTGGGGATTCACGCTTTATTTATCAATCCGAGGAGTATCAAATCCTAGCAGAGTGTATGAAGACATGCATTCAAATGATGATCAATGCAAATGAGCTTCCCAAAGAGTGCAAACAAGGCTAAGACTATTCCAAACAAGCTTCAACTGTCAAAAAATGTCGTGATACTTGGAGCAGCAACCAATAGTAAATTGAGCTTTTCTCTCAGCTCCGAACTTCGAATATAGGATGAATAACATATGCATTTCGAAGCTCTCGAGAAGACGCATCCAATGGTGGTATTGTCACTCAATTCTGACACTTCGGCTTCAAGTTATGAGTAAAATACTGAGTCGCGGGAATGAACTTCCTACACTTCAACACTTCCTACACTTCACACACACCTTATCAACAGCAAACAAACACTTTCATGGATAGACAACAGTTCATAACACTCTTTTCAAACAACACACATGCATACAAGCTCACAAAGAAGATGATACAGAGAGGAGAAAACACAAATTCGAAATTTTGTGCTCTTGATTCTCACCATGGCCAAAAGTCTTTACAAAGAGTCACAAATTGACTTATATACATGTGCCCTAAAAATGGTCCTTTCACACAAGAGACCGGCAATTTATTCACTAAAAGGCTAATTTCCTACTAATTTACATGGGTAAACTACTAATCTCCATGGGTATGCATCTAGAGGACTCCTCTAGTGCATTTACAACGGGAAATATGTTACAAAAATGGTTATCTTACAAAAATAGAGTGTCCAAATCGAAAAAATTTTGGGGCCCTTCTTTTTCTCTGCCTTTTGCTCTTCTTAGCTCTGCAACACTCTCCCCCTCTTTGTCTCTGTCGTCCATTGACATGCTTTTGCTTCTCATTTAAGGTTTCTGAATACACGCACCTAGTGGTCGAAGAAGCGGTAAGGACTGTCAGAGAATTTGTTATTTTGTCCAACATAGGTCCTTTGCTTCTGTTTTCCCCTTGGTATTTTGTAAATCACAAATTTGGGTTGCTGCATTCAGTTGGGCTGCCACGCACGCCACCAATGGCTAAGAATGTGCTGATCTTAGTCACCCTCTTCAACTTTTCAGCCTCTACCGCTTTCTAACTTTTGGTCTTCTGATTTGTCTTTGTCTTCACATATCTGACCTGTTGTATTGCTCTGAGCCTGTTTACTTTGTTGACAACGCACACTATCAGCGGGAGGACTATTACCTGCCAAGTATTGTCTTGCACTTGTTCATGGATACTTCCTGGCCTTGGTTCCTCCTTCCCACCTACATGCTTTTCCTTGATGTGTGCCCCTGTGGGGCTCTGTGCAGAGATGGGTGTTGCACCCCTATGGGGCTTATTGCAGAGATATATCTTCAAATATGATCTTTTAGTGAAGCTTCTTTCTTTGTCTTCTTCTTTTCTTCTTTTTGCTTGACTCTCCCTCAACACTGCCCCCCTCCTGAACTCTATCGTCCCCGACAGGCTTTGGAAGTCGGCGGGAGTATGTTCTGTAAACTTTTTGCTCTATCTCGTTAAGCAAATTAGCTTCACGTATCATGAGTTGCTTCCACTGTTTTGCTTTCACACCGTCATGTGGTGGCTGTCTATGATCAGTGAAGAAGCTTAGTTCATATGCCACTAATCTGGCATTCAAGTTCGTTGATATCTTTAAGAAAATCTCCAAATCAATTTCAAGAAATCCTGTGAAGAAGGCTTCTTCGAAGGTTTTCATATATGTACTTGGTAAAAACATGAGCCTAGAATAATAGGCCATTATTGTAGGTCGGCTAGGCATAACTGAAAAATAAAAAATGAGGATATCGGTTCCTTGATTAATGCCAATGAAATTTAAAAATGTATACGCCGCGTGTTTGAACACCTTCAAAACTATAAGGATCATGCTGAGGATTTTATTCGTCATCTCGATAGTTAAATCCGGTACTGTTGCATAACAATGCAGCCAAAATTCAATGGTTTTTACCATGTAATCCTCTGTTGGTAGATAGTTATGACGTGGACCTTGAAGTAGCGGATAATTCAGCCACTGTTTATTGATCGCACCACTCTTTTGCATGTCCAAAAATTCTCTTGTTTCTCTGCGTCGGGGTGTTGGGCAAAATGAAGGGTTTACTTGTAATAAATATGGTGCTGCTTGCCAGTGCACCCGCAAAGTAGGGTTTTCCTCCAAAAATTTTCTTCTCCAAATAGGTTGTGCAGCTTCAAATTCTTCTTGAGTATAATTGAATGTGTTATCTTTGAAGTGTAGCTACTCATCTGGATCTTTCTGTGTGATTTTCTTTATGTATTGCCTTGTTTTCTCTTTCAATAATCCATATGGAATGTTGAAAGGCTTCATTATTGTATCCAAGTCTTTGCCCTTTATCTTTGCTTCCTTCATTACTTTGACCACTTCATTTTCAAAATTTTCTCTCAATCGGGACACCAATAGTGCCCGTTCCTTCTGACCTATTTCTGTAGTATATGGCATTGGATGATCATCACATGGTTCGGCCATCTGCTCTGTTATTGGAGAATTATAAATCGGGGGAGATAGAGGACGTACCTCTACCTCGTCAGTAGGATTCTCTTGTCTTGGCTCTACTGGTGTCCCAATGGGTATTTTCTCTTGTGCTTTGGTTTCTAATTATGCAAGTCATTCAGTCTTCTCTTTAAGTTCTTGCATGGCTGCCCTAAGTGCTTCTTTGGCCGCAAGTAGCTCATTACCGATCTCTGCTACTTGGTCTACATTTTCGCTGTAACTCTTTACAATTTTGGCATTCACATTTTGCAGTTGTGTTTTAAGTTCATTTGTTTCATTGATGTACTTTCTTTCCCATTCTTCTGTCCGGGCTTGCTCTTGTTTCAGCAGATCTGCATATTTCTCAATCTGATCTCTTAGTTCCTTTTGGTCAGTAGCTGAAGGCTCTTGTTTTTCTATAGGTTGGTCATACAGTAATGCCTTCATCAATTCTTTATTTCTGCTACGTAAGTTATCATTTTCCTCCATATATACCTTAAGTTGTGTTTCGAGCAGATTGCTTATAGCTTTCATTCTCTCCTTGTCTACTTCACTAGCTTCATGCTGTCTTTGTAAATTTGTCACTTGTGTCTGGAGCTAATGATGTTGTTTCATCAATGTATTACATTGTTCCTTGACTGCAATTATCTCCGTATTCTTGGCTCAAATCTGTTGCTGGGCCTGGATGAGCTGTGCGGATAATTTCTCACTCATTACTTGAAATTGGTTCTTTTCCCGCATTGCCTTGTCATAATCCACATCCGTTTCCATCATTTGCTGTTGTGTATCCATTCTAAGGTTACTACAATTTTCTTGGTTTGTTCTTTGTTGTCATATGCTATTCAAGGTCGTGCCTCTCGTTTTGGCATTTGAATAGCAATTTTCCTCTCTACTACTTCATATTTTTTAAAGTGGGCAGGCACTTCAAATTGATCTTGAGGCTTGTTTTCTCCATCATCTTTTTCTTTATCTAATCCAAGATCTTCTTCCCGTGTCATGTCTTGATTTAATTCATTAGTTTTGACACTTACTCTTTGATTCCCACTTTCGGTTTCCATTTGTTCATGCTCCATTTCAATGCTCCCATAATCCTCCTTCCATTCTTTTTCAATTACTTCTCCTTCTTCTACCTCTTGAAGAACTACCACATATAGGCTTACATCATATCCTTCCTCGTCAATGCATTCATTCATGGTTATTACTTCTTCGTTTACACACACATCGAGAGTGGCTAAAATCTCCATCCAACCATGAGGTTCGAATTCTTCATCTAGGAATACTTGGGGCATGTAAGCTGGATCTTGTACAGACCTAGCAACTCTTTGCCTTTGCTGCCATCCTTTATTTCTCTCCTCTTCCTTTTTTGCGGTCTGGCATATCCATAGATGAGTGTCTTCGTTCATCCAAGATTGGTCACTTGAACCTATACTGTGAATAGATTGATCGTCTTCCTCCTTATGAATCAGATTCCATTGCAAGGGGGGGACATCTTGATATGTGTACGTGTGTAGATTTATTCTTGTCGTGGTTCCTTCGTGTTGTAAGTATACCGCGTCTTTTCCCCAATCTTGCACTACCTTCAGCTGTCTCATGAAGGGTCTTCCAAGTATCATTTCATAATTGCTGGCCCTTTCAAATTGATAGATTGCTAAGGTGTGCTTGAATTCAACTCCGCAGGTGGTAAAAGTTACTCTTTCCAGTAATCCCAAGGGTCGCTCAGTGTGTCCATTTGCCATTTGTATCTTCATGCGTGTGGGTCTTAAAGCTGGTTTTCCCCATTGCTCCCAGATTTCTTTAGTAGCGATTCCTACTCCAGCTCTAGAATCTAAGATAGCTTTAGTGGTGTAACCCCTAAAAGTAATTGGAAGGCATGTGTTTCCTTCATCTCCCTCATTGAAACCTCCAACCTTATTGACTGGGATTTTGACTGTGGTCACTTCATGAGGCATCTCCTTCTCTTCTGACTTGGTCTCCAATTGACTGGTTAGCTTCTCCTTCAAATGTGGTTTTATTTTTAAAAGTTCTTCCAATGTCAGAATACAAGGGATTTTTAGCTTTATGAGGTGTTGTATGATGTCCAATGTTTGAAGTGAGGGGTTCTGCTCTTTTTTTCTTATTGAGGGAATGCAATACAATTCTGAATTATGTTCGTATCCTCCTGTGTAATTTGGCAAATTCTTCACACTATCATTCTCCTTGTCGCTCTTGTCCGATTGTACTAATTCTTCTAAATTCATCTCATGTATTGAGTCTTCCGATTCACATTTTGCTTCTAGCTCCTCAAAGGGTGGTTCCATTCCTTCCACTTTCTTCCATCTGTCTTCTTGGACTCTTGCCCACAAGTCTTTAGGCCATTCCCCATCTACTTTGGGGGACAACGGATCCTTCTCTCTTATCCTCACAGTAATTTCCATTACATGTCTCACCTTCTTTTCCTTTCTCGAGATCATTAGGAATGACACACTCTTGGACTTCCTTTTGAGGAATATGTGAATTGGGTAGTCGAGGAACAGGTTTTTCTAGGGTTTGTTGAGCTACTTCAATTAATTTTTTGCATATCTCCAACCTCTCTTTCTCTAAGTCACCTCTAGGATATTCTTTTTCATGTTGTTCAATGGTTGGTCTTGCTGTTATTCATGCTTGGTACACTTAAATCCACATGGCTAACTCTTCCAGCATGGGATCTGCTAAAACTAATCCTACCTCTTCTTTTTTATACTTTCCCTTCTGATTTTCTCCTTCAAGTTTCTGTTTTTCTTCTTGACCTTTTTCATTCTTTTCATTCTCCTTCTTTTGTTGTAGTTTCTTTTCCCTCATCCTGTCTCTACGATTCTTCCATCTTTGTGTTCGTTTACTTGTAACACTTTTCCCAGGCTCTTCCGAGTCTTCAACTATTTGAGGTATAGGTATGTTCACTTCTCTATCAACTTGATCATTCTCTCCAGTTTTTTTTTAGTGTCCCTCTAGCCTTTTCTCTTGTTATTTCTTTTAATGGTACAATGTACTCTTTATCACTACAATATCCTTCCCAGAATCACCACAATCACTACAATATCCTTCCCAGAATCGCTGAGGTGGTGGTGGGTTTGGTAATGAACCTCCACATCTGTAACATGGTCCTCTAGGTGCAGGTGGTCTATTCATAGGTTGGGGGGGTATGGGTGCTCTGGGAGCTGTGTACATTAATGACACATAATCCTGCTCATATCCGTAAGAACTATCTGGTCCTTCCATACCATAGGCATATGGCTCGTACATTTGTCCATATTCAATGATAGTGCCCTCATAAGTGGAGTAATTTCCTTGACTATGGTCATACGATGAGTCATGTGGTTCATTACTAGTCAAAGGCGTGGCCGGGACTATTGCTCTCTCAGGGTTCTCTTCCTGTCGAGCTACTTTCAATGAGACAACATTTTGAGGGTGGGGTGGTTGTTGTCCTAACACCGGTTGTGGTTGAGTGTAACCTTGATAAGCATAAGGTCGTGGTACTGGTGCCTGCTGCTGATATGTGGGATATCTGAAGGCTTCCCCTCCTAGATCTCTCTGAGGGTATCCATAAGGTCTCACTGGCGGTTGGGCTGGTCTTGATTGCCGATTGTAAGGAAAATTTTCTATGCTGTGATTTGTGTACTTTTGTTCTATGCTACAATAATGTATAGGGCCCGGGATGGGTGGTCTATTGTAAGCATACGCTAGTGGTGGGACTACTCCCCTAGTGCACAATGAGAAGGATGGTCACCTCCACAATTCATACATCATCTAAGCATGGGTACTCTCATTGGGTTGTTGGGGTAGTTCCTTTGTCCTTGAACATTCAGTTTCTTTGCTACTAAGTCAGCTATTTCCTCTACATTGTTCTTTGGGTTTGATGTGCTACTAGCGGAATCTTCACTTTTTACACTACCTTGAGGTATTTTCAGATCTTCTGCTAGATTGTCCTCTAGGTCAATACATTATTTCATACGTTCTTGCAAAGTTTGAGCTCTTTTCACATATACTAGAGATCTTAATGACCCATTCACTAATCCTTCCAAAAATAATGACACCATTTTGTTTTGAGTGGGTCTCTGTTCGACTGGACATCTATCCACATACTGCTTGAATCTTCTTGCTGCCAATCTCACTGATTCTGTAGGAGCTTGCTTAAAACTATGGATCAACGAGGAAGAGTTGTTTTTAATTCTAGATTTGGTGAATTCTTCAATCAATTCTTGATAGAATTGTTCCATGTTTTGAAAATTATTAGGGTCTAATGGCTGGAACCAAGCTAAAGCTGTATCCATCAAAGTTAGACCAAAGGATTCATATTGGATCAAGAAATCTTCCACTTCTTTGGCTCTTATTACTTGCTTAAATTCAGCTATATGATTGTATGGTTCACTAGAGCTATCATAATGGTTTCTCATGCATTTAGCGACTTGAATAGGTCTTAATCTTCTTCCTGCTTCAGGTGGTCTAGGCATCACTGGGAAAATTGGTCTTCCTATGGGTATACCAGGTCCTCTCACTACAGGTGGTCTATCTGAAATAGGGATTCTATTCCTTGGCTCAACAGGTGGTTGAGGCCGATAGTTAGGGTTAGTAGCCGGCATAGCAAACTGCACATGTGGTCTGACCGGTATATGCGTTTGTTGAGTCTGTCCAGAATGCTGATATGAATTATCTTGAAAAGTTTGTTGAGGGTTCTGAGAAGTAGTAGCTTGATCCCTAGGAGGGAACACTGGAATGTTCTGATATTTCAACCGTGCTCTTTCTAACTCTGTTAGAGGCCAATACCTCCTTTCGTTTTTATCCAAATATGTGATAATGGTGGGGAATTCAGGATCTTGTAACTCGTAGACAGTAACTGGGTTAGGGGCTACTTCCCATAATGAAGAGTGGGCTCTGAGGAGATGCTCCATTCCATTGATCAAATACACATCCATTAGGGAATCATCTTGGGGAACTAGGTCTCCTCTCCAAACCCTAACAATAGTGGATCTCCCTCTAGGGGTGGTCACTTGCTCTTCATGTTCACCTTCATTAAGGTTGTGAGCATTGTCTTCCCTTACTTATTCATTGATGTTTTCAGGGTGTTCCGTAACAACATACTGAACATCTCTTTGTCCATATAAAACCCTCCTGCATACTTAACTGCTGGCCTAGGCACTATGTAAGCATCTGAAGCTTTCTTTAGTCTAGCCACTGATCGGTTTAGACCATCTAAGTAGATAGGTATCCCATGTTGGTTGGTGTTCACATATTCTAAAGATGTCCGATATTCTCCCTCAATAATTGACATCATGCCAACTATTGGTACAAAACTCTGCATATCCTTGGAAGCCGTGGGAATTTCTTCTTCAGACTCACTCGAGGTTTTAGAATAATGTGAACGACTACTTGGTTTGGCTACGCTTCCTACAGAAGAAATCACACTTCTTCGGCTTCCTAGGGTTCTTCTAGACCTTAGGTTCATTCACTTAAAAACTCTCGTCTTGTTTTAACCACTCTGAGCTTCCAATGCTCCTTGCTGTGGTCCCAATTTATGGAATTACTTGAGTGACTGAGAAACTTCCTCTGAGGAACATGATACATGATATTGCACCCCAAAAGAGTATGTCACGATACTCGATATCTGACACACTTGAAAGATGCCACGATACTCGATATTTGAGCAAGGCAATACACGATACTTAAGAAAAGTCGATACACGATACTTGAGGAAACATGATACTTGAGGAAACATGATACTTGAGGTAGCATGATACTTGAAGAATACGATACTCGATACTTGATTGGTATCGCGAGTGAATCAACGATACATGATACACGATATTCCCCCACAAAATTTCCACAATACTCGATACTAGACATTGCTGTGTCTCACGATACTCGATAGTCGACAAGTATCGAAAGAAAATTCCTGACGATACTCGATATTTACCAGGTATCGGGAAGGTTGCCTCCGCGATACATGATATCCCGCAAGTATCGCGATTAGAGACTCACGATACACGATACCCAATAGGTATCGTGATCAGAATTTCACGATACACGATATGCGATATCCGACTAGTATCGTGAGGACTTCTCAACGATACACGATTCGTGACAAATATCGCCAGACCCAATTCAACGATACCCGATACTTGACAGGTATCGTGAAAAGAGTTCAACGATACAGGATATTTAGCAAGGCTAGGTATTGCGATACTCGACCACAAGAGATCACGATACTCAGGTATCGCGATACTCAACCGCGGGAGGACACGATACTTAGCATTTTTTCACTTTTTGGCAAATGTTTTAGGATTGTACAAGCACACAAATGTTTCTAAAGCTTATCTACCCTCTCCCCTCAGTATGTATCACAGAAATAAACCTCCCTCACCCCTGGATGACCTTCACGATACTTGTTGCAGATCGTTTGGCTAAGTTAATTGATTTTAATTGAAGGTGATGAGTAACAGACTGAAATGCTCACCTTGGAGGCTCTTTCCAAGCTCTTCTAACACTCACTCTTGCTCTGCGCGGCTCCAAACTCTCTGATCTCAGGTCGCGATACTCGACTGCCAGATCTCTTTCTCTCTATACTTGCTTGGATACAAGTGAAGTTTAGAAGGCAAGTTTTTTGGGTTTTTATACTTTTTGAGAAATTCTTGCCAACTAAAGGGCTGAAAAGAAAAAAAGTTGAAAGTTATTCTAACTTCCTAACTACTCCATCCTTCCTCCTACTCTACTCTCTCCACTCACTTCCCTAGACTAACAACTCACTACACACACTCCAAGAGCGAGAAGTAGTAAGTGTTGATGAGTGTGACTTACCAAAGAAGAGAAATTCACAACTCCTCTACTCGCTTCAATGCTAAAAGCTACTTACCATCACATGAATGTCTCGGTTTGATTCGACATTCCCCAACAACGGTGCCAAAAACGTGTGTACCTAAGTTCCAACCTAGGGACTTGTGGAGAAAGAGACTATACCTCAATCCCCCTCAAGTGCATATAGTGGGGATTCATGCTTTATTTATCAATCCGAGGAGTATCAAAACCTATCCGAGTGTATGAAGACATGCATTCAAATGATGATCAATGCAAATGAGCTTCCCAAAGAGTGCAAACAAAGCTAAGACTATTCCAAACAAGCTTCAACTGTCAACTATGGTGTCGCAATACTTGGAGCAACAGCCAACAATAAATTGAGCTTTTCTTTCAGTTCCAAACTTCGAATATAGCAAATAGCATATGCCTTTTCGAAGCTCTCGAGAAGACGCATCCAATGCTGGTATTTTCACTTAATTTTGACACTTCTGCTTCAAGTTATGAGCAAAATACTGAGTCATCAGAATAAACTTCCTACACTTTAGCACTTCATACACTTCACACACACCTTACCAATAGCAAACAAACACTTTCATGGATAGACAACACTTCCTAACACTCTTTTCAAACAACACACATGCATACAAGCTCACAAAGAAGATGATATAGAGAGAAGAAAACACAAATCCGAAATTCTGTGCTCTTGATTCTCACCATGGCCTAAAGTCTTTACAAAGAGTCACAAATTGACTTATATACATGTGCCCTAAAAATGGTCCTTTCACACAAGAGACCGGCACCTTATTCACTTAAAGGCTAATTTCCTACTAATTTACATGGGTAAACTAATACTCTCCATGGGTATGCATCTAGAGGACTCCTCTAGTGCATTTACAACGAGAAATATGTTACAAAAATGGTTATGTTACAAAAATAGAGTGTCCAAATTGAAAAAATTTTGGGGCCCTTCTTTTTCTCTGCCTTTTGCTCTTCTTAGCTCTGCAACACCTATTCTATTTATAAACAAGAAGGATGGGACTTTCCCAATTTGACAAAACTATTGTAGAGACCCTATTCTATTTATAAACAAGAAAGATGGGAGTTTCCCAATATGACTAGACTATTGTGGACTGAATAAAGTCACTATAAGAAATAGACATCCTCTACCTCTTATATCAAAACTCTTAAAACACTTTGTAAAGCAGTTCTTTACAAAGATTGACCTTAAAGAAGCTTACAACAATGTCACACTCAGAGAAGGAGAAGAATGCAAGATAGCATTTCGAACAAGGTACGAGCATTTTGAATATGTATTTATGGCTCCAATCTTACAAATGCTCCAATCATCTTTCAATATATAATTGATATTCCCCAAAAATCTAGAGGATCATGAATGTCATAAAAATAGTTCTAGAGAAGTTACGAGAAAAAGATTTATATGATAAATTGAAGAAGTGTTGTTACCATCAGACAAAAGTGGAGTTCTCAAGGCACATTGTCTCAGAGAAGGAATATTTATGGATCCTAAGAAGATCATGATAATCCTTGATTGGCAACCACCTTCATAAGTTTGAGATGTTTGGCGGATGCAAATTCAAAAAGCAAATCATGAAGAAAGCAGGCAACAGATACTTTTGGATTTATTTTTTCATTGTAGATTTATACGAAATTGCTTTTCATTGTTCTTTTGAAGATAGAAGAATACTATATAATGAGGGCATGGCTCATTATGTATTATCACTCAATCACACAAGCTATAGCAAGAGTGCTCGTAGCTTAGTGGTGATCGATCTTCTCAGGCTAGGAGGAGATTTTGGAGGTTGTCTTGGAGGAGGAGTTCTCACACTCCTAGAGGAGTTGTGGTCTACATCTTGGTGATTATTTGGAGGAGATTTTGTTAGCATGCCGTCAACATCCATTGTTGATTTACTGTGAGTAGCAAGTCTATTTCCAATCTTACTTGCTAAGTCACTTGTTTGTGATTTAGGTTGATAGAAATTTGGGTTTGTTGTAAAACACTTCTAAAATTGTTCGTATTCTCTATATTCTCTCACACACACACTCTTTATACCTCTTAGGCACACAATCTCTTGTATCTAGTTCCTATTTATGCTAGATATTGTCAATTTGTATCATATACACACATTGTAATTTGACATTCATATATAAGTTAGTGTAGGTGAGCCTCATAGCTTACCGTTACACTTGAATTCTCATATATTCTCTCTCTATCTCTCACTCATCTATTTTTGAGTCTTAAGGTGTGTATGTTAAGGTTCATTTGTTGGAAGATCCTATAAACCTGTGAATTTATTATTCTTGGGGCCCGTACCACTTCCAACATATGGTATCCAGACCTTAGAATACCAACATTTGGTATCAGAGCATAGTTGACATACACCATGTTAGGCCGTCGGCATATTATTTAGAAGAATAATTGTAATTGTAAAGTCGCACACTGAAAGGGTGTCGTGCAAATGTTGTATCGTTTTTCCTAATCAATAGAGTATGCACGGAAGAGATGACAGGCACGTCGTCGGACTATTTGGTCTGAGCGATGGTATGGAGTTGATTCTGTTATGAGTTATGTTAATCACAGAGTTGTCTGTAAGAGTCAGTATTCGGTATTAAAGTGAATCAGGTACTGTGTTAACATTTTGCTGTGTTGAAGTGGCGTGTGAAGTATAACAATAATAATAAAGGAAGAGTGAAGTTCTGCATACATAATTATGGTGATTGTTAAGAAATGCTATGCACCAAAGTGAAATTGTATCTACTGTAATTGTTCGAAGTTAATCAATGAAGTTAATTGTTGGACATTAAGTAGTGAATTGGGAAAATATATAAAGGGCCTCTCAATTATCAGACCCCTGACCATCCCAAGAACCCACAAGTAAGTACATAATGACTTTAACACTGGTGCCGACCATGTGGCATGGAGTAGCTAGTCGGTGTATAGACTTAGAGTTGAGAAAGAATCCGATGATATTTGCCTGTAACATGTTTCAGAGAATTGTACCCGAAGTACAGAAGGGATCAACATCCCTGGAAAATTCCTAACGCATTGGGAACACCTCCGGGTAGTAGTGGTGACGGACAATCATTGGAAGGAAAGCGAGAAATATGGGCTAGTGGAGTACCACCACAACATTTCCTTGTGCAAGGATTACAAGGTATACCAGAAGTGCAACCAAGCTCATCTACAGAAAGTAAGATTGGTGAAGTAAGCATTGGTTCATGTGACAGTGTGGAAATTTTCGGTAGTAGTTTGTGGAATTTCGGTGGAACCTCGGATAATTTTGAGGCCGGTTTGCCGAATTTTGGTGAAAGTTCTATTCTCGGTTCTGATTTTCAGGGAACTAATGTATTTTTGGATGAAAGTTTTGGTGAAAATCTCACTTCAAAAGTCCAGTACGATGAAGGGCAGTTGGGTGTAGGCATGTGGGAACGACTTAACAATATCCAATTACTGGAGAGCGTGCAAGACGACGGGACAATACAACAACAATTAGGTTTAACTAGTTCAAATCATTCGGCAGTAACATTTCCTCTTGGTTTAAACACCATGAGTGGTTCGCAACAACAACAACACCAAGAGCAACATCAATAGCAACAACAGCAGCGGACCATACCACCATGACCAGTCCCCACTAGAGTTGAATTTGGAGGATTTCTTGGTGATGATCCGGATGCACATGTGAGAACTTTTGAAATTAGTTATGTTGTACTCAACTATCCACCAGATCTGACATATAAGGCTATAGTGTTCCAATCTACGCTGGTTAATGAGGCTGCTTGGTGGTTAACTAAATATGACATTAACCATTTCGGTCAGTACAATGATGTTAAGGATGCCTTCTTACAAGGATTTCGGTTGAAGAAAAATGCGGCTGAGATCTTTGACTATCTGCAAAACAATAGACAAAAACCACACCAAAATGTCCAGGAGTATGCAACTTTATTTCGTACTCATCTTGAAGTAAAAGGAACTGTAGCTCTTCAAATGAAGTTTCTCTATCTCTTGTAGAGAGAGATAAAGAGGTAACAAAAGCATGATATGAGGATGGAAGTGAGTTTAGAAGTGTGTTTACCATCTCTTCATCTGAAATGTTGACTCCAACATTCAATAACTGATCTCATAAATCTTTAAGCTTCAAAATATGTGTCTGAACTGATTCACCAACTTTCATCCTTGTGTTGGCTAGCTCTCTCCTTAGATGAGCTTTTCTAGCAGGGTTTCTACTCTGATAGAGATTCTCTAACTCCAACCAAGCCTGTTGAGAACTTCTGCATGACCTGGTATGAGGTATAATATGCCTCTTGACTCCCATAGCAATAAATGAAAGTGCTAAAGCATCCCTTGAATCCCATCTAGATTGCTCTTCTGTAGGAAGTAGTCTGCTAGTAGTACGGACTCTTGATGATGAAAGAGTTTCTTCTTCTTCACTAACCTCATGTTGAGCAGAAATAGGAACAGTAGGTCTTCTAGAAGATGAAGCAACATCTTCTGCGACTTGTCTTGGCCTTGGATAAGTGCCATTGATAATATTCCATAAGTTTTGATACTAATAAATTCATCATCATAAAACTCCACATTGGATAATTAGACAGGCCCTCAAGCTTGACTTCATTCTCAAGTCTATAGTCATTCATCTTGTTAAGGGTTGTTAAAGTTATTATGTACTTACTTGTGGGTTCTTGGGATGGTCAGGGGTCTGATAATTCAGAGGCCCTTTATATATTTTCCCAATTCACAGCTTAACTTCCAACAATTAACTTCATTGATTAACTCCAAACAATTACAGTAGATATGATTTCACTTTCGGTGCATAGCATTTCTTAACAATCACCTTAATTATGTACGCATAACTTCTCTTCCTTTATTATTATTTTTATACTTCACACGCCACTTCAACACAACAAAATGTTAACACAATACCTGATTCACTTTAATACGGAATACTGACTCTTACAGACAACTCTGCGATTAACATAACTCAGAACAGAATCAACTCCAGACGATCGCTCAAACCAAACAGTCTGGCAACGCACCTGCCATCTCTTCCGTGCATACTCTATTGATTAGGAAAAATGGTACAATGTTTGCACAACACCCTTTCAGTGTGCAACTTTACAATTACAATTATTCTTCTAAATAATATGCCGGCGGCCTAACACTAGCACGCATGGTGGAGTGGAACCTAGCAGGGAAAATTACAAGATTTAGGAATCATCAATAATTCCTTGGATATACATGGATCTTGCTAATTTAAAGGTGCATGATATTTTTTGCTTGAGGGAATATAACATCTCCTTCAAAATTTGAGGTTCAACCAGATGTGCATCAGTTCGCACAGAGCTGGAAGCGATCACTTGTGAAAGTAATGCGTCGGCTTGACTCTGAAAAAAGTCTTCTTGAAGATAGAAATCATTAGCGAGCGCCACATCAGGTCATAACTTCATTTCGGCACTCTGTGCATCAATGCACGATAATCGCTCGTCGTGGATACCCAATTGTTTCTCTCTACATTCAAGCTTTTGGGACTGGAATTGCATGGTTTTATAGAAATATTGACGCTCTTTCTGGATGGCTTCGACATCCTTCTTCAGCTGAATATTGCGGCCTATTTCCTCTTCCAGAGAGCGGCTTTTTTGAAAGATCTCTTTTGTGACTTTCTTTAATTTGGTTTCTGCTTGTAAGGCTAACTCAACCATCTCTTGACCTTTGTTCCTATAGTGAACTGGCTTCTGCTTTGGCTACGAGCACCTCTTCCTGGAGTGGTGGGATGTCCGTTTCAAGAATATCCACCTTGGATTGGTACTCCATTTGGAGGGATTGTTGGGCGACTTGTAGGTGATGGGGAAGATGGTTGGAAAGATGAATAAGGTAATTCCCTATCTGAGCTAGTTGGGCCAATGAGTCAGGACCAAGAGAGGTGGAGATTGGCTGAGAGGGGTTAGCGAAAACTATGGTGGATGACGAAGGAGGAGAATAATCAGGGGAGGAAGGGAGAGGATGGGCTGCCGAACACGGTGAGGAAGGAGGGCTAGGCGGCAAAGGCACCTTCGAGAGGGAAAGAGGAAGAGGTGGGTTTTGGGGTGAAGATAGCAGGGCAAGAGTGGTTACCATAAGAGGCGAGAAAAAGGGTTAGACAACCACCTCCTCAGGTTGCACTTTCTCCGTGAGTTGTACAACTTGTGTGACTGTGTCAGGCGCTTGCTCCTGTGAATGAGGCTGTGATTACACGACCGTATCATCAGGATGGACATCGTTAATGATAGTGTCTGGAGCAGCTTGGTCTTTAGGGGATGGTTGAGCACAGAAAATGTGGGCAGACTAGGCGGTATCCTGCAACTGGACGGTGGAGGACAATTGAGCTTGACTGTGGGAGGGGCTCAGTTTACGGTGCTTCCCCTTAAAGAACTGTAGAAGATCATCATCGTCATCAACCTCCATCACTTGCACTGACTCCTCATGAAAGAGAAGGGTATTCAGGGGAGGAGGTTGCGCAACTTGAATCGCCGAGAGGAGGAATGTCAGCAGATGTGGCAATCAGGTTCGAGGAATATTGCCCTTTGCCAATTGTCTAGAAACTGCCTGATATTCTTGGTGAATGCGCTAGAAGAAAAATGAAGCAAAATTAACTACTTCACATGCAGCGACATCGATCATGGAATAAAAAGATCGAGAAATGCCGTACGTGCATTTTTGGAGGTTAAGTGCAGCTACAAGAAACTGTAGTGCAGACCGCTCTAGTTCAGAGTGACAAAGAATGGCAAATTCATTTGAAGAATGATGTAGATGTTGATATATTTAGGTAGTGATGTGTGTGAACACTCTAGGACAGCTGGGGCACTTTTTTTCCTCTTTAGATGGTTTTTTTCCCCCAACTTGTATATATGCCTATTGCCCTAATGGGCTACTTATCTTTGTACATTCTCTGGTAATACATTCAGTATTGTGTGTTTGTGCTCCAAGCTTCTTCTCCTTCCTTGTGCTATTCGCGTGCTTCCACAGACGTCTAACTCCAACAATTGATATCAGAGCAGGTCGTCACTTCATCTAGGGCGCCGTCGACACTCCTCCGTTTGCAGTCTCAGATTCGCACGAAATTTGGTAAGCATACTTAGGGTGTTTTAGAGATCAAAACAGCTTTGCTGTGTGGTGCCAAAATTGTGATCTGAGCTCGTTTCAGCCTCTGAACGCACCATCACAATGCTTGTGCAGGCTATTTTGTCTTTTTGTGCCAAAGGTATATACCAGTTTCTATTCGCTAGTATAAGCGTCTCGAAGTCTGCTACAGGTCTAGCAGAATTTGTCTGGTAGTTCCGTTCAACTTCTTGAGACACAGTCAATTTTCTGCATCAAGGTATTTTAGTCACCAGCCATGGCTGAAAGCAGTGATGTATTTCGTATGTTGGCTGTTGAGGATAAGTTGGATGGTACCAACTACCCGTTATGGGCTTATATGATGCGACATGTGTTGGTTGAAAAAGGATTGTGGAACATTGTACAGGGTGTTGAAAGACGTCCTGTTACACCTCTGACTACAGGTACTGCAAATACAGGTGCTGGAGCTTATGAAGATGGTATCGAAGATGATATTCCATAGATTCCTGTTCGTGCTGCTGTTTCTGCTGCACCTACTGCAGAGCTGATTTGCTAGGATGGTAGAGATGCCCATGCACATGCATTGATAGCTTTGTCTGTCAAACATGCCATTATTCCTCACATTCGCTCTTGCAGAACAGCTAAGGATGCTTGGGATACACTTACCACATTGTACCAAGCTAGGAATGAGGTTCGTGTTGCTTACCTCCGAAAACAGTTGGAGAGTGAGCTTATGAATGAAGATGATTCTATGGACAATTTCCTAACGAAGATCAAAGATTTGAAGGAACAATTGATTTCTACTGATGAGGTTATACCAGATAGCTCACTTGTGCAGACCGTTCTGAATGGTCTTCCTGACTCATATCAGAGTTTTGCTTCTACTCTTCGGTTGATGATGAAAGGAAATCCGAATGCCTTATCATTTGAGGAGTTAGTCTCTGTTCTGTTGCAGGAAGATCAGTCCAGGCAGAACAAGTGCATTATGCGAGTTGCAAATCAAGCTTTCCTGGCTAGTCAAAAGGGCAAAGGAAAATGGAGCTCTTCTACTAGTAAGCAGAAATCTGCAAATGCTGCACATTCAAAGAACCAAGACAAAGATGAGAAAAAAAATCAGAAAAGGAGAAATTGTTTTGTAAGTACTGTAAAGGGAATGATCATATCATAAAGAACTGTCCAAAATTGGTTGCTAAAGAGGCAAAGAAGAAAGAGGCTGGAATGGTTGTTGCAGAGGCCTCTACACCAAAAAGAGAGTCTGCAAATCTTGTACAGGAACAAGAATGGATGTTTACTACTGTCTACAGTTTTGACCCATCTTCTCATGATCAGTGCATGTCTGCAGTAGACTGAGATGTTTGGTATTTTGATAGTGGGGCAACCAAACATATTACCTCGCAGCACAATTTCTTCTCTTCACTCGAGCCTGCCCCTACAGGGAATACTGTTACATGCACCAACAACTCCTCTTATCTTGTTATGGGAGTTGGTAAGATCATTTTGATTACTACTGATGGTAGTTCTTTCACTTTATCACATGCTTTATTTGTGCCAGGGATAAAAAAGAACCTGTTATCAGTTTCTACATTAGCCAAGATTGGCTTGGTTGTGAAATTTGTTGATGACAGGTGTAGAATTCATGATCTGTCAAATGGCGATGTGATTATTGCTTCTGGCATTTTATGTCGTGGGCTGTATAAGCTCATAGACTATGAAAGATCTGTAAATGATTTGGCATGTGCAATAAATGATTCTCAAGCTATGTCAGATGCAAAGCTTTGGCACGCTTTGGTCATCTGAATTTTGCTAGTTTGCTACGCCTACAGAAATCTGAAATGGTGTCCTCTTTGCCCAAACTTGAGGCACCTAGAAAACATGTTTGTGAAGGCTGTATTTTGAGCAAAATGCAGCGTTCATCCTTTCCAAAAGATGGTTCAGTTCAGGCTACTCAGAAATTGCAACTTGTACATAGTGATGTCTGTGGTCCTATGCAGACACCTTCTTTTGGGAATTATCTTTACTTCATGACTTTCATCGATGATTTTTCTAGGCATGCATGGGTATATCCATTGAAGGCAAAGTCCGAAGTGTTCATGTGCTTCAAACAGTTTTTGGTTTTGGCTGAAAATCTGTGAGCATGTAAAATGGGCACCTCCGTTTTGATCGAGGGGGGGGGGATATATGTCTTCTGATTTTAATGCATTTTTGGATGAACGTGGGATAAAACACCAGTGTACAGTGCCGTATACACCTCAACAGAATGGAGTTGTTGAATGAAAGAACAGGTCACTCATGGAGATGGCGAGGTGTATGGTCAAAAGTCATGCTTTACCACATAGTTTCTGGCTTGAGACTGTCATGTGTGCAACATATGTACTGAACAAGTGTCCCACTAAAGCACTGCATTCTATCACTCCATATGAGACTTGGCATGACCGCAAGCCATCTGTTGCTCATCTGCGTGTTTTTGGTTGTTTGGCATATGCATTAGTGCCCGAACAACATCGTAGAAAATTGGATGATAAAGCAGTAAAATGTATTTTTGTTGGGTACAGTTCTGAAAGTAAAGGCTATCGTCTGTATCATCCACAGACTAAATGCATTCTGGTTAGTCGTGATGTTGTTTTTGTGGAAGATGCTATTCAACCATTGCTTTCATGTACTAAGGAGACATCTATTAGCTCCAAAGACATGTATGATACTTTGATGCCTCTTTTTACAGGTGGAGAGTCTAGTGCTGGTCCTAATGAGGCAACTTCTCAGCCTTTGTAGGTTTCGTGTGATGATGCAGATCATTCCATTTTTTATGCAGATTTACATGGTGCACTAGTTGATGAGAGAGCTGATATTGAGTAGGCAAAAACTATGCCAAAATGGTTGGTGCAGACTTTGCGTGACAACAAATTAGATGCACCTCTGTCATATCGTACTCGTTCAGGCTCTCATAGTGCCTCTTTTGCATCAGATTGCTATGCTATGGCTGCATCTAGTATCTGTGATGAGAATGAGCCTGTTTCATTTGATGAACACAAAATTCAGAAAATTGGATGGCTGCTATGCAATCTGAATATGATGCAATAATGAAGAATGGTACTTGGTCTTTATGTGACTTGCCTCCTGGCAAGAAGGCCATTGGCACTAATTGGGTATACAAGTTGAAGCGTAAACCTGATGGTACAGTTGACAGGTATAAGGCTAGGCTTGTTGCAAAGGGTTATGCCGGGAAAGAGGCATTGATTTTGATGGAACCTTTGCACCTACGTGCCGTATGACTACTGTTTGGAGCATTTGTGCATTTGTAGCCCATCATGATTGGAATGTACATCAGTTCGACATTAAAACAACATTTCTGAATGGTGACTTGCATGAAGAAGTGTATGTTTTTCAGTCCCGTGGCTTTGTGCAGAAAGGGCATGAAAACAAGGTGTGCAGGTTAAAGAAGGCATTATATGGTTTAAAGTAAGCACCACGTGCTTGGTATGAGAAGATACATGCCTATCTGATCGCACATGGTTTTGAGAACAGTCCAACTGAAAGCACCTTATATGCTAAGCGTGCTAATGATGTGCTTCTGATCATTGTTGTCTATGTTAACGACATGCTGCTCAGTGGTTCTATTGAGAAGCATATTGCTGATTTTAAGGCTGATTTGCATGCCTCATTTGAGATGTCTGATTTGGGGCATTTGCATCACTATTTGGGCACTCAGTTTATGTAAGTTGATGGTGGAATGGCTTTGTGTCAAACGAAATATATTGAAATATTATTGCAGCATTTTGGCCTTGAAGACTGTAAGGCTATTGCCACTCCTATGGAGACATGTTTACGATTGAGTCTTCATGATGCTCGAGATGCATTTGATGTTGTTCTCTATCAGCAAGCTATTGGATGCTTGATTTACTTATGCATTACTCCGCCAGATATTCAGATTGTTGTCTCACAGATGAGCAGATTTATGCATTGCCCAGGAGTCAAGCATTGGAAGGCGGTTAAGTGCATCTTTCGCTACTTGAATGGTACTCGACTACTTGGGTTGTTTTATCCCAAGGGGGGATCACTACCGCTAGATTTGCATGCTTTTTCTGACTTTGATTGGGCTGGTTGCTATGACAGTCGTGTGTCCACTAGTGGCTTTTGCTTCATGCTTGGTAACTCATGTATATCTTGGTTGAGCAAGAAGTAGCCTACTATGGCCACTTCCAGTTGTGAGGCTGAGTATAGGGCACCTTTCATAGCTACTGTTGAGTGTGTGTGACTCAGACGCCTTATGGCTGATTTGGGTGTTGGTCAGTCTTCTGCCACCACCATCTTCACTGACACTCAGAGTGCATTGGCAGTTGTGAGGAACCCTGTGTTCCATGCTCGCACTAAGCACATTGAGGTGCATTATCACTATGTCAGGGAGAGGTTCTCTGTTGGGGAGATCAGCTTGGCATATGTGCCCACACAGGAGAACATTGTAGACCTTTTCACAAAGGCTCTGCCTAGGGAGAAGTTTGAAGCTTTCTGCAAACCTTTGGGCTTACTTCCTTTTGTGGAGTGACTTCCACATAGCTTGGCACTTCCTTATACATGAGTGCCAGCTACTTGTTCACCGCATCACTCCCAGGGGGGATTTGTTGATATATTTAGGTAGTGATGTGTGTGAACACTCTAGGACCGCTGGGGCACTTTTTTCCCTCTTTAGGAGGTTTTTTTCCCCCGGCTTGTATATACGCCTATTTCCCTAATGGGCTACTTATCTTTGTACATTCTCTGGTAATACATTCAGTATTGTGTGTTTGTGCTCCAAGCTTCTTCTCCTTCCTTGTGTTGTTCACGTGCTTCCGCAGACATCTATCTCCAACAGTAGAAAGAGCTCTTTCATGGTCGACAGTGGTAAGAGGGGTCCATCTACACTACCCTCCTGAGGGAGATGAAATCCCTCAGCGACTGTGTTTAGGGTGAGACGACACATGGGTTAAGAAAGGCCAGTGGCCAGCAAGTTTCAGTAGCGAGAGTATCAGTAATGGAAGACATGATCTGCGCAAAGAAAGGATGACATTCAATCAAATGCCAATGCAGTTCAACGAATGCCAAAAGCCCACGGACGCATAGAAACTCGATCAAATCCGGAGCGAGGCGCAATATTAGCCAAAGCTTCCATGGCGAGCACAAGAGCACGAAGACAAGAGATAACACAAAACACTCAAACGCACAAATATACAATAGCAAAAAAGAGGGGGAAGAACATGATTAAGTAAAAACACTGAATGGAAATGCGGGTAGAAACATAATCATCACCCAGTGTTGGAAATATATAGACATAATGACGACATGCACGCATTAACAAAATCTTAGACACATAAGGCAACGGCTAATCATGGTTAGGTAATAAAAAAAAAATGTTACGGTCAGTCGTCAACCTGAACGCACAGCTTGGAAAGGGACATCGAGCCAGAATAGTGGTATAAATCGGGCGGAGAATAAAAATACTGATAAATCATCAAGATGAAGAAGGCATGGGATGATAGGGACAGAGCTTCGATCCATTGATCAACTTAGAGAGAAGGGTACCAGTTAAAGTTGATAACCAGAATGTAGCAGGTCAAACCTGTGATTCAATACGGTAAGGACCAAACCACCGAAGTTTGAACTTGCCCACTGAACGATTAGACTTAGCATTATAGAACATAACTAATTATCCTTTGGTAAAAACAAGAGTGCGGAGAAATCGATCATGTGTCTTGGCTTGTCATAGTTGGACTTCTTTCAACATTAGAAAACTTTCCCAGCGTTGTTCGTCCAAGGACTGCAACACTTCCAACCGTATAGGAAAGGATTCCTCCGGTAAGAGCTTATGTTCTAGTGCCACCCTGAGGCTAGGTACCACCAACTCCATGGGTGCAATGGCCTCTAGCCCATATGCCAGTTTAAAAGGTGTATTCCTTGTAGCTACTTTGTATGTAGTACGGTATGCCCACAGGACTGAAGGAAGGAATTGATCCCAATGCTTTGGACATTCTAGAACTAATTTCTTGAGCATGTTAAGTAGAGTTTTATTGGTACTCTCAACAAGACCATTGGCCCGAGGATAATACAGAGAGCTAAATATATGAACAACCTGCACGATGCGAGTAAGTGCTTGCAGTAAGGAATTAATAGAATGTGTGCCTTGATTTGAAACAATCTCTAAGGGAAGACCGAACCGAGGGAACACATCAGTCACCAAACATTTGACCACCACTGACGCAGTGGCAGACCGTAAAGCCCAAGCTTCTACCCATCGAGTAGCATAATCCATATAAGTAAGTATATATCGATGATTAGTAATCATATCCGGAGGTGTAATGGGACCAATGAAATCCAAAACCCACTTTTGAAAAAGTTCAAGGGGAGCAACAGGCTGCAGTAGAAAATGAGGTCGTTGTAAAGGCTGTCCCGATCGTTGGCAAAAATCACACGTGTTAATAAAAGTAGCAATATCACGCTGCGTAGTGGGCCACCATAAGCCACTGTGTAGAATTTTTCGGTAAGTAAGATCGACCAAAAAATGACTACTGGAAGGAGTAGAATGGGCCATGTCAATAGCCGAAGGAACTTCATGGGGTGGAATACACCGTAATAGTGCACCGAAGGATCCAGGTAATACAATTGTCCTACAATGATCCGGAACCGTCGACTATACATTGACAATTTACGATGAACTGAAGTAGAAGTACTAATCGGGGGGCTTCCATTGGTGAGGAAGGTCAAAAACCGGGAGCTCCTGACCATCGTCTTGGACTCAATCAGTCGCATAGATGGCAGGGGTAGTATCATCAATTCCATCGGGAAGTTCATTGGAATCAAGCCGAGATAAGAAATCAACCAATGCATGGGCTTACGCTGGATGATGTACGACCACATAATCAAATTCTTGCAGTAACAACACCCACTTGGCTAATCTGCCCCCTAAATGTTGCTGGCGCACAAGATAAACCAGAGCAGCATGATCCACATGGAAGGTAAATTTGCATCCCAATAAGTAATGCCAAAATTTCTTCACTGAATAAACCAAGCCCAGACATTCGCGCTCAGTGATGGAATAATTCGTTCAGCAGCTGCTAAGCGTCGGATAGCATAATAGACAGGATGTAGCCACTTATACTGTTGTTGCATGAGCACACTACCGATGGCACTGTCCAATGCATCCACAAAGACATGGAATGGAAGCTGCCAGTTTGGTGCTTGCAGTATAGGAGCCTGGGTTAAGAGTATTTTCAGTCGATCAAAGGCAATTTGGCACTCCTCAATCCACACGAACTGTGAGGGGTTACTAGTGATCAACCGATTCAAGGGTATGGCTAAATGTGCGAGCCACCAAAGATGCTGCCCATGCCAGCGTATTTGGCCAAGGAATCACATAACTTCGTTTGGTGTCCTAGGGGCAGGGGCATGTAACACGGTTTGCACTTTATTTGGATCCACCTGACTACCTTGCTTTGAAATAATATGACCAAGCAACTTGCCACAAGAAATCGAAAAGACCGACTTGCTAGGATTTAAGCACAACTGGAACTCTCGACACTTAGAGAAGCAACACCGTAGGTGGTAAAGATGAGCCGATGTATCACTCGATAACGAAAAATAATCCAGATACACTCGCATAAAAGTGATTAAATAGGGGGAAAAAATTTCTTGCATACATCGTTGGAAGGTACTAGGAGCATTGCAAAGATCGAACCACATCACTGTACATGCATATACGCCCCAATTTGTAATAAACGCAGTCTTTGGTATGTCCATTTCAGCCATGCACACCTGATTATAGCCACTGTACCCATCCAAAAAGGAATACATTTCTCATCCGGCAACATCATCGAGCATTGTATCCAAAAAGGGAAGTGGGAAGGGATTCGGTACGATCGCCGCATTTAGTTTCCGGTAATCCACACAGATACGGAACTGCTTATTTTTCTTTGGGATGATAACAATACGTGAAATCCATTCTGCATGCTCAATGGGACAACAAGCGATCCAATTCAGCTTTCACTTGAGCAGCATAATTTGGGTTCATGCGATAACTGGGTTGCTTGATTGGGCGTGCATCCAACTTGAGCATCACACATTGTTGATAGATGTGAGGGTCAAACCCTTTCATATCTTGATAGTCCCACACAAATACATCTTGGAATTCTGTCAACAATTGTAGTAGATCATTTTGAAAAGTTTCCGATAACCTTGCCTTAATCTTGATCGACCGTGGTGTATCCTCATTTCCCAAATCGGAGGTGATAAGTTGATCTTCCGATACATAAAACTGTTGTGGCATGGGTACATCCTCAGGTGACTAGAATAAATGGTGGAAACTCTGGGCATTCAAAGCTTGATCCATAGCTAGGGCCCCTTCTTTTGTAATCGGAACTACCGAATAGATGATCGGATTCCAATTATCTGCAACCGCTTGTTAGTCGATTGTACCTAAGGTGAACAAATCTTGGTTAGCATTGAGAAAAGCTTCTTCTTCATCATCTGAAAGTCCATCCAACATATGCATAGGTTTGGCTACATAGGGTCGAGCATGGAGGTTGCATGGCTTCATCTTATCCAACGGAATTACATACTTCTGGTGGTTACTTTTGAAAATAAGTTCGTGGGTTGACCAGTCCTGCAATACTGAAGAACCAGAAATGATACCACCACTTTTCAGGAATACGCCAAAGTGGTTATATCAAACATGGAAGGACAATGGTATACAGGAAATACACTGGAAGAACTAGAAGTCAGACCAGGAGACAACAAGAAGACCAGGTAAATTATGCAGAACATTTTGAGATTCATAAAAGTTTAGCACTTAGTTCAGTTGAGAATGAACCAACTAGTGTTCAAGATGCACTTCAAAGTGATGTGATAATCACAAGTCCCAGGATTGAGTTCAAGTATAGAGATGAGTGTATCTACATGACACAATAGAAATACGTTGAGAAATTATTGGAAAGGTTTGAGATGACAAATTCCAAACCTATGTAGACACCTATGGATATCAATGCATTATTGCAGTCAGTAGCAGATTCAGAACCATTCGATGCTACATTATATAGTCAAGCAGTTGGTTTCTTGATATATCTATGTAATATATGCCCAGACATTCAGTTTGCAGTTTCTCAAATATACAGGTTCATACACAGTGATGGATGCTAACTATGATGACGATAATACAGTATTATCATCATCATAAAAATAACATCCATCACTGTATTAAGAGATATTTACAAACATTAGAAGTTTTGTAGGTTATTGAACCTTGTACCATTGTGACATTGAAGGGGGGATTGTTGGAAGCAATGTCCAACAATGGTCCAAAACTGCTGAGAAATATCTCTAATAAAGATTCTTTCTATATTCTCTACAAGAAAGCCACGTGGGCAGCGTGGCTAGAACAAAGTGTTCTCACAAAAGCAAATAACGAAGAATGCGGACAACAGATATTTTTGGATTTATTTTTTCATTGTAGATTTATATGAAATTGCTTTTAGTTGTGCTTTTGAAGATAGAATAATACTATATAATGAGGGCATGGCTCATTATGTATTATCACTCAATCACACAAGCTCTAACAAGAGTGCTTGTAACTTAGAGGTGATCAATCTTCTTAGGCTAGGAGGGGATTTTGGAGGCCGACTTGGAGGAGGAGTTCTCACACTCCTAGAGGAGTTATGGCCTACGTAGATTCTGCCAGCATACCGTCAACATCCAGTGTTGATTTACTATGAGTAGCAAGTCCATTTCCGTTCTTACATGCTAGGTCACTCGTTTCTGATTTAGGTTGATCAAAATTTGGGTTTGTTGTAAAACAATTCTAAAATTGTTTGTATTCTCCATATTCACACACACACACACACACACTTTATACCTCTTACACACACAATCTCTTGTATCTAGTTCCTATTTCTACCTAGACATAGAAATTGTGAGTTTATATCATATACACACATTGTAATTAGACATTCATATATAAGTTAGTGTAGGTGAGCCTCATAGCTTACCGTTACACTTGAATTCTCATATATTCTCTCTTTATCTCTCACTCAGCTATTTTTGAGTCTTAAGGTGTGTATGTTAAGGTTCGTTTGTTGGAAGATCCTATAAACGTGTGAATTTATAATTATTGGGGCCCATACCACTTCCAACATATGGTATTCAGACCTTAGAATACCAACATTAACCAAGGTCATCAAGTTGACCAAGTGACATCAAACTACATGATAACAGAGGTACATGGCATACATTATGCATAGTAAATTTTGAACCATCAATGAATTGCACAACCACATCTCCAATCCCCACAACGTCACGCTGGTAAGAGTCACCAACTCTCACGGTACCAAGAGACTTTGTTGCATAATTAGAGAACCATTCTCTGTATGATGTCACATGGAAAGAAGCACAAAAATCTAGTAGCCACATGTGGGAAAGAGAATCAGCCATAAGAGCCTTAGTTGGCACAGTACTATCAAGTGTCAACACATCAACATCATCAGAAATAGCATTAATTTCTTCAATCTTCAGAGTCGCAGTAGATGGTGTAGGTGACTGTTTAACATGCCCATCAACATTCTGTCCTTTACCTCTATCATTCTTTAATGCATAACAATCTTTCTTCATATGTCCTTTCTTATGTCAATAATGGCATTTGATATCCCTCTTCCTTGATTTAGTTCTACTGTTATTCTGTTGACCATTTTTTTCCTTGTTATTGCTCCTGCCATGTTGCTAATTCTTCCCTTGGTAAGAATCACAAACATTATATGCATCTCCACTCGGAGTGCCAACCATAGATTTTCTACGAATCTCCTCACTCAAGAGTGCTCCACATATGTCATCATAGAGGAGTTTACCACCAGGTGCACTATTGCTAATAGCTGTGCAAAATGTATCCCATGATGATGGCAGGGTGCATAACAGCAATATTGCTTTCATTTCATTATCCATATCCATTTTCTGAGCCTATGACTGGGAGAATATAGCATCGAAATCATTTAGATGAGAAGTAACACTATCTGTGTCCTTCATTCGAAGGTCATATAATTTTCTCATGATATATACTTTATTTGATGCTATCTCTTTTTCATATGTATTGCATAACTTCTTCCAAAGCTCCTCTGCACTTTCAGAGTCTAATATTGTAAAGTAAACATTATCTACTAGGTGCAAGCGAATGGTAGACCTGGCCATTTCATCTAACTCATCCCAGTTGTCTTCATCCATGTCAACAGGCTTCTTTGAAATCCCATTTACTAGCTTCCATTGCCTCCTTTGAATCAGCACATCTTTAATCTTATTCTTCCACAGAGCAAAGTTTCTGCCATCAAATTTTCGGATCTCAAAATGATCTTTGCCCTGCAAGTTATAGTTCCTCCTTGGAACACTGGCACTAGATCCTGATCCACCAAATATGCCTGAGACCTCTGATGCCATGATGGTAGAGAACTGAATAGAGTGATAATGGAGCTAGAAAAGTCCAAACAATAATGAAAAAGTGTGTCAAGGAGTAAATCGACCACTATGTAGTTGACTAAACCAGAAATCCTAAAAAATGTTGCTAGAGTATCCTCTGCAAAATGAGCATATGACGAGTGTCAAAATATCATAAAACTACAAGTACTGACATGTTTACCTGCATAGTGAATCACTCACTCCACTGCATATAATCAATTACCCAATAGAAGCCAACTAGGCTTATTGAGCACCTATGAACACCTATCATACATCTCCTTTGGCAAGGTTGGGTAAGTCATCCACCTTCATCACGAAAGAGACCTTGACATCTGGGTGTCTCCCAGTTAAGAAAACCTCACCACAACCCTCATTATCAAACTTTAAAGGCTTTATGCAAAAAACATAACCGCTATATCAATGACCACATGAACTTACATAAGTAGTATCCATAGAAGCGTACATGGTGTGCATGTGCTCAATATATGCAGTAAATTGATAGTAAAAGGATAAATGCACAGCCTAAAGACTAGCCAACAACACCTGCAAGTGTCTGTCAACTCTGATGTTTTAGGCTCAAAAAACCTGCATAAATTTGTAGCGATCGCTCCCACCAAAATTGTAAACCTTTCGAGAAACCTATAGTTTTACAAGCATGGCTGAAAAAAGAGCCCCAAAGGTTGATATTGATTGTTGAAGAAGTACAAAGAAGACTCTTCTTGATGTTCTTGGACCTGTGTGAAGAGAACTATGTGCAAAAGTACTCCAAAATGGCTCCAAAGACACCCCAAAAATGCTCAAAAATAGGCATTGAAAGCAAAGAATGAATCTTTGAGGGACCAAAATATATTCAAGGTAATGTTAACCTTAGTCTTTCCCCTTATTCAGACACCACAAGAGTGTAGCTTAGTGGCAAGATATTGCCACGATTAAGATAGCTATGGGGGGAATGGTACTGGGATGGGTGATCTCCCGGGAGGTACTGGGAACCTCTATCTTCCTTGATCGTTGAGGTCCTCGCTCGCATGCAGCCAATGGCACCAATGGTGACTGCGGTGACTCAGATGAAAAGGTATGCCAAGGTCTATGCCTTGGTTGCCTCCTTAGTCGTAAGCCTTGGAGAAAGGGGGGGGTTATCTATCTATCTATCCATCTATCCATCTGTCCATGAAGCCTAAAGATGTATGATAAAAAGTTTAGCAGTGGCTTCACTTGTGATTGCCTTAGTAGTTTGAATGAAGTGTCCTATCTTTGTAAATATATCCGCGATGAAGCCCATATCCTTTTTGGAATAGGTAAAGATTGTAAGAGGCCATGGGGTTTATGTTTTGGCACCTTAGAACTATTGCTAGTGTCATAGGTTCGGATATATTCTTTGACTTCCTTCCACATTTGAGGCCGCTAAACATCCCTTTATACAAGTTAGTGTTATTGGCTCCAAAATGTCTTGTTGCAAAAGGCTGTCATGACCTTGTTATACTTGGGACTTGGGCTTTCCAAGATGGACATACAATATGTTCTTATAGAATAGTAAGCCATCCTTTTCTTGAAACTCATTTACTTGAGTTTTCTTCTTGACGTTACGAAACAATTCATCATGTGGTAGAGTCTCATGAATCAAATGAGTAAGGCTGAATCTTGATGATGGTTTGAAGAGATAGCCACTAACTAGAGATGTTCTAGCTTGAGTAATACACTCTCTTGTTGATCAAAGGCCTTTTCGCCTTTCTTTGCTACAAGGTAAGATCTTGACAAGGCATCTGACGGACATTGCTTGTGTCTTGGACGGTATGTGATGACAAACTCGAACATGGATAAAAAGTTACTCCAATAAGATAACCTTCTATTGAGGATGTGGGTGGTTCATAAAGTACTCTAGATTCATATTATATGTATACATATTAACTTTATGATTTTCTCCTTCTAGATGGTGACACCACCTATCAAATGAATCCACTATCGTGAGAAGTTATTTATCAAGGATTTCATTACTAATCTCTAGAGGGGATAGTTTCCTTGAATGATATGCAACTAGATATAGGTGTGCATCATCTCCATGTTGGGATATAATGGCTCCTGAGGTGAAGTCTGATGCATCTGCCTCTAGAAACAAAGGCTTGGTAGAATTAGGATAGGCTATTATTGCAATGATGAATGCTGATTTCAAGGTCTGGAAGGATCTTTTTGCTTCTTTGGTCCATGAGAATTATGCATTTCCTGTAAGTTTTGTAAGAGGTGTCACTATCATGCAGTAATCTCTAATGAATATCCTAAAAAATTAGCAAACCCTAGAAAACACATAGCATTGCACCGTTTCTACCCATAGGATTTGAACTCGGGCACATGATATGATAACACTCTCTTTACTTTGTCACTTTCATAGATGATGCTACTAGAAAAGTTTGGGTATATCCTATCAAATCGAAGGATGAGGTATTCCCTACTTTCAAAAAATGGCTTGCTTCAATTGAGTATGAAAAAGGAACTAAGCTTAAGGCTTTACGTTCAGATAACGGGGGTGAGTATACCTCACATGAATTCAACCTTTTCTATCAGTCTAGAGGGATTCATAGAGATTTTACAGCTCCTTATACCCCAGTACAGAATGGTGTAGCTGAGAGGATGAATAGAACTATTCAAGATAGAGTAGTCTCTATGTTCATGCAAACCTCGCACAAGTGATAGAAGTAGTGTTGACTGCTATTCATGTCATTAACCTTTCACCTAGTAATGCCAAAGGTCTGAAAGTGGCACAAGAGTTGTGGACAGGGAAGCCACCATATTGTGATCATCTTCGAGTTTTTGGGTGTGAAGCATATGTTCATACACCCAAGAATCTTAGACAAAAGTTGAACCATAAGTCAAAGAAATGCATTTTTCTTGGATATGGTTGAGAAGGGAAATTTGCATATCGCATATGGGATCCTGAAACACGATCAGTGATCAGAACTAGTGATGTCATTTTCAATGTGTAAGATGCATAAATAGCCCATTAAGGAGGTTGAAGTGAGAACAATGGTGTTTGAGGAAAATAGTCCTCCAATTAGCATGCATAAAAATGTTGCACATAGGGATGTTCAAGAGAATGTCTGATCATATCAATGTGCACATGTTCCTGTTCAGCCATTGAGACTCTCTACACATGTCTCACATCAACCTGATAGATATGTTCCAGGTTTAGATTTTGTTATGCTAACAGATTTCGATGAGCCTTCTTGCTACAAAGAGGCTATGCAGATAGAGGATCATGTCAAGAATGGTACTTGGGATTCAGTACCTTTGCCAAATGGCAAGAAAGCTTTACCATGTAAATGGGTATATAAGCTGAAATTCACACCCTTCTCCAAAGTATAAAGCATGACTTGTTGCAAAGGGTTTTAAGCAACAACATGGTGTTGATTTGGAGGAAATCTTCTCTCCTGTGGTCAAGATGACTACCCTATGCATGTTGTTTGGATTCATTGCAATTGAGGACTTAGAGCTTGTCCAAATGGATGTGAAACTACTTTCTTGCATGAAGATCTTACAGATGAGATCTATATGGAACAACTAGAGGGTTATGTAGTTCCTAGAAAGGAAAGTCTAGTTTGTAAGCTCAAGAAGAGCTTGTATGGACTTAAATAGTCCCCTAAACAATGGCACCAAAAGTTTTATGCTTTTATGAAGTCTCAAGGCTATTCTCGAAGCAATGAGGATCATTGTCTCTACACAAAGAGATGCTCAGATGGAGCTTGATATGCTTGATACTTTATGTCGATGATATGTTGATTGTTGGGAAGTCCTCTTATGACTTGTCAATTGTAAAAAAGAAGTTGAGTCAGACATCTGATATGAGGGATTTGGGGGATGCCAACCATATTCTTGGCATGCACATTACTTGTGATAGGAGTAAAAGATGCATATACTTGTCTCAAAGTGAGTACATATCCAAAGCACTTCACATGTTCAATATGTAGGCTGGAAAGGCATTGAGTAAAACTTTACCCACACATGGGAAGTTGAGCAAGGATGATTGCCCCAAATCAGATGAGGAAAAGGAATTCATGACCAAAATTCTCTATCAGTGTGCTATTGGTAGTCTCATGTATGCTATGGTAGCTACGAGACAAGACATTGCATTTGCAGTGGGAGTTGTGAGCAGATATATGTCTAATCCTGGCAAGAAACATTGGGAAGCAGTCAAGATGATTTTAAGATATCTGAGTGGCACTAAGGACAAGTGTCTATGCTTAGGTAGAGGGAAAGCATCCATTATTGGTTACACATATTTTGACTATGTTGGTTGTGTAAACAATCGTAAGTCTGCATCAGGGTACATTTTTATTTTTGTTGGAGGTGCTATCTCTTGGAGATCTCATCTTCAAGACTGTACAACTGTTTCCACCACAGAAGTAGAGTATGTTGCAGCAAGTGAGACATGTAAGGAAGCATTGTGGCTCTCTCGTCTTGCTTGTGATATGGGTTTACCTCTTCATGTACCTCATTTGCTCAAGGACAGTTAGAGTGCCATTGCTTTGGCTAAGAATCTAGTCTATCATGCAAAGACCAAGCACATTGAGGTGAGGTATCACTTCATTAGAGATTGCTTAGCCACTGAGCGCCTTATTCTTGAGAAGGTTCACACTCGAGATAATGTTGCAGATGCTTTGACTAAAGCTCTACCACATGATAGCTTTCGACACTCTTGTCACTTGATGGGGGTTACTTGATTCATGATCTTACACAGTCACTTGTATACTGTGAAACACGCCCATTAGGTGGGAGGTATAGTTTGTATACTTACAATCAGGTATTCTTTATCATTATTTATTTTTTACCCCATGATTACTTACTTTGGCCATATTGACCTTTGGTGGGAGATTGTTACCGTTAGTGTCCATGTGAAAGGCCAAATGGCCACCAGACACTTCTTTGTATATGTTCTTTAATAAAACATATAGTGGCCTGGTCAATCACAGACTGTAAGTTCGATTGCATTTTTAAGACACAAGAAGTCTATCTTTGTGCTCCCTATGTACTGTGTTTTTCTGCTTATTCTATAGCCTCTGTGTGGAGTACTGTGTGCGGCCTTAGGAGCTTTGGTTTCTCCTCCGAGGATATTGTCATGGAGCTCTCGATAAGTGTTGGAGATAGATGTCTGTGAAGCACGCGAACAACACAAGGAAGAAGAAGAAGCTTGGAGCACAAACACACAATACTAAATGTATTACTAGAGAATGTACAAAGATAAGTAGCCCATTAGGGCAATAGGCGTATATACAAGTTGGGGGAAAAATACCTCCTAAAGAGGGAAAAAGTGCCCCGGTGGTCCTAGTGTGTTCACACACATCACTACCTAGATATACCAACAAATCCCCCCTGGGAGTGATGTGGTGAACAAGGAGTTGGCACTCATGTATAAGGAAGTTCCAAGCTATGTGGAAATCACTCCACAAAAGGAAGTAAGCCCAAAGCTTTGCGAAAAGCTTCAAATTTCTCCCTAGGCAGAGCCTTCGTGAAAAGGTCTGCAATGTTCTCCTGCGTGGGCACATATGTCAAGCTGATCTCCCCAGCAGAGAACCTCTCCCTGACATAGTGATAATGCACCTTAGTGTGCTTAGTGCGAGCATGGAACACAGGGTTCCTCGCAACTGCCAATGCGCTCTGACTATTAGTGAAGATGGTGGTGGCAGAAGACTGACCAACACCCAAATCAGCCATAAGGCGTCTGAGTCACACATACTCAATAGTAGCTGTGAAAGCTGCCCTATACTCAGCCTCACAACTGGAATTGGCCACAGTAGGCTGCTTCTTGCTCAACCAAGATATACATGAGCTACCAAGCATGAAGCAAAAGCCACTAGTGGACACACGAGTGTCATAGCAACTAGCCCAATCAGATTCAGAAAAAGCATGCAAATCTGGCGGTAGTGATCCCCCTTGGGATAAAACAACCCAAGTAGCCGAATACCACTCAAGTAGAGAAAGATGCACTTAACTGCTTGCCAATGCTTGACTCCTGGGCAATGCATAAATCTGCTCATCTATGAGACAGCAAACTGAATATCTGGCCGAGTAATGCATAAGTCAATCAAGCATCCAACAGGCTGCTGATAGAGAAAAGCATCAAATGCATCTCCAGCATCATGAAGACTCAATCATAAACCTGTCTCCATAGGAGTGGCAATAGGCTTATAGTCTTCAAGGCCAAAACGCTGCAATAATGTGTCAATATATTTCATTTGACACAAAGCCATTCCACCATCAACTTGCATAAACTGAATGCCCAAATAGTGATGCAAATGCCCCAAATAAGACATCTCAAACGAGGCATGTGGTGTAGCTCAGTGATCAGTAGCACCTCCTTTAATGTCAATCCGGGAAGATGTGAGGATGGTATGATGACCTCGAGCAAGTGAAGGCACAAGTGCGTGAGTGAGAAGCACACAAACATGCACACACATACACATACACGTGCACACACAGCAAGAACAAAGAGGAGGACAATGGCGTTCTTTTAGATTACTTCCAATATGCTCATACAAGTTCAATTCTATTACAAGCTAACCTCAAAAATGAGCTCTCTAGCTCTATTTATAGTTTTTGACTAGTTTCTGGCACTGTCCAGACCTAGTGTCCGGCCTAGTTAAAAATTAGGTTCTCTGGATTATTTGGAGGTTCAAACGGAGTCTAAAAAATGTGAAAACTGATAGGTAGGTACTTCTAATGCTCCTCAAGCTCAAGGACTCCTTGGCTTGCACAAAATGGAGCTAAAAGGATATGAAATGATATTTACAATGGTTTTTAGTGATGAGAATCACTATTTTTGTAGGGTTTTCTTCTAACAGTGTGACATACATTTCCTGGAGCTCCCTACTTGCTCCTCCTTCTTGTGTGCCCACCTCTTTGATGCATGAAAAATTTAGATGGCCTACTTGCCAGATCTTCTTTGACTACTGTGTCTGCTTGTGCCTTCTCTTCGCTCCGACTCCCTTCGTAGGCTTCCTTGTCTTGTGAGTCCTTCAGTTCCTTGACTACTACCAACACCCCCCCCCTCTCTCGCGTCTGTCGTCTCTGACAGACCCTTGTCTAGCTGTGTGTTGGACATAATATTGAACCACATCGAAAGCAAGGTGGTGTTCTTCTAATCGTAGCCCCCGTGCTAGGTCTGTTAACAATGCATCCCAATCCACTGGACCTGGGACGTCTGGATGGGGCACCCGCAATTGATCTGAGTGGATGGTCCTCTCCACAGTGAATAGTTGGAGGAGATGTGAGGGCTTGGGTACAAATATTTCTGAGTGATATTCCCAGAACCCTATGATGAACATCTCCTCGAAGGTCTGCTTAAAGCATGCTGGGAGGTATTTTATTCTTGCGTGCCAGGCATATACTACCTTTATTGAGGGGGTAGTGCTCATGTCATATACCAGATCTTGGTTGCCTGTAGTGAAGCCAACTCCTGAAAAGTGGGGGTCCTTGATGTTCTTGAATGTCCTGAATGTGATGAGCATTAATTCGAAGATCTTCATGCACATCTGTGCCATCACATCAGGGGTGTTCCGTAGGCGAATGCTCCAGTGACGGATTGTAGAAATCATGTAAGCAACAATGGGAGGTCCTTGTGGAGGTGCTAGATAGACATAATTTAACCACTTTGCACAACCTTTGACGTTCTTTACAACAATGGTAAATTCGGGCCAGGTGTGTCTGCGAAAGGCTAGAACATAACAGGGATTGTATTTAATAAAGAGTGGCATGTTAGTCCAAGTACAAACCATCTCGGGATAGGTCTCAAGAAGACGGATCCTCCAGGTGGGTTGATGAATGGATCCTTTTCTAGCACTCTCTGGGATATCATCGGGCCCAAATTGTGTGGCAAAGGTTGGAGCCTTGCCACATCGTCGTTGAATCTCTGCATTGTAATCTGCCAGGAGTACACAATATGGCACATACTGACATCGTTGGTGCCTATCCATCTATGATGAGACATACTGTGGAGATACTCTGACTTTATGATAGTGTCTTCTAATTTGGCCATTGATTGGATTTGGATTGCCACTCGATCTTCATGGGTTTTCGCTGTCTTTTCGAGTGTCTGAAGCCATTCGAGTACTTCGACTTCCAAGGTGTCCATTCCTTTTGAGGTTTGCTGACCTCCTGGCATCGGCATAGGAACATATGGTTCCTCATACGATTCGTCCACCTCAATGGGTACCAATTCATCTGGCTGTGGTTCCACAACTGGAGAGGGCTATCTTTCATATTCTAGTAACTTCTTCTACAATTCTGCCACCTGCTCTGTTAATGCCTTTACTTCCTCTGAAGTCGTGGTTGTCTCTATGATCTTGGGTTGTGCCTCCTGTTCCCTGAGCTCGCGGCGTAGCGCATCCCGTTCCTTTTCCAAATCATCATGTGCTTCTAATAGATCGGCATAGCTTTCCAAGATTGTCTTCATTGTTTCTGAGGGGACTGCTTTGAATTGTTCTGGGTCGATCTCGTGACTCTGAAGTTGATACACACATTGATGTAACGCCAGGAATATACTATTTACCTTAAATGATGCAGGGAAAGATGAAGATGCAGGGGGAATGGGGAAGGGGAAGGGAGTCGTGAATGATGTGGAGTCAAGTGGTGATGTGGGTGGAGGGGGTATGGGAGATTGAGGATGCGTAGGGGGAGGGAGTGGTGGTGTGGCAGGTGATGTTTCCATGGTGTCGAATGTGTGTGTGACCGCGTAGATGGGGACAGTGGGTGGGGTGGAAGTGATGTTTGTGAATAGTGTTGTGAAGGTGGGCATGGTAACTCCTCCGAATTGGATGCCGGGAGAGAGAGGAATTCCCATGACACATGTGGTAATGGTGGAAGTGGTGTGGGTAGTGTCATGTGGTGAAGTGAATTGTGTAGTGAGAGGTGGGGAGGGTGGTGAGAGTGGTGCCGTCTGATGTTCCTCTGTTTGTGTAGTGTCTCCTACTGTCGATACATTCATGTGAAGTTGCTTGCCGGAGTGCATAGGACGGGTAGGTACTCGTTTTTTAAATCGTTGAATATAAGCCATAGCTGCATGAATGGCTTCATCTAGCCCCACCGCATCCACATGCAAGTTCATGGATTCAATGAACATTTCATCTACACCTTCCTCTGCCAACATTTGGCTCATGAGCACCTTTCCTGTTTCGAGCGACAGTTTGTGTTGTTCTTGGACTCGCTTCATGGTTTCATATAATCTTTTTATTTGGGCCCAGTATGCTGGGGCACTTGCTAGTTCTGAAAGTTCGTCATATTCTTGATCATACTCCTCGTTTGCCTCTTCTTCTTCTGTCTCTTCATCATCCTCTTCTACTTCTACTACTTCCGATTGGGTCGGGGCTGAAGTTGTAGTAGTGAATTGTGGTCCTTGGGTCTGCTCTACTTCTGTCTCCAAGTTAGACTCATTGATCATGCGGGCAATTTCTTCATCGGTCAAATCGGCTAGGGTGTAACCTTGTGGGAACTCCAAGTCCGATGGAGGGAACACCAGATTGGGTCCTTCTGCACTTCGTCTGGGTAGGCGAATGGTAAATGGTCGGACACGTCGCGTTTGTGGAGGGGTCACCTCTGGTGTGGTGGTGGCTCACCTTGCTTGGGCACATGGTAATTGAACTCCCCCTCTCATCTTCTTTGATGGAGGACCCGCCGTTGACAGCCGTCTTTGGAATTCTTGGGCCCTGGACCATACTAGTGCTCTTTGAATGGGCACGTCGTACGCTAAGCACCTGTAAATTATTTTGTCAGAGCATAGCATCCATGAAGCACATTCTTTTGTTTCTTATTCCATCGTTGATGGGCTAGGTGGATCTGATCTATGATCCAATGTGGTATATTGATGGTGAGATTCTCTGTCTCCGCCAAATACAAGCTGAACCATATCTTTTTTGGTGGCATAGTGAAGCGTTCTTGGGCGGGAAAAGCAAAATGCTGCATGATCGTTCATAGGTGGAGAGCAATGGTAGGTGTCATTGCTACCATGTCCTTCAATTTATTGAGATCCTTATACTTCATCCTGCCTAGAACCATTGTTTCTTTCGCAGTGGGAATATGCATACCTTGCATGTTCAATGCTTCCCGTACTAGATTGAGGGTCAGTTTGAGTCTCTTGAGTTCGTGGCCTGGCAACAGTGAGGGTAGCACAAAAGTACTATCACCTCCCATGGCCCTGCTAGGAGTGATGGTACTGATAAAATAGGAGCAGCGTAGGAAATCTGGCTTAGGTAAATGTGCCCGGAAATAGCTATCTAAGCCCGCTTTGGTCCATACCGATCGCATTACTTCTGCATTCTGATATTTCTCAACTTCGCGAGTGAAGAATTGGTAGCGTCCCTATTTGCCATTGAACTCAATTTCTGGTTCCCAAAAGTAGGTGCCATCACCCAATGGCCCTGCGACATCACTAAACCAATGAGCGTGTTTCCCCACTTGAAAAGTGTGTCCCTGAGGAGGGTCCTGAATAGGGAGCACATGCACCGCTTGAAGTTCTTGAGGCCTCTCGGTGAGTTGTGGTTCAAGGAGGAGGGTTTCAATGTCCACAATCTGTGCGCTAGACCCTGCCTGGGAACTGGTGCCTCTTGCTTCTGCCATGTTATTGCTTGCTTGCTGGTTCTGTGAGAATATAGAATCATGCATTAACATTCTAATGGACAAGATAGAACAATTTTTGTCCCCGTTACAATATTATCATGAGGTGAGTATTGGGTTAGTGGGTCAGTGAGTGCTCGATGATTGTGTGTGTAGTTAATGAATGGATAGTCCTAAGAGCTAGATGGAAAGATGCAGTGTATGAGTGATGTAGTTAGCAAGTGGAGATGAATTTACAAATGGGGGTTGGGGGGTTTATTACAAGTTTTAGGCTGCCAAACACAGTGGATGGCTTTCGGTTTTGGTTTTGTGGAGACTCTGGAGGGGTTTATGAGTATGTCTGCTTGGAAATGAGGCTTTTTAGGGACCCATTTACAGTGAGTCTGTTCGTGCTCATGGGCGAATATGTGTTCGTGCGTGTTAAACAAGAGTGGGTATCTGCTGTTCGCGTGGGTGAACCGTGTTGTACAAGGTGTGATCTTTGTGTAGCTATTTGAGCCTGCAAGCAAGCCTTAGGCACCCAAATTTGTCGTGATTGTGGGCCCGCCTTCATCGACTGCTTGGGTACCCAAATAGACTTCCCTTTCGTAGAAGAATTTTTGAAATTCCTCTTATTAGTGTCGTGTTGTTGATTACTAATAAGAAGTTTAGCCCGTGTTGTTGGCTTGATCGCAACCGGATGCTCGCCTTCCGCACCCACACTTGTTTCAATGGCTGAGACATCTTGCTTCGCACATTCTTTTGGCCTCCAGCATAGGTAGTACTCTGCTCCTTCTGTGTTTGATCTAACTTTGGTTGCTGCATCCCTCTTGCCTTTGGAAAAGAAGGGAGTTCCGTTGCGTCCTTGACTTCTTTAGTGGGATCATCATTCCTCTGCACCACATAGTTTTGGACAAGAACAGCATGGTCATCTTCATGTGTACTCCCGGAAGGACCAAGAGCGTGTGCCTTGCCTAATTCCTTGAGTGCTTCATTTTCCAGCTCAATTGTAATGCATATCTCATTGACCCAAACCTGAAGAAGTCTACTTCTTAGGTTTAAGTTGACTGCATGGTCATAGATCCAGTCTTGACCCAAGACAAGAGGCTCAGTGAGGTCCTCATCTTGACACACTAGTACTTTAACTGTCAATAAAACGTCTTGAATGTAGAGGGGAAGTTCCACCTCACCTATGCAAGGGGTTTTCACACCTCCCAATCCTATGAGATATGCCTCTATAGGATTGAATTTTAATTTCAATTCTTGATAGTAAGAGAGTATCACCGCACTAGTGGCTGCACCTGAGTCAATCAATGCTCGCACAATTTTTGCACTAACTCCTTGTCCTATCTCTAAAGTCACAAAAGGGCGTCGATCGATTATTCTATGGGAACTTATTCCTGAGACTTCACACATTGCCACATGATATCCTGGATCCTCATAGGCACCCGTCCTAGGTTGATCCCTACCCTGTCGTCTCAACTTCATCCTTCTGATGCATTCTAAAGCTTCTGCTTGAGCTTCTTCTCGAATTCGTTTTTCTTCTTCTTTGCGTTTCTTAGCAGTGTTGAGTCGGCTTAGCATTTCTTCTGTGAGAGGTTCCTGATACAACTTGAATCTGCATCCGGTAATGTAGCTAGGTAGAATATCGCCTTCTAATGTGGCTAGTTGTACTGCTCCACTCGTTGAAATTCTATTTATGATCATAGGTCCATAACCACATTTTTCTAGCTTTCTCGCATGTTGTTTCAGAGTATATACCAAAACTAAGTCTCCAGCCTTTAATCCTTTATCTTTAACATGGGCATCAAAGTACGCCTTCTGTCGTTTCTTAGCTGCATATATTCCTGCGGCAGCCCTCAGTCTTGTTTCTCCTAATCGCTCAAGATCAAGAATCCTAGAGAGCTCATGGCCCGTCCACTCATGCTCCTGTGCTATTCTCAATGTAGGAATCAAGAAGTCCAAAGGTAGCACCGCATTTTGGCCAAATACCATATGAAAAGGTGTGGCTTGGAGTACCGTTTTATAGGCAACTCGTTATGCCCAAACAACATGGTGTAGCTGTTTGTCCCAATCAGAGCGTTTGGTAAGCACATTGCATAGAATCTTGTTTGTGCTTTCAGCTTGCCCATTAGCTTGTGGGTGATAGGGGGCAGACTTCTTGTGTATTACCAAGAATTCTTGGAGCAGATTTTCTATAACTTCATTCAAGAAGTGAGTCCCTCTATCGCTAACTAGCTCTATAGGTAGCCCGTATCTAGTGAACACATTCTCAAATAAAAACTTAGCGATCGTTTGAGCATCATTCTTTGTCGTAGCCTTTACCTCTACCCACTTGGTTAGATAGTCTGTGGCCACAATGATATACTCAGCATGGGAACCCTTAGCTGGGGGGTTAATAGGACCTACAAAGTCTATTCCCCACTTAGAGAATGCACGTCCACCCATCATAGGTTTTAAGGGCATCTCATCTTTGCGTATAGGATACTGAGTTCGCTGACAGACATCACACCTCTTCACATAGGTATGTGCATCCATGTGAAGGGTCGGCCACCACAAGCCTGCAAAAAGGATTGCTTTGATCACCCGATCTGGGCCAAAATGTCCTCCGGCTACACCTTGGTGAGCAGTTTCCAAGATCTTGAGATATTCACTTTCATGGATGCATAGTCTCAGGTAACCATCTTTACCACGCTTGTATAGATTATCACCAATAAGTGAGTAGTCTAGGGCTTCTTGTTCTAGACTTCTTTGGCTGGCCAATGTCATATCTTGTGGGAATGTTTTTGTCCTAAGGAAGGTTAATAGTGGTTCACTCCAATCCGGCACGATGGACACTTGATAGAGAGTGGCATGTTCCACGGGTGGTTTAGTGCAGCAAATTGAGCATTCTTTACACATCTTATGTACATCAGCTTCCATAGTAGGCCAATGCACTCCGAGTCTCCTTAGTGTCTGTAAAGTTCTTTGCTTTGAGTAGTGTTGCTCTAATGCACCTACATGTGCTAATTGCAACCATTTTGCATACTCGTCCTCTTCCACACAACAAGCCAATATTCCTTGATCTGTCTGTTTGTACATGCTTCCTGCCATGATATGGTACTTCTAGGCTTTTACTACCTCTCTACCTTGAGTGTTTATGACTGGGTGATTAGGCCCCTATGTCAGTACTAGCACTAATGGCTTAGCCCACTGAGGTACAACTTCCAAATTAAACAAGTAAGCATCAGGAAGGTCATCTGATACTCCTTGTGCGGCTTCTCCAGATGTGAGCCTAGAGAGATGGTCTGCTCTCAAGTGAGTCTTCCCTTTCCTCACCACAACTTCAAAGTCGTATTCCATTAGTAAGAGAAACCATCTTACTAATCTACCTGTATTGCATGGCTTGGTTACCAAGTACAACAATGCTTGATGATCAGTAAAAAGTTTAAACTTATTTGCAAGCAAATAGTGTCTAAACTTTTTAACTGCATATACCATGCCTAATCACTCTCGTTCAGTGGTGGTATAGTTTCGTTAAGCTACATTCAACTGTCTACTAGCATACGCAATTGGAAGATCCATATTACCTTCGCCCGTAGGTTGTGCGAGTACACATCCAATAGCATAATTGGATGCATCCACGTGAACATGAAATGGCTTATTCCAATCTGGTGTGGTCAAGATTGGTGCTGAACACAATCTTCTTTTGAGCTCATTGAAGGAGTCCTCACATTCATTAGTCCACTCAAAGTTAGTCAAAAGCCCATACAGAGGCTTTGCTATGATGGCATACATGTGTATAAACCGTCGCTAATAACCACAATGCCCCATGAAAGCTTGTACTTCCTTGACATTCTTTGGCCTAGGTAGCTCGGCTATGGCTCTTACTTTCTCTTCATTGGTGGATATGCCATTCTTTGACACTATGTGTCCTAGAATCTTGCCTTGGCTGACCATAAAAACACACTTTTCTGGGTTCAAGCAGACTTGATGTTCTCTCCATTTGTCAAAGATTTGCCTGAGTTCTGGTATATGTGTCTGTCTAATGTTGGAATGAGCACAGAGATCATCAACATAGACCTCTAAATTCTTCCTCAAGAAATCTTTAAACACGTGACACATCAATCTTTGGAAAGTTGCAGGAGCATTGGTAAGACCAAATGGCATTACTCTAAAGGCGAATATGCCCCACTCTATGGCAAAAGCTGTCTTATGCTGATCTTCTGGAGCTATGGCTACTTGATTGTAGCCCAAAAATCCCTCAAGGAAGCTGTATTTTCCTTGCCTGCTACCCTTTCTAATAGATGCTCGGTAATTGGGAGTGGATAGTTATCTCGAATTGTGGCCGCATTAACCTTTTTCAAGTTAATGCACACATGTAGCTTTCCATTCTTCTTGGGCACCACTACAATGGGGGATACCCACTCAGTGCGCTCAATTTCATCGATGAATCCAGCTTCTACCAGTCTATCTATCTCCTCTTTGATCTTAGCAGCGTAGTTATCATTATAAGTGTATGGCTTCTGCTTAGAGGGTTTAGCGTATGAGGTCATGGGGATAGTGTGTGAGCATATGTCAGGGTCGACACCTTTTAAGTCCTTGTAACTCCAAGCGAATACATCTCTATATTCTCTCAGCAAGGCTATTAGCTCATGCTCTTCTTCCTCTGTCAGGTCATGTCCTATGTAGGTGCATCTCTCCTCTCCTTCTTCTAGGGCTACCACTATTTTCTTGGTGGTTTCTTTGTTATCATAGGCCTCTGCTGATTGTGCCTCGCGTTTAGGCATTCTTATCATGACTCTCCTGTCGTCTATCTCATACTTTTTAAAATTTCCCGGGACCTCAAACAAAGATTCTTCCCCTTTTGGTGTGACTTCTCTCTTCTTTCTCTTCTTTCCTTCATCCTTAGGGGTTACTTGTGTGGTTAGCCTTACATCATTGGTGAGCTCTCCATGTCTCTGAGGTTGAAATTCTACTTCATAGAAGTACTCTTCATCTGATGCAAAAGGTGGGTCCATAATGATTGACTCTAGGTCGGAGTCACTTGCATCCTCAAACGCATCAGGGCTAGGTTCACATTCTTCTAAAACTGCATCTCCCATGATTGGTTCTATGGAGAAGACTGAAATGTCATAGCCATCCTCATCACAATGGGGTGTCCATTGTTCCTCATTGATGGCTACATCCATTGTTGCTAAGATTTCTGCCCAGCCGTGAGGCTCAAATTCTTCGTCAGGAAATACTACCGGTGCATAGGCTGGGTCTTGAATTGATCTATGGGTTTCCTTTGCACCTATCTCTCTGGCCTTTTCTCTCTTCTCTTCTTCCACTGCCACTTTAAACATCCATAAGTGAGTGTCTTCATGCATCCATGAGGATCCTGATCCTATGGAGTGCACAGACTCCGTGTCATCCTTGGCTCTATGGATGGGATTCCATTGAATAGGCGGTACATCTCTATGAGAGTAATCCTTGAGATTGACTTTGGTCGTAACACCTAAGTGTTGCAAATACAAGGAATTGGTTCCCCAATCCTGTACCACCTGCAACTGTCGCATAAATGGTCTTCCCAAAATCATTTCATAGGCATGGTTTTTGCTGAAATCACATATGGCGAAAGTATGCTCAAACTCAACACCGCATGTAGTGAGAGTTATTCCTTCCAGCAAGCCTAAGGGTCTTTCTATGTGACCATCGGCCATCTCCAATTTCATCCTCGTGGGCCTGAGTGCTGGCTTGCCCCAACGCTTCCATAGAGAAGTGGTAGCAATAGCAACTCCTGCACCTGAGTCTAGAATGGCCTTGGTTGTGTACCCCTGATGGGTAATGGGAAGATAGGTGTTTCCTTCTTCACCTTCACTCATATCTCCTATCTTGTCTAGAGGAATTTCTGACACTGTTCTATGAGAACCTACCTGGGAATGGGGTTTCACTACTTCTGGCACTTGGTTAGCTACATGTTTCCATAATTCTGGCCTAACTTTGAGTAGCTCTTCTAAAGTGAGGTTGCACTGCACTTTAGTGTTTTTCACTACCTCCGTATTCCTAGGTATGACTGAGTCTTCGTTCCTTACCATGACCGTGGGTGCTCTCATACAAGTAGACTTGGCTTCCCATGGGGCTGTGAAGTGGGGTAATTCCTGTAGGGAGTAAGACTCAAAGTCTAACCTCTCTTGACTTTGTGCACTCTCCTGCTCTCCATAAATGGAAGGAATATCTGGTGGGAATTGATCATGCGTGTCATCCACAAGTTCAATGGGAGGAGGGACTTCACTTTCTTTAGCCCATTTGTCTTCTTGAATCTCTCGTAGGAATTCTGCTATGTACCTATTCATAGAAGAGGAGGTGTCTGGTTCAGTGGAATTGGGCACATAAGCTTCCTGTGGGGGAAGGCTTATTCTTTTACTTGCCTGATCTCTTCCTTGATTTTTTTCTTCCTTGGCAGATCTTGCAGTTATGCTCTCTAACTTATCTAGGAGTCCATCCAAGTGCAATTGTGTCTTAGCTGAGCCAGAGTAGTTGAAGAGGCGACTGGCTTCAAACATGGTCTGAGCCAATGCGACCATTTTCGTGCAAAGCTTGGTCCTTTCTATCTCTAGGTCAGCTCTAGGGTAGCACTTGTCATGATTCATCACATTTGGCCCTTCTTGGATTCTGGCCTGATATGCCTTGAGCATCATGTCTATGTCTTCAGGAGTGGGATCAGCTAGCACTGATCCTACTCTTGGGGGTGGTGGGATGGTCTGAGGTGGGTTGAAAGATGATGGATTAGAGGGTGATGGAGATGAAGGTGGTGGTGGTATGTGAGAGTTTGTTTGAGAGGTGAGTTCAACAATTTTGGCTTTTGTTTCTCGTATGCTCTCTTCTAAGTCGCTCATCTTTTTGGACCATTGTCTTTTCATTCTCTCTCGGCCATCCCTCCAGGCTCTCGACCGTTTCTTGGCTATGCTCTCAGTTTCACTAACCTCTGCACTCTTCTCTTGACCTACTCCTGGGTTCTGCCGCAAAGCCTGGGCTCTAGTGACCACTTGCACTGGTGCAGTGGAAGTGACACTTCCTGTTGAGTCTACAACTAACCCAATAACATTAATTGGAGTGATTTTTGGCATATTATTGGGATTCTTTGGGCAATCTCGTAAGAGATGCTCCTTCCCGCAATCTTGACAAAAGCCCTGAATTGTTATTGATTGGGGTTGTGTAGGTGCAGTCATCGGGCAATCACGGATGAGGTGATCTCCTTGACATCTATAGCATGGTCCTCTAGGGAATGGGGGTCTTACCTGCCTAGGTTGAGGTCTAGTGTTGGAATTTGTGCACATGATGTTTGCATACTCTGGATCCCAACTTGGTTCACTCGGTTCTTCACTATAGTAGGATTCACCATGTTCAGGAGACTGCATATAATAAGCTTGGGGGCTATCAATGTGAGTAGAATCAAAACTATGATCACTTGGGTCACTTTCTGAGAGCAATGGAGTCACTGGGACTATGGCTCTATTCAAATTTTCCTCAACAGCTGCATACTTTATAGGAATCACATTAGCTGGGGTTGGAGGTTGTTGAGCTAACACAGGTTGAGGCCTTTGTTGGTTTTGGTAGGGTTGTTGATAGGATTGCTGCGGTCTACCATATTGCTGTGGAGGGTACTAGTTCTAGTATCTTCCCTGTTGTGGATAGGGCTGAGGGTAGGTTTTCCTAACTGCTTGCTTGTTTGGCCGGTGTGGGTAACTCAGGACCAGGGTGTTGGAACTCAAGGTCAAGCACAAGCATGGAAGCACATCAGAAAGGTGGACACACACAAGAAGAAGGAGCAAGTAGGGAGCTCCATGAAGTACATGTCAACTTTTCAGAAGAATCCCCTACAAAAATAGTGATTTCCATCACTAAAACCTTTGTAAATACCATTTTCTATTTTTGTAGCTCCATTTTGTGCAAGCCGAGGAGTCCTCAAGCTTGAGGAGCATTAGAAGTATCATCCTACCAATTTTCATAATTTTTAGACTCTATTTGAGCCTTCAAATAAGCCCTAGAACCTAATTTTTAACTAGGCCGGACACTAGGTCTGGACAGGGCCAAAACTAGTCCAAAAACTGTAAAAAGAGCTAGAGAGCTCATTTTTGGGGTTAGCTAGAGAGCTCATTTTTGGCACCGTTTCCGGGGAGAGAGCTTCGAGGACGAGCGTTGTGATGGTAAGATCGTAGATTTGCGATGTTGGAAGGTAAAAAAACTGTCATTTTTGTTCATTTTCTGATTTTTCTTCTTCATCTTCTTCATCATCATCATCTCCACCTTCTTCCATCTTCTTCTTCATAGAAATTTCTTGTTTTTTAGTGCATTTTCACCATTTTCATACCATTTTTCATGCATTATTGTGTGGAAAGGAGTTAGGAAGTGCAAGGGAGAACAAGCGCCTGTGTTTTTCATGATTTTCTGCTCATACGGAGCTCGCCATTGCTTGGCGCTCAAAAATTCAAAGTTCTCGCCAAGAAACGCAATTCTGTGATGAAAATCGCGATTCTGTGAAAATTCAAATTTCTTTGAAAATCACGATTTTTTGTTTCCCGCCTAAAAGCTTGCTGAAAGAATCACGATTCTATGGTCATTCTCAGAATCACGATTCTGTGGTTGTGCTCAAAATCGCGATTCTCACAAATCACGATTTTCAGCCAAAAACACGAATCTGTGAGAACACGATTCTCTAAAATACGATTTTGTGAAAACACGATTCTCTGAGACAAAATCGCGATTTTCATGTCAAAAAACACGATTCTGAGAACCACGATTTTGTGAAAAACACGATTTTGTGAATCACGATTCTCTAAAACACGATTCTGTACTCAAAATCGCGATTTTCAAAAAACATGATTCTGTGCTTGTACTCAAAATTGCGATTCTCTAAATTTTGAAAACCACGATTCTTAAGGTACAAAATCGCGATTCTCTGATTTCACACAATCGTGATTCTTTGAAAGTTTACAAAATCGCGATTCTCTGATTTCACACAATCGCTATTCTCTGAAAGTTCACAAAATCGCGATTCTCTTGATTTCACAAAATCGCGATTTTTTCCAAAAGGTCCTGTTTGCCTGTTTTGACCCCCAGGAGCCTAATTTGACATAACTTCTTCATCCAAAGTCCATTTTTTGAGCTCTATAGCTCGTTGGAAAGCTCGTATCGAATCCTACATGGGCTCAACTATTTTTTGTAAGAATAATGCATTGATTTTTAGATAGGATAATTTGAAGTTGGGCCTCATGTGGGACTAGGAAACCAAGGGGGCTCCTAAGGATTTTTGAGCAATACCAAGGCGGAGAAAAATTGTATCATGGGAAAGAACAAAGAAAAAGAGAGAAGAAAGGAGGCTAAGATGGGAAAAGAGAAGGGAGATAAACATGAAGTGCATGAAATAATTTCACATGAGTGTGAAACATCTAGAGAAAAATTGCAAAGAGTCAAGGAAATGGAGGAAATGTCTAGGGGGGTGGGATCCTTATTTGCAACAAGAGAATATGATAATACTTTTGTGGATATCAGGATAGGATATGACTATAGAAGGTTGAGTGCATATATCAATCCTCATTGTGAGTGGAATTTAATTCATATTGACCTATTGACCATTATTTTTGAGAACATTCAACCAACAACTCATTCTTCTATCCTCATGGATGATGAACATTATGAATGCATGGGTCAAGTTGTGTTGCATGTTATGGTGGATGATATGCAATTTTCAGAAACATTCTTTGTCATGGATTGTATAGATGAAGACTTGATCATTGGCACCCTAAGGTTCATTACTCAAAATCATCAAGAATTTGAGGAGTCTTCTCCACCTATTACCCGTGCTTCTACATATTTGTCAATGGAAAATCCTAATGACTATCCGCCTTATGATAATTGGGGGCAAAATCATCTTTCCAAAGAGTGTGCTTTTCATGAAATTTTTTTTCTTTCATGTTTTTGAATCTAATCCTTCTTTGAGTAAATCACAGGAAACCTTAGAGAATGGAGAAATGGAGGACTCCAAGTGTTTGGGGGATGTGGAAGGACCCTCTCTTCCTGTAAAATTGGATTCCCCTCATGAAACCATAAGCAGGGATGATCTACACTCATATGATCAAGAAGGAGATGATCAACCAATGCTTTGTATCACTGATCTGGAAAATGATGTTGACTCTAGGGTGAATCATGACAATCCATCACCCATTTGTACACCTAGGGATTCTATGTGTAATAAGGATAAATGTCTCGATGAATCTCTAGATCAATCTCAAACCACACAACCCATTGATCCCTTGCATAAGCCTGATGTATGTATAGAAGATCAACCCTTGTTGCATTTCCCATGTAAAGATGAGTTTTCTCAAAAAACTCACATCGAAGGCCCAAAAGACCCTTACATCAAGAAACACAAATCACATTTTCTTGGTAATATCAAGCAAATTTGGGTGGCCAAGAAATTACTTAGAGCTCAACCGAATCACACTATGATATGGGTACCAAAGAAAGCCCTTGCACGAAATCAGCCCCCTCACACTAGACTTCAAAATCTATGGTCTAGGCCTACTATGACTTATCCTCAAGAAAGACCAGTTCCAATCCAAGGATCCCAAGCAATCAAGCCTAACCTCAGAAAAAATCCAGGGGGGGACTTCAAGGCAGTAACCTGCACAACAAAGACACCAAGGCGAGGTAAAAGACTGAATCAAGCACAGAGCTCCAACAAAGATCAAGGAACCTCTTCTGCAAGGATATGGGTTTGGAAGACGAAAGTACTGGTAGCATCCACCAAAGTAAAGAGCCAACGACGATGGATCAAGCCCTCAGGAAATCATTCAAACATGAAGCGGCCAAAGGTGATCACTACCCAGTCACAGACCGTTCTCAAATGGATCCCTATAAGGAGGAATGATCAGTTGTCATCTCGACATGCAATGGATACCTCCAACCAAGATGGCATCAACATCTGCAAGTGACATCAAGCCTCGACGAGCGACAACCATGTGCTCCTTGCACAACTGTTGGTGCAGACCAATCACCAATTGAAGATTTGAAGGACAAAGGATGGAGATGAGATCAAGTTTTGAAGCAAAGAAGATGGATACATTCACAGAGTGAAAGACATGTACACATATGTACATTAGTTAAGACATAGGTTACTTATACTTATGCTTTGATATAAGTCTGTACATAATTGCCTATAAATACTTTTGAAAATGTCGGGGCAAGAAGAGAAGACAAGGAGAGACAATAGGAGATCATGAGATTAGTGTATTGAGTAGTAGAAAATGTCATTAGACATGTGTGAAGTGAGTTGATCTCTCCATCCTCACTCAGTTGTAAATTTCTAAGAAATAGAAGGAAAAATTGCGCCCGATGTTTCTGTGTTTTCTCCCTGTGTGATAGATCTTTTGTGAATTCCTTTTGGAGATTTCTAAGTCCATAGTTAATCAATCTATGGCTAAAGTTTGAGAGTCTAACTGTGATCAGGCTAAGAGAATTGTGTGTAGGAACATTTACATGTGAGAAAGTACTCACTGGTTCCTGAAACAGGCGCAAATTTTGATCTTAATGATTTGATCATTTCTCACTCCACAGTTTAAAGTTTTGTGCAAGTAAGCACTTAATCTTTAAGTTGGAAGGTCAGCTACTCGTGGCTAAAAGCATTTGCTTAAACGGGTTTTATACTGAGAGAATTAAAGTTAAGAAGTTAGGGGTGTCCAAATCGACTTCTCAGAAGTGCAGATTTAGACATAGCTGACTTGGTAAGTAGATTTCTCAAGATCTACTGAACTTTTTGAAGTAATTCGACTTGGAGAAGGTGCGCAATCTTTAGGCGACACCTTGTGCAAAGTTTCATAAAAAACTTTACACATTTACTCAGTCAATGAGCAAGATCTATGTAGCAGACTTTCTGAGGAAATTCCTTCTTCACAGTTTAGTCAAGAAATTGATATTTGGTCATTGATAGCTTAAATTGGTGAAGGTTTTGACTTACTCTTGATATAGAGGTGTTCTAAATTCAAGAGTAGGTTGTTCTTTTGGAGATTAACACTCTCCATCAGTGGTATCAGAGCAGGAAACATCAAAATCAAGGAAAGGAGGATCCCGATTGCTGCAGATTCAAGAAATTCAACAACTGAAGAACTAAAAGGTGAAAGCTTGAAGGCAAAGCTTGAGGAGGAGACCATACGACATCAAGAAAGACAAAAGGACTCTAATTTGAAGTAAAGGTACATATATAAAGCTTGAAGATTTCAATACACAGGTGGACACAAGATGGGAGATTCTCTACAGATAGAGAAATTGGATAGGGAAAACTATCCTGCATGGTCAATGAGGATGGAAGCTCATCTTATGAGCAAAGATTTAATAGCTTACATCACAGGAGAAGAAGAGAAGCCACAGTTCAGAGATCCTAGTGTTCCAACTAGGGAAGAGTTAGCAGATTTGAAAAATTGGATGAAGAAAGATGCTCAAGCTAGGAGCATTATATATATGGCAGTCAATGATTACTTGTTACCTCATATTCAGGGTCTTGAAAGTGCAACTGATATTTGGAATGCTTTGGAGGAGCATTTCCAAAATACTACTAAGTCAAGGAAGGCATCCTTATGGGCAGAGTTTACCACCTTTAAGAAGAAGGCTTCTCAATCCATTTCAGACTATGTGACAAGAATGAAAGATATTGCAGATGCTTTAGGAGCTGTTGATGAAGACATTGAGGAGGATAAATTGGTAAGGCAAATCCTTACAGGTTTAAGAGGTGATGACAAATGGAAGCCATTCATTTTGTCTACAGAATTATCACTTGATCATTTCACTCCTAATTTAAATCAGTTGCTAGGTCATATGCTAACATTTGAGCAGGATGTTAAAGGAGATGGTGACAAAAGTACAGGTCATGCAATGCACTCAAAGGACAAGAAGAAAGCTAACAAAGGAAAGCAACAAGCAGGTGAAGATGAAGGTACAACTAGTCAAGCCAACTTCCTAAGAGGTAGAGGAGGTGGCAAAGGTAGAGGAAGAGGCAGAAACAACAAAGATGGAGGCAAAGCTTGTTGGATTTGTGGTAAGACAAATCATTTAGCTAATGATTGTTGGCATAATAATCAGAGTAATGGTGGATATAATCAGAACTATAATACAAGAGGAAGAGGTGGCAGAAATCAAAGAGGTAATTTCAAAGGCAGAGGTAGTAGGGGTTACTTTGGAAGAAATGCAGGTAGAGGTTTCCAAAGTCAACAATATAACAACACCTACTACAATTATGCTTCAAACCAAAAGGAAGATTCAACATTGATAATGAATGCAACTTGTGAAAGGCAGAATGAAGATCAAAGAGTCTTCTACATTGATTCAGGGTGTAGCAATCACCTGAGTGGTAATATAGCCTTGATGACTGATTTGGAGAATAAGGTATCTAATCATGTTGTTCAAACAGGTGACAACACAAAACACAATGTGAAGTCAATTGGATCAGTGAAGGCCAAGGATGGAAGCACCTTATTGAGTAAGTTCTTGTATGTTCCTACAATTCCTAAGAATTTGATAAGTGTAGGACAAATTGTGGAAAAAGGTTATGAAGTAAGGTTCACTAATGAAGGAGTGTTTGTGGAAGACCCTAGCAATGGGTATAAACAAATTGTTTCAGGGAAGAAAGAAGGAAGATTGTTCACATTGAAGATTCAAGGTAATATTGGTCATGCCATGTTCACATATGGAGGACATACGATCTCTGAGTTAGATCTTTGGCACAAGAGGCTTGGACATTTCAATGAAAGAGGTATTAAAGACATGATTAACAATGGTTCAGTGCTTGGTTTGCCTAATGTTGCAGGTCAACATATGACATACAGATGTGAGGCATGTCAATTAGGTAAGGCTCATAAGCATTCCTACTCCAAGCATGGTTTTATGTACTCAGAGAAGCTTGAGGTGGTACATACAGATGTGTGGGGACCATCAAAGGATTTCAGTATAAATGGGTCAAGATATTATGTGATTTATGTTGATGATGCTACTAGATGGATCACTATTTATGTGATCAAAGATAAGTCAGAAGTGTTTAATACATTTAAACACTATCATGCATATGCAAAAAGAATTATAGGACATAAGTTGAAAAGACTAAGGTCAGATGGAGGGGGAGAGTATTTCTCTAATGAATTCAGTAATTACTTGTGGGATGCAGGTATAAAAAGGGAAGTTACTTGCAGGTACTCTCCTCAACAAAATGGTGTAGCAGAAAGGAGAAATAGAACTCTTGTTGAGTTTGCAAGGTCCATGATGAAGGAGAAAAATTGCCCTAATTATTTGTGGGCTGAGGCTATAAATACAGCTACTTATTTGGTCAATAGGTTACCATGTAAAGCTTTGCAGGGAATGACACCTTATGAGGCATGATGGGGTAAGAGACCTACACTAGACCATTGTAAAGTATTTGGATGTTTGGCCTATGCATATGTGCCATCACAATTAAGGCACAAATTGGAACCTAAAGCTGAAAAATATGTGTTTATTGGTTATGATGATAAGCAGATGGGATACAGGTTGTGGAATCCATCCACAAAACATTTTCTTGTATCAAAAGATGTTACATTTGATGAGCAAGGTACTTGGTATGTAGGTACTATCAATATTAATACAGATGATGAAGAGGTTGTGAGCCAAAGGAAAGGTAAGTCAAAGGTTCAAATAATTGATGAAGAAGAGAATAATGAAGTGCAGGTTGAAGTGGAAGAAACACCTAGGTTTGATCCTGAATATGAAGAACCAGAAACCTCAAGAAGTGGAGAACTTAGGAGGTCTACAAGGAACAAATGGCAACCTACAAGGTATAGCTATGATACTTCATTTCTGGCTACCAAAGATTATGCTTACATGATTAAAACAGATGAAGACCCTTCTACATATGAAGAGGCAAAAGGTAAAGAAAATTGGGAGAAAGCTATGCAGGAAGAATATGATGCATTATTGGAGAATCAAACATGGGATTTGGTTCCAAAACCAAATAGCCAGAAGATCATTGGATGTAAGTGGGTTTATAAGACAAAAAGATTTGCAGATGGAAGTGTGTCTAGGTACAAAGCTAGACTTGTTGTCAAAGGGTTTGCTCAGACATATGGTGTTGATTATGATGAGACTTATAGTCCTGTGGCAAAGATGACAACCATCAGGACACTTATAGCAATTGCTGCATGTAAAGGTTGGAAATTGTGTCAATTAGATGTGAAAAATGCTTTTTTGAATGGTTATATTTCAGATGATGTATTCATGGAGCAACCTCAAGGGTTCAGAGATAAAAGGTACCCAGATCATGTGTGCAAGCTCAAGAGAGCTTTGTATGGCTTGAAGCAGGCCCCAAGGGCATGGAATTATAGACTTGTAAAGTTCTTGAAAGAACTTGGATTTCAGGTGTCTAAAGCAGATAGTAGCTTGCTTGTCAAAGCAAGTGATAATGGTTTCATATACATGTGCATATATGTTGATGATATAATCCTTACAGGTACAGATGAGGAAGGAATACAAAGACTAAAGAAGCAAATGGAAAAGGAGTTCAAAATCAGTGATTTGGGAGACTTGTCATACTTCTTGGGCATGGAGATTACATATACTCAACATGGAGTATTTGTGACCCAAGAAAGGTATTTGAAGAACTTGTTAATCAAGTTTAAAATGGATGATTGCAGGGTAGCACCTACACCAATGGAGGTGAATCACAAATTGAGTAAATTTGGAGGTGAAGAATTCAAGGACATGAGACAATATCAGAGTTTGGTTGGTAGTCTTATCTATGCTACTTTAACTAGACCTGATTTATCATATGCAGTAGGGGTTTTGTCTCAATTCATGCATTGTCCTAGGAAAGAGCATTGGATTGCAGGTCAAAGAGTGTTGAGGTACATTAAGGGTACACTCAAAGAAGGTTTGTATTATGGGTATACATCAGATACAAACATCAAGATCTATAGTGATGCAGATTGGGCAAGTAATCCAGATGATAGAAGATCAACCTATGGATACATGTGTTATGTGGGAGATAAGTTAATCTCCTGGTGCTCAAAGAAGCAACATACAGTTGCTTTGTCATCTACAGAAGCAGAGTACAAAGGCATGGTTGAAGCTGCAAAAGAAGTTATATGGCTTAAGACTCTAATGGAGAGTTTTGACACTATACAGAACATACCTATCATTTATGGTAATAACATGAGTTCATTATATCTAGCTGCTAATCCTGTTTTTCATGCCAGGACTAAACACATTGAGATACAGTATCACTTTCTAAGAGAGAAGGTTATGGATAAGGAGATTGAAGTCATACATACTTCAACAAAAGATCAGATAGCTGATATGCTTACAAAGAGCTTGGATGGACCAAAGCTACAGAAGTTTAAAGACATGGCAGGTATAAAGAAGATAAGAGAAACCTCAATTGATGATTGAGGGGGAGCTGTTGGTGCAGAACAATCACCAATTGAAGATTTGAAGGACAAAGGATGGAGATGAGATCAAGTTTTGAAGCAAAGAAGATGGATACATTCACAGAGTGAAAGACATGTACACATATACATTAGTTAAGACATAGGTTACTTATACTTACGCTTTGATATAAGTCTGTACATAATTGCCTATAAATACTTTTGAAAATGTCGGGGCAAGAAGAGAAGACAAGGAGAGACAATAGGAGATCATGAGATTAGTGTATTGAGTATTAGAAAATGTCATTAGACATGTGTGAAGTGAGTTGATCTCTCCATCCTCACTCAGTTGTAAATTTCTGAGAAATAGAAGGAAAAATTGCGCCCGATGTTTCTGTGTTTTCTCCTTGTGTGATAGATCTTTTGTGAATTCCTTTTGGAGATATCTAACTCCATAGTTAATCAATCTATGGCTTAAGTTTGAGAGTCTAATTGTGATCAGGCTAAGAGAATTGTGTGTAGGAACATTTACATGTGAGAAAGTACTCATTGGTTCCTGAAACAGGCGCAAATTTTGATCTTAATGATTTGATCATTTCTCACTCCACAGTTTAAAGTTTTGTGCAAGTAAGCACTTAATCTTTAAGTTGGAAGGTAAGCTACTCGTGGCTAAAAGCATTTGCTTAAACGGGTTTTATACTGAGAGAATTAAAGTTAAGAAGTTAGGGGTGTCCAAATCAACTTCTCAGAAGTGCAGATTTAGACATAGCTGACTTGGTAAGTAGATTTCTCAAGATCTACTGAACTTTTGGAAGTAATTCGACTTGGAGAAGGTGCGCAATCTTTAGGCAACACCTTGTGCAAAGTTTCATAAAAAACTTTACACATTTACTCAGTCAATGAGCAAGATCTATGCAGCAGACTTTCTGAGGAAATTCCTTCTTCACAGTTTAGTCAAGAAATTGATATTTGGTCATTGATAGCTTAAATTGGTGAAGGTTTTGACTTACTCTTGATATAGAGGTGTTCTAAATTCAAGAGTAGCTTGTTCTTTTGGAGATTGACACTCTCCATCAACAACCCTATCTTCTGCACCATTCAGGTCATGCATTTCCAAAGTATGCATTAATATAGGGCCACATTACATGGCCGTGCATAGACACACTTGAGAATCCCAAGCACAAGAGCACATTGACATATGTAAAATATTTCTATTGATACTAACTTTTGTGTTCTTGTTTTGTGCTATTTTTTCCAAAAAAAAAAAGAGAGAGAGAGAGAGAGCTTGTTCCTAGATTTGGCTTATGGAACATGAATGAGTCATGCTTAGGTGGACCATCAACCAGGGCATTCATCGACAATGATAAACCAACCAATGGTCCATCATGATGAAAGGTGTACAACACGAAGAGATCCGCATCGACTGACCTTTCCTTATGGTAAGAATCTTCTACTTGGGCCACATTATAACCATGATAGAGTAGGAAACCTCTTCATCAGCATACCCTTGAGCACTTAGCTCAAGACCCCAAATTTTTGCACCATACTTCTTCCAATGCATTTTCCAAGTAACCATGCATAGGGCTACATTACAAGGCCGTGCACAAGGCACATCATTTTTTCAACCCATGCACTAACACACTTACCCATCATTCACTATGGGTTATGAGTACTTGACATGACTACTCTGAACATCATCTTTAGAAGAGCTAGAGGACATCCTGGGGGCAACATCAATACCTAGGAAGCAATTCGAAGCTAGCAGTTGCTCCAACTCAATCTTGATAACCTCTTTTGAGCAACTCACAATCTTTGAAAGCTCACAACGACGCATTCATGCGGAATCCACGAAAGAAGCACATACCAAGGGACTATGACTTGCAAAGGCTTGCAGTGACAAATGAAGAACCGGACAACCAACACTGCCAAATTTGGAAGTTAGATGGCTCTTGTTCATACAGAATGGATACTACCTCTCAAAGCACTACATGGAACAACCACTACAACAAGGGTCTGTCAGGGATGACAGACTCGAGAGGGGGGGAGTGTTGGAACTCAAGGTCAAGCACAAGCATGGAAGCACATCAGAAAGGTGGACACACACAAGAAGAAGGAGCAAGTAGGGAGCTCCATGAAGTACATGTCAACTTTTCAGAAGAATCCCCTACAAAAATAGTGATTTCCATCACTAAAACCTTTGTAAATACCATTTTCTATTTTTGTAGCTCCATTTTGTGCAAGCCAAGGAGTCCTCGAGCTTGAGGGGCATTAGAAGTATCATCCTACCAATTTTCATAATTTTTAGACTCTGTTTGAGCCTTCAAATAAGCCCTAGAACCTAATTTTTAACTAGGCCAGACACTAGGTCTGGACAGGGCCAAAACTAGTCCAAAAACTATAAAAAGAGCTAGAGAGCTCATTTTTGGGGTTAGCTTCTTGTAGATTTCAGTTTTGTAATAGATTTATCTAGTAATAGAAAATCCATCCATTGTTCCTCTTTTTGATCTTACCTTGTGCGCGTGTGTGTGTATGTGTGTGCATGTTTGTGTGCTTTCACTTACGCACTTGTGCCTTCACTTGCTCGTGGTCTTCATACCGGTCCTCACGTCTCCGTAGATTGACAAGTAAAGGAGGTGGTGCTTACGCTTGAGCTACACAGGGCATCTCTCAAGATATTGCCTAAATCTTCTTCCTGCAAGTCTCACGGTCTCTTGAGGGGTCTGATTGAAGCTATGTATCAATGAGGAAGTATTATGCCTTATGCCACTTTTAGAGAATTCAGTGATGAAAGCCTCTAAGAGTTGGTCTATGCTCCTGAAATGTCTCTCATTAAACGGTTGAAACCACGTAAGGGTTGTGTTCCTAAGGGTTAGACCAAAGGCATTATACTACATGAATAGGTCCTCAACTTGTTCAGCCCTCAAGACTTGCCTAAACTCAGCCACATGATCATATGGGTCTCCTGTGCCATCGAAGTAGTTCTTCATGGACTTAACCAGCTATGTAGGTCTCAAGGTTTTGGTGTGTTCCCTAGGCCTTGGCAGAGGGAAATCATCAGCATTCCTTTGGTTCCTTGGGGCTCTAAGTCCCTCAGGTTCTGCTCTAGTTGTTTCCGTTCTCGTTCTTTCTCTTCCCACTGGGTTGGCAAAGCTTACCTCAGGTCTATCTCTATGTCTGTCTCTTTGGGCTCCATGAGCTTGGGATGTTCCAGCTCCGGGGTGACCAGAGGACACATTAGATCTTGGTTGGGGGAAAATAAATTCACCCTTCCAAGTATAAGCATGCTTATCATTTTCTGTAACCACAAAGATCCTCTATGAGATGTGATCTAAGTAGGTCACTCTGCTTGGGCTATCAGGATCTTTGAACTCATATATCATGATTGTTCCTACCTAATTTGGCGGATCAGATTTATACCTCCAAAAGGCTTCGTCAGTCTCTCGGTTCAGGAGCAGATCTATGCTCTTATTGTCTTGGGGAATCCACTTTGGTGTGATAATCCTAGTGAGAACAGATTTGCCTCGGGGGGTTCTAGGTTCTACACCCATGTTTTCTTGCTCCAGGTCACCTAAGTCCGTTTCTGGGATCACATTCCCGACTTCATCTGTCCTATCTGGATGACTAGTGACTACATATATGGTTCCCTCTTTGTCTAGGTATGCTCCATTTTCAAACTTGACAGCTGGGTGTTCCAGCCCAATGGATTGATCTGGGTTTTTGATTTGTACCACAAATCTTCCTAGGCCGTCCTCATAGATGCAAGCACCTAATCAGTTGGTCCTAAGGTATTCGAGTTGCATCTTGTAAGGGCCTTCCACCCTATGTAAATATGGCACTCCTGAACTACCTATAGGTCTCTCCATACCGTGGGACATCTCAGACTCGCTAGTCTCAGAGCTGGGGTAGTACGAATGATGGCTCAACTGCTGGGCCCAAGACCTAGCAGTATGATTGACACTAGCCTCTGAAGATCTAAGCCTTTGTCTATCTCTCCCTAGGTGTCGTCCTGATCTAAGGTTCATAAGCCCAATTGAATAATCCCAATTTTTCCCAAGTACAATTTTCGTTGCTTAGTTCTTTTGTATTAGTCACTTGTTCTTTTTTTAATTGCCCTTAGGGTGTCACTTCTTGTCCCATTAATCTTCGTCGCAAGGAACACTTAAGTTTCATCGTATTTTGAGTGTGGTCGCTCGATTTAAATTCTTTTCCCTTAGGTTGTTTCGCAATTGTAATCTCCTAACACTTGCACTTGAGTGATTAGAGTTCTTGGACTTGGTCGTTCTTAACGTATCCCTAATTAATCAAAACCTCTATCCGTACTTAGCCTAAGCTAGGGATTGACAGAGGGTGTTGAGAATTTCCAACCTTGAGTTTCTTTCCTTGGCTGCCCTTGTGTGCCCAGGAAGCGTGTTCCCAAGCTTGCACTTACTCTTGATTTGAGTACCCTTTGATGCTCTCAAAGAACCTGAAAAAGTCCCAAAGTTAGCTCAAGACTTAAATTTGATTGACAAAAAAATCACTTTCATGCATGTAATTCACTAACCAAATTGCCTTTTGCCTTTATGAAAAACAATCCCAAGGGATCCTCACTTTTTTTCCTACCCCGGGATATGATCAACTTCAAATTACCCTATCTAATAATCCTGATATTAATTTTACTGTAACCAGCGGAAGTTTTCGTTGTACTCCCCACGAGCTTTCCAACAAAACAAAAATCACAGCAAACGGGTTTCGTATGAGAAAGTTATGTCAATTCAGGGTTTTGAGGCTAAAACAGGATTTAAAACAGGTTAACAGGCAGACATGAGTTCTCAAAATGCTTTGGGTGTAGGCCTCACAATGCTCTATTAACCCTTTAAAAGCTCCCCACAAATTGCCAAAACTTAGACCACTATTTTTGCCCTAAAAAATTGGCCGAATTTGCCCCTCAATCACGATCGAAAGCTCTGTCAATCGCGATTGATATGTCAATCGCGATCGACATGTCGGTCGCGATTGACAGGTCCGTCGTGCCTGTCAGTCGCGATTGATGGGTCAATCGCGATTGACATGTGGCCTGGATTTTCAGACGATCGTGGTCAAAGGGTCGTTGACTGTGTCGGTCGTGATTGACGTGTCGATCGCGATTGACGGGTCCGTCGCGAGTGTTCAGTCGGTCGTGGTCAAACAGTCGTTGACTGGGTCGGTCGCGATTGAAAGGTCCGTCAGGGCTGTCAGTCGTGATTGACTAGTCGATCGCGATTGATGGCTTGATCGTGATTGACACGTGTCACACATAGATTCAGTCGGTCGTGGTCAATCGGTCATTGACTCTATCAGTCGCGATTGACATGTTGATCGTGATTGACAGGTCGGTCGGCAAGTGTCCGTCATGGTTTGTCGATCGCGATTGACAAAAAACTGAGGAATTTCAAAATTTTAAACACATATTCATGAAGCTCTAGGCCTATACAACACAGTTATACACTTTGTTTTGCAAAATAGTCAACTTTTTTGTCGGTCGCGATTGATAGAGGTCAACGCCTCGGGACCTGCACAGTCAAATTTTTTACCTGCTGGAGCTGGTGAAGCTGCTGGGGATGCTGACTCCTGTAGAAAATCTCAAAAAACACAAAAAATCACAAGCACACAAACGCTCTCTCGCTCTCTCTCACAAGTGAAATGAGGGAAATGGTATGGGTGGGGTGATATGACCAAAAACTGAAATTTTCGTGATGATGAAGATGGATGTGGGAGATGGTGAGGATGATGATGGTGATGACAAAAACAAAAGAAAATAGACAAAAGTGAAGAAAATACCTATGACTCCAATGCCTCAACTCTACGTCTTACCATCACACGCTCGTCCTCAAAGCTCGGTCCCCGGCAACGGTGCCAAAATTTGGTGTAGCTCAGTGATGAGTAGCACCTCCTTTAATGTCAATCCGGGAAGATGTGAGGATGGTATGATGACCTCGAGCAAGTGAAGGCACAAGTGCGTGAGTGAGAAGCACACAAACATGCACACACATACACACACACGCGCACACACAACAAGAACAAAGAGGAGGACAATGGTGTTCTTTTAGATTACTTCCAAAATGCTCATACAAGTTCAATTCTATTACAAGTTAACCTAAAAAATGAGCTCTCTAGATCTATTTATAGTTTTTGACTAGTTTCTGGCCCTGTCCAGACCTAGTGTCCGGCCTAGTTAAAAATTAGGTTCTCTGGCCTATTTGGAGGTTCAAACGGAGTCTAAAAAATGTGAAAACTGATAGGTAGGTACTTCTAATGCTCCTCAAGCTCAAGGACTCCTTGGCTTGCACAAAATGGAGCTACAAAGATATGAAATGATATTTATAATGGTTTTTAGTGATGAGAATCACTATTTTTGTAGGGTTTTCTTCTAATAGTGTGACATACATTTCCTGGAGCTCCCTACTTGCTCCTCCTTCTTGTCTGCCCACCTCTTTGATGCATGAAAAATTTAGATGGCCTACTTGCCAGATCTTCTTTGACTACTGTGTCTGCTTGTGCCTTCTCTTCGCTCTGACTCCCTTCGTAGGCTTCCTTGTCTTGTGAGTCCTTCAGTTCCTTGACTACTACCAATAGCATGCAAATCAGCCTTAAAATCAGCAGTATGCTTCTCAATAGGACCAGTGAGCAACATCTCGTCAACATAGACAACAATGATCAGAAGCACATCATTAGCACGCTTAACATATAAGGTGCTTTCAGTTGGACTGCTCTCAAAACCATGTGCAATCAGATAGGCATGTATCTTCTCACACCAAGCACGTGGTGCTTGCTTTAAACCATATAATGCCTTCTTTAACCTGCACACTTGGTTTTTATGTCCTTTCTGCACAAAGCCACGGGGCTGAAAAACATACACTTCTTCATGCAAGTCACCATTCATAAATGTGGTTTTAATGTTGAACTGATGTACATTCCAACCATGGTGGGCTGCAAGTGCACAAATGCTCCGAACAGTAGTCCTACCGCATGTAGGTGTAAAGGTCTCATCAAAATCAATGCCTCTTTCCTGCGCATAATCCTTTGCAACAAGCCTAGCCTTATACTTGTCAATTGTACCATCAGGTTTACGCTTCAACTTGTATACGCACTTAGTGCCAATGGCCTTCTTGCCAGGAGGCAAGTCACATAAAGACCAAGTACCATTTATCATTATTGCATCATATTCAGATTGCATAGCAGCCATCCAATTTTCTTCATCAAATGAAACAGGCTCATTCTCATCACAGAGACTAGATGCAGCCATAGCATAGCAATCTGATGCAAAAGAGGCACTATGAGAGCCTAATCCAGTATGATATGACAAAGGTGCATCTAATTTGCGGTCATGCAAAGTCTACACCAGCCATTTTGGCATAGTTTTTGGCTGCTCAATATCAACTCTCTCATCAACTAGTGCATCATGTAAATCTGCATCAGAAATGGAATGATCTGCATCATCACATGAAACCTACAAAGGTTGAGAAGTTGTCTCATTGGGACCAGCACTAGACGGTCCACCTATAAAAAGAGGCAACAAAGTATCATACATGTCTTTGGAGCTAACAGATGCCTCCTTAGTACATGAAAGCAATGGTTGAATAACATCTTCCACAAAAACAACATCACGGCTATCCCGAATGCGTTTAGTCTGTGGATGATACAGACGATAGCCTTTACTTTCAGAACTGTATCCAACAAAAATGCATTTTACTGCTTTATCATCCAACTTTCTGCGATGCTGTTCAGGCACTAATGCATATGCCAAACAACCAAAAACACGCATATGAGCAACTGATGGCTTGCGGTCATGCCAAGCCTCATATGGAATGATAGACTACAATGCTTTAGTGGGACACCTGTTCAGTACATATGCCGCACACATGACAGCCTCAAGCCAAAAACTATGTGGAAAAGCCTGACTCTTGACCATACACCTCACCATCTCCATGACTGACCTGTTCTTTCGTTCAGAAACTCCATTCTTTTGAGGTGTATATGGCACTGTGCACTGGTGTTTTATCCCACGTCCAGCCAGAAATGCATTAAAATCAGAAGACATATACTCCCCCCCTCGATCAGAACGGAGGGTGCCCATTTTACATGCTGATATATTTTCAACCAAAACAAAAAACTGTTTGAAGCACATGAACACTTCAGACTTTGCCTTCAATGGATATACCCATGCATGCCTGGAAAAATCATCGATGAAAGTCACGAAGTAAAGATAATTCCCAAAAGAAGGTGTCTGCATAAGACTACAGACATCAGTATGTACAAGATGCAATTTTTGCGTAGCCCGAACTGAACCAACTTTTGGAAAGGACGAACAGTGCATTTTGCCCAAATATAGCCTTCACAAACATGTTTTCAAGGTTCCTCAAGTTTGGGCAAAGAGGACACCATTTCAGATTTCTATAGATGTAGCAAACTAGCAAAATTCAGATGAACAAAGCGTGCATGCCAAAGCTTTGCATCTGACATAGCCTAAGAATCATTTACTGCACATGCCAAATCATTTACAGATCTTTCATAGTCTATGAGCTTATACAACCCACGACATAAAATGCCAGAAGCAATAATCACGTCGCCATTTGAGAGATCATGAACTGTACACCTGTCATCAACAAATTTCACAACCAAGCCAATCTTGGCTAATGCATAAACTGATAAAAGGTTCTTCTTGATCCCTAGAACAAATAAAGCATCTGACAAAGTGAAAGAACTACCATCAGCAGTAGTCAAAATGATCTTACCAACTCCCATAACAGGATAAGAGGAGTTGTTGGCGCATGTAACAGTATTCCCTATAGGGGCAGGCTCGAGTGAAGAGAAGAAACTTCGCTGCGAGGTAATATGTTTGGTTGCCCCACTGTCAAAATACCAAACATCTAAGTTTACTGCAGACATGCACTGATCATGAGAAGATGGGTCAAAACTGCAGACAATAGTAAATGCCCATTCTTCTTCCTGCACAAGATTTGCAGACTCTGTTTTTGGTGTAGAGGCCTCTGCAACAACCATTCCGGCCTCTTTCTTCTTTGCCTCTTTAGCAGCCAGTTTTGGACAGTTCTTTATGATATGATCATTCCCTTTACAATACTTACAAAACAATTTCTACTTTTTTGATTTCTTCTCATCTTTATCTTCCTTCTTTGAATATGCAGAATTAGCAGATTTTTGCTTACTAGTTGAAGAGCTCCATTTTCCTTTGCCCTTCTGACTAGCCATGAAATCTTGATCTGCAACTTGCATAATGGACCTATTTTTCCTGGGCTGATCTTCCTGCAACGGAACAGAGACTAACTCCTCAAATGATAAGGCATTTGGATTGACTTTCATCATCAACCGAAGAGTAGAAGCAAAACTCTGATATGAATCAAGAAGACCATTCAGAACGGTCTGCACAAGTGAGCTATGTGGTATAACCTCATCAACGGAAATCAATTGTTCCTTCAAGTTTTTGATCTTTGTTAGGAAACTGTCCATAGAATCACCTTCATTCATGTGCTCACTCTGAAACTGTTTTCGGAGGTAAGCAACACGAGCCTCATTCCTAGCTTGGTACAATGTGGTAAGTGTATCCCAAGCATCCTTAGCTATTCTGCAAGAGTGAATGTGAAGAATAATGGCACGTTTGACAAACAAAGCTATCAATGCATGTGCCTGGGCATCTCTGCCATCCCAAAGAATCTGCTCTACAGTAGGTGCAACAGAAACAGCAGCATGAAGAGGAATGTGCAGAATATCATCTTCGACACCATCTTCATCAGCTCCAACACCTGTATTTGCAGTACCTATAGCCAAAGGTGTAATAGTACGTCTTTCAACACCCTGCACAATGTTCCACAATCCTTTTGCAACCAATACATATCGCATCATATAAGCCCATAATGGGTAGTTGGTACCATCCAACTTATCCTCAATAGCCAACATACGGAATACATCATTGCTTTCAGCCATGGCCGGTGACTAAAATACCTTGATGCAGAAAATTGACTGTATCTCAAAAAGTTGAACAGAACTGCCCCGACGAATTCTCCTAGACTTGTAGCAGACTTCGAGACGCTTATACTAGCGAACAGAAACTGGTATATACCTTTGGCACAAAAAGACAAAATAGCCTGCACAAACACTACGATAATGCATTCAGAGTCCGGAACGAGCTCAGATCGTGATTTTGGCACCACAGAGCGAAGCCGTTTTGATCTTTGAAACAGCCTGAGTATGCTCACCAAATTTTGTGCGAATCTCAGACTGCAAACAAAGGATTGTGGACGGCACCCTAGATGAAGCGAGGACTTGCTCTGATACCAATTGTTGGAGATAGATGTCTGCAAAAGCACGCGAACAACACAAGGAAGAAGAAGAAGCTTGGAGCACAAATACACAATACTGAATGTATTACTAGAGAATGTACAATGATAAGTAGCCCATTAGGGCAATAGGCATATATACAAGCCGGGGAAAAAAACCTCCTAAAGAGGGAAAAAAGTGCCTCGACGGTCCTAGTGTGTTCACACACATCACTACCTACATATACCAACAATAAGGAGAGCACACTATGGTGCATCGCCATCGAATCCCTTCATAATGTGCCAAGACAACTTGACTGTATATTTGCCTGATTCTGACACTCGAAGGTCTTGTTTCAAATTCATGACATCATCAATGATATCATCAATTCATAACCACCATTGTTGAGCCTTCCTTGAAAACCTAAATAAGGAGGGGTTGGAAACATATATGTTTACTCTTGCCAATGTCATTCGTGGGAGCTCAAGGAGTCATGATCTCCACATACTTTTCAAGTTCCAATTCGAGTTCTAGTCTTGTCCTTCGTTCTAGTATTGTCTAGACTAGTATCTTGGACATCCTATTTAATCATGTTGTAATCCCATAGTATGAGATCCTTTCTAGTTTTTCCTTGTATCTAGTTCATCTCCCTCAAGGCAGTTCTTGTAATCCATATATCTTGATTCATAATCACGATCCATAGTTGTGGGATTTCGTGTATCATCTCAAGTACAATTATCAATACCTATCAATTCGAGGTTGTGGAATTTCTTGTATTAGTTACATATTCTTGTATTATTTTCCCTACATTGGTGATCTTGTAATCAGAAGTGTAATTCTGAAATCTAGGCTAGTATAGTTAGAGGCACAATCTAGTGCTTCCCTTCAAATAGAGAGATAAATAGCTAGATGGATAAACAAATAGATGGATAGATGGATAGATCTATGGATAGATAGGTAAATAGATAGATTGATAAATAGATAGAGATATCAATAGATATAAAGATACAAAGATAGGTAGATGGACATATGTGTAGATATACAAATAGATAGATAGATAGCAAGACAAATGGATGGAAGGATGGACACACAAACATATAGAGAGAGTGATGAATAGATAGAGAGATAGAGATGGAGAGTTAGAGAGATAGAGAGATAGAGAGATGGAGAGTTAGAGAGGTAGAGAGATAGAGAGATAGAAAAATAGAGAGATAGAGAGATAGAGAGATGGATAGATAGATACATGGATAGATAGAAAGATGGATAGATAGATAGATAGTTGGATAGATGGATAGATGGAAGATACATACATGGATACATGGATAGATGGATACATGGATACATGGATAGATGGATACATGGATACATGGATACATGAAGAGACAAACAGACGGACAGACATACAGACAAACAAACAGACATACAGACAGATAGATAGATAGCTAGCTAGCTAGCTAGCTAGATAGATACATAGATAGAGAGATAGATAGATAGATAGATAGATAGATAGATAGATAGATAGATAGATAGATAGATAGATAGATAGATAGATAGATAGATAGATAGATAGATAGATAGATAGATAGATAGATAGATAGATAGATAGATAGATAGATAGATGGATAGATAGATAGATAGATAGATAGATAGATAGATAGATTGATATATAGATAGATACATAGATAGATAGATATGTAGATAGATATGTAGATAGATATGTAGATAGATATGTAGATAGATAGATAGATAGATAGATAGATAGATAGATAGATAGATAGATAGATAGATAGATAGATAGACAGATAGATAGATAGATAGATAGACAGATAGACAGATAGATAGATAGACAGATAGACAGATAGATAGATAGATAGATAGATAGACAGATAGACAGATAGACAGATAGAGAGATAGAGAGAGATATAGATAGATAGATAGATAGATAGATAGATAGATAGATAGATAGATAGATAGATAGATAGATAGATAGATAGATAGATAGATAGATAGATAGATAGATAGATAGATAGATAGATAGATAGATAGATAGATAGATAGATAGATAAATAGATAGAGAGATAAAGAGATAGAGAGATAGAGAGATAGAGAGATAGAGATAGAGAGATAGAGAGATAGAGTGATAGAGAGATAGAGAGATTGAGAGATAGAGAGATAGAGAGATAGAGAGATAGAGAGATAGAGAGATAGAGAGATAGAGAGATACAGAGATGGATAGATAGATATGTATATCATCTATGTATGGTTGTTTTGATGGTATATCATCTTATCCCTTGACATCAAAGATTTCACTACTAATTCCTATACAAAATCATCCTACATACACATACTTAAAGATGCTTACTTGTTCTCACTCTTTATGAATATACATGTACAAGTATTTACCCCCACCCTCCACACATCTCTCGTTTAGCACATCCTCATTATACTATTTCTCTCTTATTTGCATTCAACAAAATAGGAAAACGTTCATCCAACAACACACCATCATTGAACAACATATAACACTCACCTGTAACTTTACACACATGCCACATTTCATAGAATTCTTGAAATTCCTTTTCAGGGATCCTTGTGCTTGGTAACGATTGAACAAGTTTTTCTAGGGTTTGTTGAGTCACTTCAATTAGCTTCTTACATATTTCCAATCTCTCTTTCTCTAAGCCACCTCTTGTGTATTCTCTTTTGTGTTGCTCGATGGTTTGGCCTCCCTTTATTCATGCTTGATATGCTTTAATCCACATGGATAAATCTTCTGGCATTGGATCGGCTAAAACTGATCTTGCGTCTTTCCTTTGATGTTTCTTTGTTTCCTTGTTAAGTTTTCCTTAAGGCTCTTGTTCCTCATCTTGGCCCTGCTTGTTGTTCTCATTCTCTAACTTTTGTTGTGATCTCTTGTGTTTTATCTTTTCTCTATGAGTCTTCCATATTTGGGTTCGTTTAGACTTAGCATCCTTCTTAGACTCTTTAGAATCTGCAACTACTTGTGTTGGGGTGTTCAACTCTTTGTCTCAGTTATCATTTTCTTTAGGTTTACTCGGGGTTTCTGTTGCTTTTGCCTTAGTTATCGCTTTCAATGGCACAATGTATTCCGTATCACTCCCTGATGACTCTATCACTTCTATAACATTTATTTGTGCAGTGGAATTTGTTTTATTTGGGTTCTTAGGAAAATCTCTAAAAAGATGTTCTCTACCACAATCACTGTAGTAACCCTCCCAAACTCTGTGAGGTGGTGGTGGTTTAGGCAATGTACACTCTCTGATAAAGTCATCACCTCCGCATATATAACATGGTCCCTTAGGGGCAGGTAGTCTACTCATTGGCCGTGGAGGTACTGATGCTCTAGGAGTAGTGTACATTAGGGACACATAGTCTTGATCATATCTGAAATAACCACCATAACTATCAGATCCATATGTATATGGCTCATAGGATTGTCCATACTCAGCCACAATATTTTCATAGGTGGAATAAGTTCCCTCACTAAGGTCATGAGATTTCTCATAAGTCTCAGTACTAGTCAATGGGGTGGGTGGTACTATTGCTCTTTTAGGATTCTCTTTAATTTGAGCGATTTTCACTGGGACAACATTTTGTGGGTGAGGTGTTTGTTGTCCTAGTACCGGTTGAGGTTGATTGTATCCTTGATACACATAAGGCCTTGGTGCAGGTGCTTGTTGTTGCAAAGGAGGGTATCTATAGGCTTCTCCTCCTTGATCTTTGGGGGATATCCGTAATGCCAAAATGGTGGTTGTGTAGGTCTTGGTTGTCTATGGTAAGGACAATTCTTCGTACTATGATTTGTGTACCTTTGCTCTATGCTACAGTAATGAGTTGGGCCCTGGCCGGGTGGTATGTTGTAGGCATAAGGAGGTGATGGGACTATTTCCCTATTGAAGAAATGAGAAGGGTGGTCACTTCCACAGTGAATGCATCTCCTGAGCATACGCACTCTCATAGGGTGGTTAGGATAATTCCTCTATCCTTGGACATTCAACTTCTTAGCCACTAAATTGGCTATCTCTTTTACATTGTTCTTGGGATGGGAAGTACTGCTAGCGCTATCCTCACTCTTAACACTTCCTTGAGAATTTAAGTCTTCTACCAGATTGTCTTCTAGACTGATACACTCCTTCATGCATTCTTGTAAACTTTGGAATCTCTTCACATATACTAAGGATCTCAATGACCCATTCACCAATCCTTGCAAGAATAATGAGACCATTTTATTTTGGGTGGGTCTCTCTTCTACAAGACATCTATCCACATATTTCTTGAATCTTCTCGGTGCTAACCTCACTGATTCTGTAGGCGATTGTTTGAAACTATGGATTAATGCTGAAGAGTTTTTTTTGATCCAGTCTTAGTGAATTCCTTGATCAATTCGTGATATAATTGTTCCATGTTTTGAAAATTGTTAGGATCTAAGGGCTTCAACCATGCTAAGGTCGTGTGTGTGAGGGTTAGACCAAATGATTCATACTGGATCAAGGAGTATTCTACTTGTTGTGTTCTCACCACTTGCTTGAATTTAACAATGTGGTTGTATGACTCACTAGAACCATCATAGTGGCTTCTCATGCATTTGGCAACTTGAATTGGTCTTAGTCTTCTTCTAAGTTCAGGCGGTCTTGGCATTATAGGGAAAACTGGTTGTCCTATTGGTATACCTGCATCTCTTTCTATTGGTGGTCTCTCGAGAACAAGGATTCTATTTATTGGCTCTGCATTTGCAAGAGGTTGATAGTTGGGATTAACACCCGGTGTAGCAAACTGGACTTGGGGTCTAACCAGAATGCTATGTTGTTGTGTCTGATTGGAATGCTGATAAGATGAATTTTGGTGAGTTCCTTGGGTATTTTGAGAAGTAGTGGCTTGATCCCTAGGCGGGAATACAGAAATGTTCTAATATCTTAGCCTAGCTCTCTCTAATTCATTCATGGGCCAATATCCTCTCCAATTCTTGTCTAAGTAAGTAATGTGAGAGGGGTTTTCAGGATCTTGTAACTCATAGATGGTGGCTGGATTTGTCACTTCTTTCCACAACGAAGAGTTGGTTTTAAGTAAATGATCCATTTCATTCACCATGTAGACATCCATTAAGGAGTCGTCTTGGGGAATTAAGTTTCCCCTCCAAACCCTAATTACGATGGACTTTCCTCTATGGGTTAACACCTGTTCTTCTTGTCCCTCTTCATTTGGGTTTTGGGCATTATCGTCTTCACTTTGCTCATTGATGCTCTCTAGATGCTCCATGACTACATACATAATCCCCCTTTTATCCATATAGAATCCTCCCACGTACTTGACCGCTGGTCTAGGCACTATGTGAGAATCCTTGGCTTTCTTCAACCTTGCCACTGATCTATTCAATCCATCTATGTAGATGGGTAGGTCATGCTCGTTGGTGTTCACGTATTCCAAGGAGGTCCTGTATTCTCCCTAAATTATAGACATTAGATCTGCTATGGGCATAGAGCTATGCATGTCTTCTGAGGTCATAATAGTCTCTTCCTTAGATTTACTCGAGGTTTTAGAGTATTGTGAATGTAGGGTGGGTTGTGCAACACTACCTAGTGATGAGATTATGCTTCTGTGACTTCCTAGGACTCTTCCTGATCTCAAGTTCATTCACCTCTTTAGGGCTTTGTATGTCCTCTACTTCACCCTTTACTGCTACCCAATTTGCTTCAACTTTACCCTTTAAATGGCTTGAAGACTCTCTGGTTGATACCACTTCTGAGCGATACTCCTTTGATAATACGATGTCAAGTATCCCATGATACGATACTTAAGTAGTTGGTGATGCGATACCACAATTGTCCTTGATACAATACTGACAATTTGCATGATACAATATCATAGATAGGCAACAATACAATACTGATGATACCGACGTTAGATGCCCAACAGTCAGACGATACGATACTTGTTGTGCATACGATACGATACTAAGAGTCTTGACGATACGCTACTCGATTCTCTGGCGATACGATACTACCGTGTGCATGATACGATATTGGAAAGAGGGCGATATGATATCAAATTTGGGCACGATACGATATGGCTCACTCCACGATATGATACCAAAATTCAGGATACGACACCAAAGCGACTCACGATACGATACTTACTTTATAAATGATATGATACCAGGGGTTCAACAATATGATGCCCCTTTTGCATCCGATATGATACCACTTTAGTTGACGATATGATACCACAACCAAAACGATACGATACCAAGGTGTCCACAATAGGATATCACTTATGCATCCGATACGATACCACTTTAGTCAGTGATACGATACCACAACCAAAACGATATGATACTCGAGAATTAGCGATACGATATGACTCAGTGATCATGATCGTGATACCACACTTTGGTGATACGATACCAGAATGGTATCACGATACACAAGTGGGCAACTGGTGATACCATACCAAGTGAGTATCACAATACAAGGGAGTTTTTATATCGCGATACAAAAACTCAACCGATCGCAATGCCTGATTTTTTTCACACACACAAATGATTATTTTCAAAAACCAAGTTAACTTATGAGCTGCATCCATTGGATCTTTGCTTGATCTAGTGGTTGTGAAGCTTCAATCTTGAGAGGCTCCCCTCAGTAAATTCGTAGCCATCAGATTACTAGGAATCGAACGGATGGGAATGGGTTCCGCCACGGAAATGCGCTTAGTTTTTTGTAGTTTTCTGCCAGTCCCCAAGGTTGCTTAGCTCATTAAATGCTGCTTATTTTGGACTTTAGTGATAGGCACACTCAAATCCATCCTTACCGTCCGTCAAGATCTTATTGGATGGTCCAAAATGCCTACGACTGTTCACTTCTTGGGAAAGCTTTTGTCTTTATGTGACAGGCACACGACTGTTGATCGTAGTCATCCGTTTGATCTTATCCAAGGGACAAGAAAGCTAGCGAATCCATTTGGACTGAGCACATATCTTAGAAGAAATATTTTATTTCCAAAACCAGTAGTGGTTTTTTTTGTGACCTTAATCCCTCTTTTTGTTAACTTTAATCCCTAAAAATTAGGGATCCTTACAAGGCCCATGCAGGGTTCATTTTTTCCCCTAATGGACTTGCCAAAGAAGAGACTTCACAACTCCTCAACCCACTTCATTACTAAGAGATTTCACCATCACAAAAATGCCTTGGTTTGATTCGACACTCCCCGGCAATGGCGCCAAAAAACATGTGTACCTAAGTATCGACTTAGGGACTTGAGGAGAAAGAGACTATATCTTAATCCTTGACAAGTGCATAAAGTGGGGATTACACGCTTTAATTATCAATCCAAGAAGTATCTTAACCTAGCCGAGTGTATGAGGACATGCATTCAAATGATGGTCAATGCAGATGTGAACTAATAAAGGTGCAAACAAGTGTAAACTATCACATTCAAAGCTTTCATGGTCAGCTATGGTGTCGTGATACCTAGAACAATAGCCAACAGTAAATGTAGCTTGTCTCTCAGCTCCGAACTCAAAATATAGCAAATAGTGGGTTTATTTTGAAGCTCTCGAGAAGAGACATCCAATGTTGTGTTCTCAATCGAATTTGACACTTTTGCTTCAAGTTATGAGCAAAATACTGAGCCGGGGGAATGACCTACCTACGCTTCAACACTTCCTACACTTTGCACACACATTACGAACAACAAACAAGCACTACCATGGATAGACAACACTTCAAAGCACTCTTCTCAAGCCACATACAAACATGCAAGCTCACAAGCAAGAAGATACAGAGACAAGAAGACACAAATTCAAAATTTTCTGCTCTTGGTTCTCACAATGGCCAAAAAGTCCTTACAAAGAGTCACAAAATGACTTATATACATGTGCCCTAAAAATGGTCCTTTCACATAAGAGGCCAACACTTTATTGACTAAAAGACTAATTCCCTACTAGTTTACAAGGGTAATGATACAAATATCTATGGATATGCATCTAGAGGACTCCTCTAGTGCATTTACATTGGAAAATATATTACAAGGTGACTATGTTGCAAAAATAAAGTGTCCAAATCGGAAAAATTTTCGGGCCTTTCTTTTTCTCTGCATCTTTGCTCTGCAACATATGCTTAGCAACTTGAAGGACTATCCTGATATTTTCAGGATGCTATAGTATGTAGACTAGTGAGTAGAAATGTGATGATATCTCGAGATTTAGAAAAGCAATACCAATGGAACTTTGTAGCTATGAGATAGACACTATGTTGAATCTATAGCACTTTAAATCACATCAAATGATCAACCATGCACTGAGAACAAACTCTAAGAAGTACACTATCTTGAGATGATCATAGCAAAGAGGTGAAGTAGAGATATGATCAATATATATGTATTAAATCACATGAGAATACAATGACATTGGACATGTATAATTGCACAATGTGAGGGTAGTGAAGTGACTATAGAATGAGCTCTGTAATAAAGCGATAGGTAGGAGATGGTTGAAAAACACCCTTGACAGATAGGAGATGGTTGAACTACACCCTAAGAGAGAGGATTAGGAAGTAGAGCATAGGAAGTAGGCTTGGGAAAGGTGGATTGACCTAATGACCTCTAAAAAAGGCGCTTGGGCATCCTCTATATGAAAGGGTACAAAGTAGTACACGTCACTTTCACAAGTTAGCCTAACAAAGATTGAGGTGTATCTCTCAATCTGTAGGTCAGATGGAGGCATGTAAGATACCATTGGAAAACTCTTGGAACAAATTTCGAAATCTAATGAGATAGCTAGAAATTGTAAAGCCCTTGGGAAACCATGGGTGGCACTTGATTGAGGGTTCAGAATACCAAACATAAGTGAGAACAAGGTTCAAGTCTGAGGTTGAGAACAAGGGCCCAAGACACCAAGGTTGCGAACAAGAAGGTTCAAGAAACCAAGGTTGAGAGCAAGGGTTTAAGAGACCAAGGTTGTGAACAAGGTTCAAGAAACTATGCGAGGTCGAGGACATCAATTCAAGGGTACCTAGGGAGTTCACGGGGCTGATCACCGAGGCTAGAGGGATACAAGAGTAGATCATTTAGGAAAATGATTGACGAAGGGGGGAAGAATGTAATAAAGTGATAGGTAGGAGATGGTTGAAACACACCCTTGACAGATAGGAGATGGTTGAACTACACCCTAAGAGAGAGGATTAAGAAGTAATCCTCAACTATGGCTTTCGCGGCAAGTGGTTAGCCCATCACATTCCTAACCAAGAGCTTGTGAGTTCAATTCCTTACAAGCTCACTAATCAATCAAATCCCCTTCAAAATGATCTTTGAATCGGGCTCAATGCACACGAGATTTTGTCCACTTTTATAGCTTTGAGTTGGAGCCAAGCTTTGAATTCAAATTCAAATTACCACAAAAATAGTGAATCCTAAACTATAGGATTTCTTCTCTCATCAATCATCCACCAAGTAACTCGAGATTTGATTCCTCCTAACTCTTTTTGAAAGTAGTTCAACAAACATATGAACTTTTACATTGATAAAAAGTAAAGTGAGTTATCCAAGGGGATAGTCATATGTGCCTATATGAGAAAAATGCTCATTGTCCATGGATGTAGGCTTGGACTCATTTGCGCTAATAGCTCCCCCTCAAGCCTAACATGCTTGGTCTTCATCTTCACTTGATTTCCTGCAATCCAATCATATCTTGAACCTGTTCATCTTAGTTCCATCGAAAGACTTTGTGAGTATCTATCTATCTATCTATCTATCTATCTATCTATCTATCTATCTATCTATCTATCTATCTATCTATCTATCTATCTATCTCTCTATCACTACAAGAACAACAGGGGTGTATGGGGATTCTTCGGGAACGTGTAGTCATGGAATAATTGTACATAGCGAAGGGTAGGTGCAATAATGGGGTATGCATTTTGGGTATGTTGCATCTCCTGTTGGATTCATTTCAGTTGTTGTTGTTCATTTCGGTATTTCCATTTCTGTTTTTTTGCAATGACAGTTGAATGTGTAAAACATGGAAAGGTATGCAGCGACGAAGGCAAATTGCCTTCGGTGTTGGGGAAATTGATGTTGGCTTCGAGATTGTGGAACTGTGCACCAAGGCGGGGTGGTTCATGGCCATTGTAAATTATATTGATGTTTATTTCCAAATCAAAATTACCACTATCGAGGAATTGGGAAGACATGTTTTTAAGTTTCTTAATGAGAGCATGGCATGCAATGAATGAAGGCCTTGTGCATAAGTCATCAACAAGGGAGATAGATTGATTGAGATATCCGATTCTTTATAACCCTCTATTTATGGGTGGAGCAACATGTATGTGTGGATCAAGGTCACATGTGTCATAGGGATCACTTGCTTCGAGACTCAATGCCTAGGATGTGGCTAATGTCCTATAACCGAACAAAAACATGGACAGGGAGACAAATAGAGAATACAACAAGACAAACAAACAAACAAGAAGACATTAGACAAATAGGTAGATAAATAGACAAGAAGACCATAGATAGATATATAGATAAATAGATAGTTAGATCCATAGATAGATAGATTGATTCAAGTACTTTCCAAGTTCCAATTTGAGTTCTAGTCTTGTCCTTTGTTCTAGTATTGTCTAGTGTTGTTAAAGTCATGTGCCCAAGGAAATGATACAAATATATGCCTATGTTTTGCCTAAACCACTCGAAATCGGTCCACTCTTCTTACTCTAAGTCACCCGATTAGTCCTCGAATGTACCCGTGGAAAGAAGTGGACTAGAAGCCCAAGTAGATATACAATGCAAAAGCCACTACAATGATTGACTCTTGCAGTCATCCTCTTCCCTTATTTACACATTCTTGTTCCCCTTGTTTCCCCGTTCTTTCCCTTCCTTTTACTCTTTCTCTTATTCCTAGCTCCTTTCTCTCACTCATTCTTTTTCTCTCTTTCTCTTTCACGTGCCCTATGGCCAAATGCCCGCCTTCTCAGGACTCTCAGGAACCATTTCAGAGGAACTACATATGGACCTAGTCTTAACCTTGTGTTGAAGGAGCTTGACCAATAGCCAAGACAAGATCCTAGTTACTTCTCTCAACTTCCTATGGAGTGGAAATTCGTATGAGCAAATACATGAGAAGGGAACGCTAGAAGGACATTAATTTTTCTTTTTTCATATGTGATATGGAGTTCAAATCGACGATGTTTCTATTTCTCCTCATAATATTATGGACATATCAGTCACCACCCCATTATGCAATAGGGTGGATGAGAAGGGAGTACAAAATCATCCTACATACACATACTCAAAGATGCTTACTTACTCTCACTCTTTATGAATATACATGTACAAGTATTTACCCCCACCCTCCACACATCTCTCGTTTAGCACATCCTCATTATAATATTTCTCTCTTATTTGCATTCAACAAAATAGGAAAACGTTCATCCAACATATAACACTCACCTGTAACTTTACACACATGCCACATTTCATAGAACACACACAAACACATTTTTTTCTTTCTTTCTCACATTCATTCCCTCTCCCTCTCCATCTATGCAAGGTCATAGTGCACCTCATTATCTCTCTAGGTCTATGGATAGAAAACAAGTTCTCATGCTATTTAAATGATATGACAGAAATACAACAATACACAAAGGCTTAAACCATACCATGATGCATTTCTAATTCCTAATTACATGCATACACAAATCTAGCTTCACATCACAAACATACGTGACTTTAGAGAGTCTCTTCAATCGAGCAAACTTAGATAATTCAAAACGGATTTCGCATGTTTTCACGTGTCTTCACTAGCGCAAAAATTCTATATGTAATAACACATAACAAAAAATATGCCTTGACATCTCCATAGTCGCCTTCAAGAACCCCTATTGTTGCACAAAATGCCTTCATGGATGAATAAATTCATAAGCTTGGCACTTCTCAAGGCTTTTTGGGCTTCTTGGTGGGACCGAATGAGTCATACTTGTCATCACAAAGGGCCTCTCCAATCAGCTATTCAATAATACATTATCCCCCAAAGCAATCTGCTTCTCTGTGATGATAGATAGTGCTTTGCAAGTTCCTCCTTTGCAAAACTTAGAGTAGCATTTCATATCAACTCCTATTCCCTTCTCCCTCTACTCTTCTACACATACTGTGTACCTAAGTCACAAACCCTTAGGGACTTCTGCCAAGGAGACTAAATCTCGTTTGCCACACAAGTGCGCATAGTGGGAAATTGATACACGCTTATTTTTCAATCCAACGAACTGACCTAACCAAACGTATGAGGATGTGTGCACACCTGATGGAAGGTGAAGTGATTCAGCTTGCATGCATGACAAAAGACTAACCTACCTCTCTAACTCACTTAACTACTGAAAGTGTCTGCCGCGATACCACTTACAATAGTTTTCACTAAATCGAGGATTTCTCCCAATTTCAAACTCCGAATATGGGCAATAGCGGGTTCCTTTTGAAGCTCTTGATGAGATGCATCTACTAGTGGTATTTTCACTCGATTATGAAAACTATCCCTCAAGTTATGACCAAAATAGTGAATGGTGGGAAACACACACACTCACTCCACAACTCCTACTTGCTCCCGCACACACTATAGTAGCTTAAAAGTGAGGGGATGGGGTGGACAACAGTCCTACAAACACACTCCAAGCTTCACACACACACGAAAGATCATAGAGAAGATGGAAATCTGCAGGAAAGAAGAAAATTCAAAATTCTGAAGCTCTCCTTCTTCACAATGGCAAAAAGTCTTTACAAAGAGTCACAAAGTGACTTTTATACATGTGCCCTAAAAATGGTCCTTTCACACAAGTGACCGGCACTTTATTGGCTAATCTCTAATTTCCTACTATTTTACAAGAATTATATTACAACGATTTGGGATTATGCATGTAGACGACTCCTCTAGTGCATTTACATAGCTTGAATGGAATTTTCTAGGACTTTGAAGAAAAAAAAAATATGCCCATTGATTTGAAAAATTTGGGGCTCCTCTTTTGTGCCTCTTTGCTCTGCAACACTCTCCCCCTCTTTGTCTCTGTCGTCCCTTGACAGGCTTTTGCTTCTCATTTGTCGCTTGTCTGAGGCTTCGAATACATGCACCTAGTGGTCGAAGAAGCGATAAGGACTGTCAGAGAATTTGTTACTTTATCCGATATATGTCCTTTTCTTCTGTTTGTCCCTTGGTATTCCGTGCATCACAATTCTAGGTTGCTGTATTAAGTTGGGCTACCGTGCACGCAATCAGTGGAAGGATTAAGATCTGCCAGATATCTTCTTGCACTTCTTCATGGATACTTATTGGCCTTGATCCACCTTTGTCACTTATATACCTTCCCCTGTTGTACTATTTTGAGCCTATTTACATTCTGCCATCGCATACCTTAATTTGTTGACCTCTACTCTCTTTTAAAAGAGCATTATGTTTCAAAGGCCCTATTTCTGAATCTTCTTTGTCATCCTCTAGGATCTGTTCCATTTCTTCCCACTGCACGCATCTTGTGGATGAGGAGACACCTAGGACCTTCAGAAAATTGGTTATCTTATCCTATGAAGAGTCCTTTGTGTGTTGTCTCTTTCCTCGACTTGTTTCACTTCATCGCCCGCTCCTAGTGGATGAGGAAGCTGTGTGCAACCTCCCATGAAATGTCCTGGTTGTTATCTTTCTTTAATTCCACTCCTCAGGACCTGGATCTTTGGCGTTGTTGCCTGATGCGTGCCCCTGCGGGGCTTTGGGCAAAGAGTTGTTCTTTTTCTTGATGATCTTCATTCCTTATTGAGCAACTTCATTCTTTGATTTTCTTCTTCTTCTCTTTTTGCTTGATTCCCCTTCCACACGTCCCTCCTCCTAAACTCTGTCGTCCCCGATAGGCTTTTTGTGGTGACATGAGAACGTTTGTATTGCTGCTTGCTCTCGTTGATTAAGCAGATTGGTGTGACATATTATGAGCTCTTTCCATTGGCCGGACTTCACTTCATCCTCTGGTGCCTGTCGGTGATTTGCAAAGAAGCTTGTTTCATAGGCCACTAGTCTTGCATTAAGATTGGAAGTCATTTTTACAAAAAATTATGAATCAATTTCAAAGAAGCCGGTGAAAAAGGCTTCTTCAAAAGTCTACATATATGTGCTTGGCAAGAACATAAGCCGTGAGTATATAGCCATAAGTGTTAATCGGCTCAAGATAGTCGAGAGATAAAAAGCAAGTGCTTCGGATCCCTAAGTAATGCCGATGAAGTTCAAAAAAGTATATTTAGCATGTTGGAAGACTTTGATAACTATAAGTAGCATGCTTATAATCTTATTAGTCATTTTGACTGCCAAATCAGGTACAGTGGCGTAGGGAGCAATCCAAAATTCCATGGTTTTAACCATGTATTCTTCAGTCGGTAGATAGTTATGCGGTGGACTTGGCAATAGTGGATAGTTGAGCCACTGGTTATTTATGCTACCCTGGCGCTGTCCTTCCCAAAAATGCGACCAAGAGCGTCTGCGTGGTACAGGGCAAAAAGATGGGTTTACCTGAAGTACATATGGCAATGCTTCCCATTGTACCCGGAGCATAGGGTTTTCTTCGAGATGTTTTCTCCTCCATACAGGGTCAGCTCTTTCGAATTCCTCTTGAGTATAGTTGAATGTATGATTGCTGAACTGTAGGTTGTTGTTGGGCTCCTTATTCATGGTCTTTATATATTGGCGTGTTTGCTCTTTAAGGAGTCCATATGGTACATTAAATGGTTTTAATATCTGTTCTAAATTTTTGCTTTCAATCTGTGCTTCCTTCATGACCTTTATGATTTGATCTTCAAATTCTACAATAAGCTGTGACACTAGTAGTGCCTTCTCATGTCGGCTCAGTTCTGCAATATCCCGATGAGTATGTTCAGAGTGGATCTCCGGTTCCTCCTTTATCGGCGAATGATGTAAGGGGGGAGAGAGAGGACATACCTCAATCTCCCCAGTAGCCGCTGTGGATTGTGGAACTACTGGTGTCCCCTCTGTTGTCTTTTGTGCAAGTTGATCTTGTAGTTGCTTTATCATTTCATCTTTTTGCTTTATCTCTTCGTATGCCTTCAAGCTTGTTTCTTTGTTTTTAAGGATCTCTTCTCCTATGACATCGAGTTGATCAATGTCTTCTTTGCATTGTGCTACATACCTATTTTCGGCTGTCTTCCACTTTGCCCTTAGTGCCACGGTATCATCCATATACCTCTTCTCCCATTCTGCAATGGTGGCCTGCCCCTGCTTGAGCTGATCTTCATACTTTTCTAACTTTTCCTCCAAAGCCTTTGTGTCCTTTTCAGGCACTTCCTGAGCTTCTATAGGTTGATTACATAAAAGAGCTGTCATCAAATCCTTGTTTTTGTTCCTTAAGTTCTCTACCTCTTCCATGTATATTTTGAATTGTGATTCCAAGATCTTGCTTCTTGCATTCATTCGTGTTTTCTCGGCCTTGCTAGCATCATATTTCTTCAGGATCTCGTGTAGTTGTTCTTTCAATTTCCCATTTTCTATCTCTAGTGTTTTACATTGCTGCTTGGCCTCTTGGAATTCCTTCTCTTTATCTGCTATGTTCGTTTGGGCTTGAATCAATTGGGCAGAGATATTCTCACCCATTTCTCAAAGTTGATGCTTTTCCTACATTGCTTTGTCATAGTCAGCATCAGCCTCAAGCATTAGTTGTTGCGTATCCATAGCAGTTTTGATCATATTTTGAACCACTAGCTTGAGCTGAGCAACGTCTACATTCAACCATGTTTTGGGATGTTAGGAGCTTCTCTTGTTAGGACATCCTTTCCATGCTCTACATGTATAGTTTCATTATGTGGTTGTCTAATTTGGAGTTGTACTTCCGGTTCTTTTCTTTGTTCTTCTATGTTGACAATCTTCGTGGCACTTCCTTGAAATGTAACGTCCATAGGGGAGGGTTCTGCCACTACCCTTATTGGTGTGAAGGGTTTTGACTCTTCCACTGTAGTATTTTCAGGTTCTTCCTTGGGATTTTTGATTGATCCCTCTCCTGTAAGCCTAGTCTCTTGGATTTGAATGTTAGATGTTTCACTTAATTTGATGACATGTGTTCTTTCTTGGGAGGCTTCCTTTTCTGCTCTGTCTCGGCTGGGGCTGATGTGCGTTTGATCCACCTTTGTGCCTTCCTCTTCCACACTCTTGTTCACTTCATTTAGCTCCTCCCATTGTCCCTCATCTTTGGATTCACTTTGAATGTCCACATTTAATAAGGAGATGTCTGGTTCTTCTTGTACATCTGATGATGAGCTTGAATTGACTAAGCCCAATTCCCTATATCTATGCACCTTGGTTAGCCTCTTTTTTTGTTCCATATCTTGATGGGCTTGCTGGTAATGGTGCCCTTGGATGAATAGATTTACTTGACCTTCGGTATATTGATGTGTAGCTTCCAGGGCTCTTTTCAATTCTTCTTTTGTAATCGGTCGATGGTCTTCCATTCTTCTCTTTGGAAGTACATGTGCCCTCTTTGAGGCTGGCACTTCTGTTTCTGCTTGCATCAGTTCCCTTAATATCATTGTACCTCGCATTTTAGGTTGTGAGCTTGTTTCTGCTTCTTCAATGATCTTTACTCCTTTTTTCTTTTTTGGGGCGGTAGCAACCTTTGCATATTTGGCCGTGGCTTTCGATGATGGCATTTCTTGAAAATGCTCTCTAATGCCCAAGGCATGATATATCAATACAGTCAGAGGCACACTACTGTTCAGGAACTTCTTGTGATTCCACTGCTTCTTTGCCTCGAATAGCCTTTCTTGAATATAAGGAGTCATATTGATTTGATTTCCAATTTGTTTAATAGCATGTGACAACATCTGTACGATGATCTTCTGAGGAGCGGTGTATCTATGCATGTTAGGAAAACAAAAGTGTTGATGAATGAGTCTTACTTCTTCTTCAATATCAATGCGATTAATGTCAGTAAAGGTCCTCGTCTTTGCCCCTCGACTTTCTTCTTTTAATACCGTATTTCCATCCTTCTCCCATCCAAAAGCTTCCTTGATTAAATCATGTGTAAATTGAATTATGACCCATTCACGTACTGTATCCATGACTCTAGCCTCTGGCACCAATGGATCATGTAGTGCTGGCTGTAACGTATTCATGACTTGCGTGCACCTTTGAAAATCGGGTTTGTAGATTGGCAATTCAAAATATTTGTGGATGCCCGCTTTCTTCATGATGCCAATGGTAGATGGGAGCTCATGAACTACCTTGAAATCTTGGGACATCACAGGGAGTGATGATTCGTGTCCATGATCTTGATGTTCACTAGGAATAGATAATCCCTAGCTGGTTGATCCTCTCTAAACCAGTGTCCTTTTGCTTTAGTCACACTCTGTAGAGGGAATTCCAATACTTCTTCTTGAATGGTTGCTTCAGAATCTTCAGAAGCCATTTGCACTTGTAATGAAAAGAGCATTAGCTTCTATAAAAGATATTGCATTGGTGCTGTGTGCTGTAGTAGCTTTCGTTCTTTGCGTCACTCCGTTCCCTTTTAGTGTAAGATCCCATACCGCATTTATTTTTTTCATTTTTCCTGAAAGAAACAAGAATTAGCATAGTCGAAGCAGTTATTAATTTACATTGGAGGTCCATTCCTAGGAAGTAGAAGCTATGACCTGTTCCCCATTGGGGAATGTGCACCACTAATTCTATTATGTACATGTGCCAAATGCCTGGCCTTGTAATGTGGCCTTATCATGCATACTTTAGGTGCATTGGAAGCTTCATGTGTAAAAGAAATATTTTTGGTTCTAGTGTTCCATTCCTAGCTGTTGCATGGGTTTCCATATCCATTTCGTAGTAAGGGTTTTGAGTCTTGTCTTCTCCTCATTTTGTCGTGCTGCATATGTATTTCTGCTCATTGTTGTTATCCGAGTGGTGGGGTTCCTTCTCTTGGGGAATTTGCGACGAATTTTGCTAGTCCTTATGGTATTGTTGTGTCGATATAATGTTTCCTCCTGCTTGTCTATCTCTTGAATGGCCGCTTGTTTGACCTTCTTGGGAATCCACATTTGTTGCCGTGTTTTTTGAGCTTCAATCAAAGGCTTCGGAATCCATACTCTCAAGAGTCCTTTTGGTTCTGATTTTGGTGAGGAAGTATTCTTGTCATCCCTATGAGAAATGACATTCCCTAGCATTGGATTTTCTGATTCCTTCAACCTATCCTTTTGAATCCATTTGAAGTTATCATTTCTAGTTTGCAAGTAGCTGATGGTGGACTTTTAGGTCGCTGATTGCTGTTTTTCATAGAAGTCTTTAAGAGTATTGTCTTCCTCGGTTTCCTTCTGTACACCAGTCAAGCATGATGAGCTTACTTTCTCTTTAGATACATTGGGTTTTGAATTCCCTTTTTCTGTGAGACATGCTTCTGATTGATTTGACTTGGAATCATTTGCTAGGTGCTCTTGCACAATTGATTCAATCCTTCTAATGACTCCTGGTCTATGTGAGGATTTCTCTCCTAATAGAGTAAAGATTTCCTTGTGCTCTATTTTGGCTGAAATGTATCCTTGCGCTAGGTGGATGCTTACTTCGTTCTCAATGATCCAGTCTTGTCCTAGGATCAAGTTTTCTATTAGATCCTCATCTCTGCACACTAGAACTCGTTATTCCATAGTTGAATTTCCTAGGTGGAGGGATACTATTGCTTCTCCAATGCATGCTATAACTTGACCTCCCACACCTATCATATGTGCTTTTGTGGGTGTCATAATCGTTTGAAGATCCAGGATGACCGTATTTCGTATGCAACTGAGTTGGTAATCCGTCGTTCCAATTCCTAGGTTTAAGTATGGCTGTGACATGCAAACCTTGGTTGTGTTGGACTTATGAACCTGGTAATTAGCCATGGGAATAGACTCTTCTCCTTGCAGATACCGTTCATCTCTTTGCCTTATCCACTCTTTTCGTTTCTTGATACGCTCTAAGGCTTCTTGCCGTGCTTCCTCTCTAATTCATTCTTCCTCCTTCTTCCTATTTTGCGCACCTACGAGGCGTGCTAGCATTTGGTCTATCAATGGCTCCATGTAGTGCTTTACTCAAAAACCACTAATGTAATTAGGAAGGACATCCCCATCTAGAGTGGCTAGATTAACTACTCTGCTCGTCGAGATCCTATTAATGATTTGGGGTCCATATCCACGTTTTTGTAACTTCCTAGCATGTTGTTTCAAGGTGTAGACCAGAGCTAAGTCTCCTTCCCTTAATCCCTTGTCTTTGATGTGTGCATCATGATATGCCTTTTGCCTTCTCTTGGCTGCATAAATTCCTGCAACAGCCTGCAACTGAGTTTCATGCAGTTTCTCAATTTGGTCAAGTTGCTTTGATAATGCATGTCCTGTCCATTCATACCGTTGGGCTACTCTCAAAGTGGGCACTAAAAAATCGATTGATAGGATTGCATTCTGTCCATACACTAGATTGAATGAGGTAGTTCCAATGGCAGTCTTGTAAGCGACTCGAAAGGCCCAAATTGCATGATGCAATTGTTTGTCCCAGTCAGACCTTCCACTATTGACTATCTTTGTCAATACTATGCATAACACCTTATTGGAACTTTTAGCTTGACTGTTGGCTTGAGGGTGGTAAGGGGCTGATTTTTTGTGGATCACTAAGAACTCATTCATTAAAGAATCTATCACTTCATTAATGAAATGCGTTCCTCAGTCACTTACAATCTCACTTGGTAATCCAAAACGAGTGAAAATGTGCTAAAAAAGAAACTTGGCAGTGGTCTGAGCATCATTCTTTCTAGTAGCCTTTGCCTCGACCCATTTAGTCAAATAATCCGTGGCTACTATGATATATTCTACATGTGATCCTTTGGCTAGGGGGTTAATGGGTCCTATGAAATCCATACCCCACTTTGAAAATGTTCTAGCGCAGAACATAGGTCTCAATGGCATGTCATCTCACCGAATCGGGTATTTAGCTCTTTGGCATGTCTCACAACTTTGTACATACATGTCAGCGTCCATATGTAGGGTCGACCACCACAAGCCCGCGAATAGGATCATTTTTATCCTTCTCTCGGTGGAAAAATGACCTCCTACTGCACCTGTGTGTGCCATCTCTAATATTGGTAAGTACTCTCTTTCATGCACACATAAACGTAATTGATTGTCTTTTCCCCTCTTGAATAACTATCTTCCCATAATTACAGAATCCTTACTCATTTCCTCTAGGGATCGCTTCCTTGCCAAGCTAATTCCCTCCTCATGTTCTCTTGTCTTTAGGAATTTCACCAATGTTTTACTCCAATTGGGTGCTATCGTTGAGAAAGGTAAGGATGTATGATCCTCTGAGATGGTCTCCTGGCATTCTACACAGTTACTCACATAATCATGAGCATCTTTAGGCATATCATGCCAGTATACTCCTAATCGTTTCAATTCTCTCAGGGTTCCGTGAATTCCTTTGTGTGTCCTCCATTTGTTCACATGGGTTTGTTCAATCAGCTTCATTTGTTCGTCTTCCTCAACACATCTTAGAAGTACACCCTTGGGTTCCTTATAGTACACACTTCCCACAATAATGTGCAAATTCCTTGACTGCAGAATTTCCTTTTTACTCTCTTTATTGATTGAGTGTTGTGGGCCATGAGTGAGTATTGGAATTAGTTTCTCTTCCCACTTTGGACACACTTCCAAACTAAACAGATAAGTGTCTGGAAGGTCATCTGATACTCCACTTGGTGGTTCTCCATGTGTTAATCGAGAGAGGTGATCTGCTCTTATATGGCCCTTTTTCACTATTACTTCAAAGTCGAACTCCATCAATAGTAGAAACCATCTCACAAGTCTTCCCGTGTTACAAGGCTTATTGACTAGGTACAATAAGGCTTGATGATCTATGAAGAACTTGAACTTGTTGGCTAAGAGATAGTGTCTAAATTTTTTCACTGCATAGACCATTCCTAATCCCCCTCGCTCTGTAGTTGTATAGTTTCTTTCAGCTTGATTCAGTTGTCTACTCGCATAGGCAATTGGGTGATCTAACTTTCCTTCGTCTGTCGGTTGAGCTAAGATGCATCCTATTGCATAATTTGAAGTGTCCACATGAATATGGAAAGGCTTGTCCCAATTCAGTGTTTTCGGAATTGGGGCTGTGCTGAGTCGTCTTTTTAGCTCATTAAATGCCTTCTCGCATTCATAAGTCCAAATGAATTGAGTCAAAAGTCCAAACAAGGGTTTGGCAATTATGGCATACATGTGGATAAATTGATGACAATATCCACAATGTCCCATAAATGCTTGCACTTCTTTGGCATTCTTAGGTCTATGAAGTTCTAAAATGACCTTAATTTTGTCCTCATCCGTAGATATTCCGTTCCTAGACACTACGTGTCCTAAAATCTTCCGTTGTCTTACCATGAAGACACACTTCTCAGGGTTCAGGCAGACTCTATATTGTTGATATTTATCAAATATTTTTTGTAATTCGGGAATGTGGTCTTGCCTTTGATTTGAATATGTACATAGGTCATCTACATACACTTCCATACTCTTCTTCAGGAATTCTTTGAAAACATGACACATCAATCTTTGGAAAGTAGCAGGTGCATTAGTGAGTCCAAAAGGCATCACTCGGAAAGCATAGACTCCCCATTCAGTCGCGAATGCGGTCTTATGTTGATCCTCAGTAGCAATGGCTACTTGGTTGTATCCAGAGAATCCGTCTAAGAAGCTATAGACTTCTTTTCCTACAACTCTTTCCAATAAGTGGTCAGGGATGGATAATGGGTAGCTTTCACGGATCGTGGCTCCACTCACTTTCTTTAGGTTAATGCATACTCTGAGTTTTCCGTTCTTCTTAGGCACAACCACTAGTGGTGATACCCATTCAGTATGTTCTATCTCATAAATGAATCCAACAACTAGTAGCTTGTCTATTTCTTCTTTTATTTTTGCTACATAGACCTCGTTATAGGTGTAACGGCATTGTTTTGATGGTTTTGCCTCCGATGTCATTGGTATTCTATGGGAACAAATGGAGGGTTCCACACCCTTGAGATCCTTGTTGGTCCAGGCGAATACGTCTCGATATTCCTGGATCAACAATATCAATTCTTCTTCCACATCTTTTCCTATGTAGGTACATTGTTCTTCCCCATCTTCTATGGTCACTATGATTTTCTTTGTTTGTTCCTTATTGTCGTAAGCTTCTCCTTCTATTGCCTTTCTTTTAGGCATTTGAATAGCTATTTTTCTATCCTCTACTTCGTACCTTTTAAAATGCTCAGGAACCTATTTGGTTTGATCTTATTTACACTTTTGTCCTGCTTTGGTACTATGGGTGCTGCTTCTATTTCTAAAACCTTGGTCATTTCCTGCTTACCTTCAGTTTGAATGACTTCTAGGTAGCTTTCTTCTGAATCAAATTCTCCATTTCTATGCTCTCCTGTTCTTCTTTCCATTCCTTTTCTAGTATTTCTACTGCTTCGACTTCTTGTAAGACAACCATGTACAAATTTACATCATTGCCTTCTTCATCCACACATTCATTCATCATCAGAACTTCTTCATTCACACACACATCCAAGGTTGCTAAGATTTCCATCCATCCATGCGGTTCAAATGTTTCATCAGGACAAACTTGAGGCATATACATTGGATCTTCTATGGGCCGGTGATTAGGATGTCCTATTGGCCATAACTGCCTTTTATTATCTTCGTTCTTGACTTCTTTACACATCCACAATTGGGCATCCTCATGCATCCAAGATCGATCACTTGATCTAGCACTATGAATAGATAAATCATCCTCTTCTTTCTGTATGAGGTTCCATTGTAGTGGTGGTATGTCTCTATATGCAAAGGTGTGCAAATCTATCTTGGTAGTGTTTCCTTGGTGTTGAAGGTATATTGAGACTCTTCCCCAATCTTGTACTACCCTAAGCTGTCTCATGAAGGGTCGTCCTAATATCATCTCATAGTTATTTGTCTTTCCAAATTGACAAATAGCTAGGGTATGTTCAAATTCAAGTCCACAAGTGGTTAGCTTGATCTTTTCTAATATTCCCAAGGGTTTCTCAACATGGCCATCTGCTAATTGAAGCTTCATACAAGTGGGTCGTAGAGCAGGCTTTCCCCATTTCTCCCAAATCTCTTTGGTGGCAATACCTACTCCTGCTCCTGTGTCTAGGATGGCTTTGGTCATATAACCATTGTAAGTGACAGGTAGACACATGTTACCTTCGTCTCCCTCACTAAACTCTCCAACCTTATCCACTGGGATTTGTACCTTAGATGGCTTTTCTTTTCCCTTATTTTCCTTTTCTTCCTTCTCGTGCCCTAGTTCCAGTTGACCTGCTAATTGTTTTCATAATTGTGGTTTAACACGAAGTAGCTCTTCCACAATCAATTGGCATTGTATTTTTGTCTTTTTAAATTCTGTTAGATTGTGTGAATTTTTATCTGAGTTTCCCTTTCCTTTTCCTCGTACCGTGGGCGCTCGGAAGATCATAGATTCTTTTTCGTACTCTCCCATAGGGTTGAAATGCTCTGAGCTTCTTCCCTATTTCGGTCTAGTCTCGATACTTCCTAATATACTTCTTCCATGTTGGGACTTGGCTAATAAACTTCCACATCTAATTCCTCAAAAGGAGGTTTAGCCACTCCATTCCTTTTCCATTGTTCTTCTCGGATTCTATTCCATAATTCTTTTGGCTAGTCAACCTCTAAATCCAGCACTGTTGACATATGTTCATCCTAGGTTTTCACTAGCTCACATTTATTATCCTTCTCTTTAGGTTCCTTATCCTTGGCATTAACACAATCCTAGTATTGATCCTCTGCTATCCTCGTCTTGGGGAGGGCTGGAATGGTCTAAGGTGGCCTTAACTACCTCTATGAGTTTTCTACATATAGCTAGCCTCTCCTTTTCTAATTCTCCTAGCAGGTAAAGCTTTTCATGTTGCTCCACATTTAGTCCAGTTTTAATTCTAGCTTGATATGCTTTCAACCACATCTCTAAATCATCTGGCTTTGGGTTGGCTAGAATTGATCCTGGTTTTTCTAGTATTTGGATAGGCGGTGGAACGGAAATTTCTTCCCGACTTTCTGATTCTTTAGGCTTCTTATTGCTTCATGTATGCTTTGGATTTTCCTGATTTTTGTTTTTCATCCATTTTTCCTTGAGCTTTTCTCTTCTTTCCTTCCACTTTTGGTTTTTGGTTGTTTGAGTACTCTTGCGTGGGTCTTCTGAATCTTCCACTATTTGAACTTTGGGATCTAACGTTTTACTGTTTTCTTGTTCAAGGTTTGGTTGTTTTCCTTTTTTTTCCTTCGTTTGTGCTCGTGTAATGGCCTTTAATGGTATGGTGTATTCATTGTCACTTCCTGGTGCTTCTATTACTTCGATTACATTAATAGGTGCAGTGTCTTGAGCCTTGTTGGGATTTTTTGGGCAATCTCGGAAGAGATGTTCCTTTCCACAATCACTGCAATATCCTTCCCAAGTCCTAAGGGGTGGTGGGTTGTAAGGCCGAGTGCATTCTCTGATAAAATGGTGTCCTCCGCATCTATAACATGGTCCTCTTGGCACAGGTGGTCTGAAGGGTGGTCTTATGGGTGGCTATGCTTTAGGTGCGGTGTACATTAATGTTGTCACTTCTGGTCCATAGGTATAGTCATATCCTTCGTATGAGTTGCGGATCATACGCTTGCTCGTACTCCATTCTACTAGCATCATAGGAATAGTACTCCGCTTCGGATTGCTCACATCCTAGGTTTGTTGACTCTACACTGGCTATTGGTGATGCCGGCACTATGGCTCTTTCTAAGTTTTCCTCTGGTTGGGTATACTTGACAGGTACCACATGGTGGGGATGTGACAGTTGTGGTCCTAACGCTGGATGGGGTTGTGGATATTGTGCTTGCTCATATGGCTTTGATGCTCCTGATGGTGTTGGGTAAGGATTGTACCTGGGCATATCTCTGTCTGGCTCTCTAGGTGGATATCCATATGGCTGATACTGAGGTGGTTGTAGAGGCCATGTCTTCCTATTGAACGGGCAATTTTCCGTGGTGTGATTGGTGTATTTTTGTTCTATGTGACAATACAAGGCCGTTCCTTGATGGGGCTGTCTATTATAAGGGTATGTTTGAGGTACGCCTGTTCCTCGTCGAACACACATGTGAGTGGGGTGATCACCTCCACATGAGCTACATCTCCGCAACATGGGTAGTCTTAGGGCTGGGTGTTGATAATTTCTTTGTCGTTGGACTCCCAACTTCTTCGCTACCAGCTCTGCTAATTCTTCTACATTACTGGAGTTGGATGTTACTATGCTTCGAGTGTCTTCTGATTTAGTAGGGTTGGTTGTACTCTAAGCCAATACATTCTTGCAGACATTCATTCAATGTCTATAGTCTCTTCACATAGACTAGCGTTCTTAGAGTCCCATTCGTTAATCCATCCAAAAACAATGATATCATTTTTTGTTGTGTAGGTCTTCCTGCTACATACATCTATCCACATACTGGTTGAATCTTTGGGCAACTGTTTTCACCGTTTCATTAGGATTATGTTTAAAACTATGGATTAAAGACAAAGAATTGTGTTTAATCCCTCTCTGAAGTGAATTCCCCTATGAATTCCTGAAAGAATTGCTCCATATTTCCAAACTGGTTGGAGTCTAATGGCTGGAACCAAGTCAGAGCCGTTCCTTTGAGGGTGAGTCCAAAAGACTCATACTGCACAAAGAAGTCATGCACTTGTTCAGCTCTTAGGACTTGTTCAAATTTGGCAATGTGGTCATAGGGTTCTCCCAATCCATCATAATGATTCCTCACACATTTGGCCACCTGAATAGGTCTTAATCTTCTTATGGGTTCTGGCTGTCTAGGCATTACTAGGAAGGCGGGGATTGCTGGTCTAATTGGGGGTATTCTAGGCTGCACTCCTATTGGTGGTCGTGACCTTACGGGTGGTCGGTATTGATTACCTACTCCAGGGTGGGTCTGATTGTGTGTTTGCACTCCGGATGTTGCGAATTGCACATGGGTTCGGTTTGGAACACTCCGTTGGCTTGTTTGTCCTGACATCGTATGCTCTGCCTCTTGTTTTGTTCCAAAGGGGTTCTGAGAGGTGGTTGCTTGTTCTTGTTGAGGGAATACAGGCAATCCCATGTATTTCAGTCGATCTCTATCTATGGCATCCACCAGCCAATACCTTCTTTGGTTCTTGTCTTGGTATGTTACTCTAGACTCGTCTTCCGGGTCCTTTAGCTTGTAAGATGTCATCGTACTTTCTTCTCTTCCTTGAGTTGGTGAGTCAGTTTGAAGTAACAAGTCTGATCCACGGATCAAATAGGCTTCCAGTAAGTAGTCATCTTGAGGCATCAAGTCCCCTCTCAAGACTCGACTTACTATTGACTTGCCTCTAGGGGTAGTCACTAACTCCTCAAGGTTCTGTCTCCCTGAGTTTTCTTGTCCTACTAACTCTCCCCTCTCATTGATCAAATCTGGGTATTCTGTTACTACATAGATGTGACCTAGCTTATCCACATACATCCCTCCTTCATATTTGACAGCTGGCCTGGGCACAATTGTGACATTGGTGGAGGTCATCATCCTAGCAACTGATCTATTTAACCCATCCAGGAAGATAGGAATCTCTTGGGCATTAGTAGACACATATTGCAAGGAGGTGCCGTACTTCACCTTCCATCGTGGTCATGAAGTTTCTCTCGGGAGTAGGACCCTGCATGTCTTCTGAGGCCATGGGTATCTCCTCCTCTGAGTCACTAGAGGTATCTGAATAGGCCGAGCGATGACTGACCTGAGCGGTGCTTCCTACTGATGATATGACACTTCTCCTGCTACTTAGTACCCTTCCTGACCTGAAGTTCATCCACCCTCCTAGGGCTCTCTTGACCTCTAATACTCTCCCTAAGTGGCTCCTCAAATGCCTCAAATGCACCCTTGAAAATGCTCAAAGTGTTCTAGACGATACCACTTTGGCGATACTTCCCTAGCCGATACCAAGTTGTCGGCGATATGATACCACTTCCGGACACGATACGATACTAGTCTTTGGCACGATATGATACCAAGTATGTTCACCATACGATACTGAGGAAATCCATGATATGATACCAGAAGACTAGAAGATACGATACTATGGGAATCAGGCGATACGGTACCACTCGAAGAGGCGATACGACACCACTTTAGAGCACGATACGATACTGGAAAGTCACGCGATACGATACCAGTGCAACTGGCGATATGATACCATGAACTGCACGATACGATACGTGACTTTGTCACGATAGGATACCAAGTATTCTCACGATAGGATACCACTTTATGGACGATAGGATACCAAAACTAGCCGCGATACGATATTGAAATTTGACACGATACAATACCGCCATGTCAATGATACGATACCGTGACCGAGATGATACGATACCAAAGTGGACCACGATACGATACCACTTGGCAAGTCGCGATTGCGATACCAACTAGGCGATATGATACCAAAAAATGGTATCATGATACCACTGCTAGCGATCGGCGATACGATACTTCGACGAGTATCGCGATACAAGGGAATTTTTGGTATCACAATACCAAAAACTCAACCGATCGTGATATTACAGCCAAATCACTTCCAAATTCAAAAAAGTTTTTCACCCCCTGACTCTTCTCTCACCCCTCTTCACTCCTACACCCCTCTTTCACAAAAAGAATTCCTCAAAACACTCTATCCCACCCCACGATACCGTCCAAGACTTTAATTACATGTAAGTGCAAATTTTCAGGCTTTTTGGGATTAAGGTTTGAACGTAGCTTACCTTTAGGTTGCTGTGCTTAAGCCTTGAGCTCACTAGATAATTGTAGGGGCCCTATTTGCATGATACCAAACCGGCGATACAAGTCACTACTCTTAGACGATACCAAACTGAAGCAAGTGTCAAATGATCTTTCATTTTTTGGTTTTTATAGTTTTTAGTGACTGAAGCCTAACTACACTAATTTGGCAATTTTTTTGGGAATCTTTCTTGATAATTTTTGACTTACTCCTACTCCACTTCTCTTCCTAGCCTAACCCTAACTCTTCCTCCTCTCTCTCTCTCTCCAAACCCTAAACCTAAAACTCATTACACACACCTCTGGGATGTGAAGTAATAAGTGCTGAAGCATCAGACTACTTGCCACTGAACGAATTCACTCCTACAAGTACGATTTCATCACTCTCAAACTATAACCATCACGAAGGCACCTTGGTCGAGTGTGTTCCCCCGCATCGGTGCGAAAAACGTGTGTATCTAAGTCATGAACCCTTAGGGACTTGTGCCAAGGAGACTAAATCTCATTTGCCACACAAGTGTATATAGTGGGAAATTGACACACGCTTATTTGTCAATCCAATGAACCGACCTAACCAAACATATGAGGACGTGTTCACACGTGAGGGAAGGTGAAGTGTTTCAGCTCGCATGCATGAGAAAAGACTAACCTACCTCTCTAACTCACTTAACTACTGAAAGTGTCTGCTGCGATACCACTTACAATAGTTTTCACTAAATCGAGGATTTCTCCCAACTCCGAACTTCGAATATGGCAATACTAGATTCATTTCGAAGCTCTCGATGAGATGCATGTATTGATTCAATTTTGACAACTGTGCCTCCAGTTATGAACAAAATAGTGAATGGAGATAAACATACACACTCACTCCACAACTCCTACTTGCTTGCACACACACTACGGTAGCTCAAAAGTGAGGGGATGGGGTGGACAACAATCCTACACACACACACTCCAAGCTTCACACACACACACACACACACAAGATAATAGAGAAGATGGAAATCTGCAGGAAAGAAGCAAATTCGAAATTCTAAAGCTCTCCTTCTTCACAATGGCAAAAATTCTTTACAAAGAGTCACAAAGTGATTTATATACATGTGCCCTAAAAATGGTCATTTCACATAAGTGACCGGCACTTTATTGGCTAATCTCTAATTTCATACTATTTTACAAGAATTATATTACAATGATTTGGGATTATGCATCTAGAGGACAACTCTAGTGCATTTACATAGCTTGAAGGGAATTTTCTAGGACTTTGAAGAAAAAAAAATATGCCCATTGATTTGAAAAATTTGGGACTCCTCTTTTCTGCCTCTTTGCTCTGCAACACATACTCAAAAGTATCCATTACTTGCCAACATAAGAACAAGAACTCCCTTTCCTTCTTTCAACACTCCAATCAACAAAAATGGACTATTGAAGTCAAAATCACATGCAATGTCCAATCAGCCCCTATTATCCTATGTCAATTATGTTGCATATATCTTTGACTAATCAAGTTTGGGTCCCTTCTTTCCCATTAGCTATGCTTAAAGATGTCCTTTAGTTCATCCGTGTCTCTAGAGTATGCATCCCTCTACTTCCTTTCTTTTGCATGAATGTCCTCCTCCTTCTTGGTGTGACAGAACCTTGTTCTCCCCTTCAGTATGCCCTTCCCCCAAGTTGTTGTTCGCTTCCTTCCAAGTTGCTATCAAATTCCTTTAAGCTACCCCATAGATGAAGAGAGAAAAAGACTAGATAACACATACCCCTTGTAGATTTGGTGGAGGAGATGGTGGACAGACTCTAGAGATGAAGTGGTGCTGCAAAGTCCTACCTCACACCAACCAAGAACGAGTTATGGAGAGTGTAGTCGACCCCTTGAGCTTCCTAATGATAAAAAATAATCACCTATGTGCTTTGGAACATGATCCTCTAATCAATGGATCAAAACAAATGAGTAGAAAGTTCAACCAAGAGCTTAGACTTGCTATTTTGGTCTCTGCACATGTTAAGTAAAATGAACAATGCTCTCAACCTACTAGCAGTTATCTAAATTCCTTTTTGGGAGTATCTGGTTAACTTAGATAGCTACCAATCATGAGT
>CM035408.1:46830970-46833470 GCA_020310875.1 Ceratopteris richardii
ACTTAGCTCCCTCTATGTATGGTTGTTTTGATGGTATATCATCTTATCCCTTGACATGAGAGATTTCACTACTCATTCCTATACAAAATCATCCTACATACACACACTCAAAGATGCTTACTTGTTCTCACTCTTTATGAATATACATGTACAAGTATTTACCCCCACCCTCCACAAAATAGGAAAACGTTCATCCAACAACACACCATCATTCAACAACATATAACACTCACTTGTAACTTTACACACATGCCACATTTCATAGAAGACACACAGACACATTTTTTTTTCTTTCTCTCTCACACTCTTTCCCTCTCCCTGTCCATCTATGCAAGGTCATAGTGCACCTCATTATCTCTCTAGGTCTATGGATAGAAAACAAGTTCTCATGCTATTTAAATGATATGGCAACATACAACAACGTCTTTTCACAAAGGCTTAAACCATACCATGATGCATTTCTTATTCCCAATTACATTCAAACACCCATGTCTATACACAAGAAACATGATAATCGTCTAGTAACCTTCATTTCATGGGAAATGGCATTTGATTCATTTCATGGGAAATGTCACAAATATTCTGCAGACACGCAAAAATTATTCCGTTCTTCAAATTCCTCATTTTAATATTTGCCATCTTATTCCAAAATAACACATACTCCCTCTCCCAAGTACATACACAAACGTACGTGACTTTAGAGAATCTCTTCAATCGAGCAAGCTTTCAAAATGAATATGTAGGAAACGGATTTCGCATGTTTTCACATGTCTTCACTAGCGCTAAAATTCTATATGTAACAACACAAAACAAAAAATATTTCATTAATCTAGCGGGCGTGGTTTAGCGGATGTGCCTTGTTCTCCTAGGCAGATAGCCAGGGTTCAAGTCCCACCCAGGGCCGGATGCCTTAGACTTCCCCAAGACGGGTGCCTCTACCTTATGAGTTTGGGTGTGTGTCTTTCCAAATTCATTGTGCTCTCAAAAAAAAATTCATTAAAGGAATGCCATCCAAATGTGGAACGTGTTCACTTTTAGGCCATTAATTCCATCAATCATAAAAGCATTGTGCTTGCGTGCGCAAGAGACTAAGTATAAGATTGAAAACTTTTTTTTGTGAAACGCATGGATTGTTGAGGCATTCATAAACATTTGAGAAGATGGAAGTGTTGACTCTCTATCACCATCCAATATGCTCATTTGAAATGATATCTTCAAATTGGAATTTCACCATCTCACAACCCTCAATTGACATACATTCCCGATTGTCGTCCTTCTCATTCACATACACAAATGACCCACGCATGAATTAGCCATATTTGTCATCACAAAGAACCTCTCCAATCAGCTATTCAATAATACATTATCCCCCAAAGCAATCTGCTTCTCTCTGATGATCCACAGTGCTTTGCAAGTTCCTCCTTTGCAAAATTTAAAGTAGCATTTCATATCAACTCCTATTCCCTTCTCCCTCTACTCTTCTACACATACCCAAAAGTATCCATTACTTGCCAACATCAGAACAAGAACTCCCTTTCCTTCTTTCAACACTCCAATCAATAAAAATGGACCATGGAAGTCAAAAATCACATGCAATGTCCAATCAGCCCCTATTATCCTATGTCGATTATGCTGCATATATATTTGACTAATCAAGTTTGGGTCCCCTCTTTCACATTAGCTATGCTTAAAGATGTCCTTTACTTTATCCTTGTCTCTAGAGTCTGTATGCCTCTACTTCCTTTCTTTTGCATGAATGCCCTCCTCCTTCCTAGGTGTGACAAAACCTTGTTCTCCCCTTCAGTATGCCCCTCCCCCAAGTTGTTGTTCGCTTCCTTCAAAGTTTTTGTCAACTTCCTTTAAGGTACCCCATAGATGAAGAGAGAAAAAGAATCGATAACACATACCCCTTGTAGATTTGTTGGAGGAGATAATGGATAGACTCTAGAGATGACGTGGTGCTGCAAAGTCCTACATCACACCAGACAAGAACGAGTTGTGGAGAGTGTAGTAGACCCGTTGAGCTTCTGAATGATCACAAATAATGAGTTATGTGCTTTGAAACATGATCCTCTAATCAATGGATCAAAATAGATGAGTAGAAAGTTCAACCAAGGGCTTAGACTTGCTATTTTGGTCTCTGCACATGTTCAATAAAATGAACAGTACTTTCAACCTATTGGCAAATAGCTAAATTCCTTTTGAGAGTGTCTAGTTAACTTAGATAGCTACCAATCATGAGTTGTTTCAATAAAAAGGATCAATTGTAGACTAAGAATGATGCTTAGGAAGTTGAAGGACTATCTCGATATTTATAGGATGCTACAGTATGTAGACCAATGAGCAGAAATGTGATGATATCTGAAGATTTTGAAAAGCAATACCAATGAAAATTTGTAGCTATGAAATAGACACTATGGGAAATCTATAGCACTTTAAATCACATCAAATGATCAACCATGCACTGAGAACAAGCTCTAAGAAGTACACTATTCTAAGA
>CM035408.1:46838470-46890970 GCA_020310875.1 Ceratopteris richardii
AGCAGGGCTATCGCATATGCGTTGGTGAGCATCGCTTATGCGATTCTTAGCTCTAGTGTCACTAGAAGTGTCGAAGCCTAGCAACACATCTAGTAACGAAGGCAAACTGCCTACGATGCTTGGGCATTGCATAATCGATGGTCCAAGAGTTCAAAAAATTTGCTTTTCCAGGCACATTTGTGGTGGAATCGAGCAAACGAATGAAGATGAAGTGCAAGTGAGAAATAGTGTACCAGTTGCAAGTGAGTCTCAAGGTAGATATACATGCACATACACATATATACGTACACAAATTAGGAGTCTTGATTAGGAAAAGCAAGCCCTTCAAAAGTTAAGTACAATGCAGTGGAAGCTTCCCAGAGGTACATGGGGAGAATGTTTTGCACAAAAGAGCTCTAGAGCCTTCCAAAAGCATGCACTTGAGTTAACGCAAGTTAACGGGGACACTTGGCACACATGCAATTACATGGTCGACACATCGATGGTTAGTATCCACCTGTCCAAGAAGACAGTCCTCTAGAGAGAGCTATATATAGAGGCATTTGGTTGGGAGGAGAGTCATCTCTCTAGCACATGGTGGTCCTAATCTTGCACACATACACATACAAATACACATACACATACACATACACATACACATACACATACACATACACATACACATACACATACACATACACATACACATACACATACACATACACATACACATACACATACACATACACATACACATACACATACACATACACATACACATACACATACACATACACATACACATACACATACACATACACATACACATACACATACACATACACATACACATACACATACACATACACATACACATACACATACACATACACATACACATACACATACACATACACATACACATACACATACACATACACATACACATACACATACACATACACATACACATACACATACACATACACATACACATACACATACACATACACATACACATACACATCCACATCCACATCCACATCCACATCCACATACACTTACACATCCACATACCCATACCCAAACACATACGCACATGCATACACATACACATATGCACACGTAGACGCATACACACACACATACGCATACGCATACGCACACGCATACGCATACGCACACGCATACGCATACGCACATGCATACGCATACGCACACGCATACGCATACGCATACGCACATGCATACGCATACGCACATGCATACGCATACGCATACGCACATGCATACGCATACGCATACGCACATGCATACGCATACGCATACGCACATGCATACGCATACGCATACGCACATGCATACGCATACGCATACGCATACGCATATGCATACGCATACGCATACGCATACGCATACGCATACGCATACGTATACGCATACGCATACGCATACGCATACGCATACGCATACGCATACGCATACGCATATGCATACGCATACGCATACGCATACGCATACGCATACGCATACCCATACCCAGACACACACATACACATACACATACACACACACATACACACACATACATACACATACACATACACATACACATACACATACACATACACATACACATACACATACACATACACATACACATACACATACACATACACATACACATACACATACACATACACATACACATACACATACACATACAACATACACATACACATACACATACACATACACATACACATACACATACACATACACATACACATACACATACACATACACATACACATACACATACACATACACATACACATACACATACACATACACATACACATACACATACACATACACATACACATACACATACACATACGCATACGCATACGCATACACATACACATACACATACACATACACATACACATACACATACACATACACATACACATACACATACACATACACATACACATACACATACACATACACATACACATACACATACACATACACATACACATACACATACACATACGCATACACATACACATACACATACACATACACATACACATACACATACACATACACATACACATACACATACACATACACATACACATACACATACACATACACATACACATACACATACACATACACATACACATACACATACACATACACATACACATACACATACACATACACATACACATACACATACACATACACATACACATACACATACACATACACATACACATACACATACACATACACATACACATACACATACACATACACATACACATACACATACACATACACATACACATACACATACACATACACATACACATACACATACACATACACATACACATACACATACACATACACATACACATATAGATACTTGCACATATGCACACATAGAGATGCACACATACACATGCATACACACAAACATACATACATATACACATAAAAACACACACATAGATACATACACCCATATATGCATACACAAACATAGAGACACACACATAGATACATACATCCACATATACATGCAGACACATAGAGATACACACATACACCCACACAATTTCAATGCAACACAAGATAGGTGGATAAATTTTTCATTGCTATCTAGCTAAAAGGTGTTCTTGGATGTCTATGCCATCCATAATTCACTAATAATTCATCACCAACATGTAATGAAGTAATAGCATTGCCAACTATGTATCTTGCTACATTTCTACTTATGTATGGTGATTCGTGACTATTTTCATGCTCCTCAAATGTGCAGTTAGTCATTAAACTATTATATCTTCGACTGATGTTTATTAAACTTGCTATATTTCCATGCATGTAAGGTCTTCCATCAATATATAATCTTTCATTTTTAGCATGTGTAATCCCTCTACTAGCAAGAGAAGTTGCATTCAGGCATAATCCATAAGTAGTCATGCTTTGAACATAATGTGTATGTCAATGCTAATCTCCCCATCCATATATAGGACCACAAAATGACATAAGAGTGACTTCACAATTCGGAGGCACATACAAATCCTCTACAATAAAGAGACACCAGTAATAGTGGATGGAGCAATCATATAGCGATTACCCCAAAATTTCAAAACCTTTCCATCTAAAGGAAGTGTTCCTCTATTCCATCCTCCATATCTTCTTCTAGCATATGTTTGTACTAAAGGACGATCACGAGTTGGCAATGGATAATCTTCAGACGTTTCAATCTATAAACTAGGAGGTAGAGGATTTCAAGAAACCTCTGCTTATAATTGATAAATGACAAGTTCGTGACATGTACGAGGTATATTAGCATTATTAGTAGAAGAATCATCTTCACCATCATCATCGAGAAAATATTTATGTATATCAAGTATAATTTGATTTTTTATATGGTTTTTAATTAAAATAATGACATTTATTTATAGAATTAATACATACCCAAGCTCTATCACCTTGATCAGGAGGATACAGGTAGTATCTCAAGATATTTCAAGATAACTTCAAGATCAAGGAAACAGAACATATAAAGTAAGTAACTTCTAAGATCTTCTTGAAGCACTTCAAGATAAAGTGTTGTTAATTCGGAAATATTTCATAAATTTTTGGAAAAGTTGGACTTTGATTTTGAGTTGGTCTTTTCAACCAAGGATTTGATTGACTAAATCAAGCACCAAGTTCCTAGTGTAACTTGGTAAACCTACTCTTTTGACTCAAAGAAATGCACAATAACTGCATTCTCTAGTAAGGAGTCAAAAAGACTGAATATGATGCGAAGTTAGTCTCAAGTGAAGCATTATTTGAATATAAAACTGATCAACAGAACCTCAGTGGGTCGACACACTGATGTTGGTTACCACACTAGTATCTTGTGGTTGGATGATGTTTTCGATTTTCTCTGAATCTTTTTTAAGAAAATAGTCTATTTCTCTTAAAGATAGAAAAAAATACTTCAATACCCTGTTGAAACAGATCTTTGAAAAGTTAAAGTCCTGAGTGATCTAGACTTTGACTCATAGCAAGCTTACGTATCTTCAAAGTTTGAATTGGTTGAACAGAGCTTTAATTCTTTCTTTTCGCTTTTCAAATCTTTTGGATTTGACTCAGATATGGTATCTGATTCTTTTCATAAAAGTCAAGGATTAGTCGGATAGAACCAGGTAACTAAATTAAACATCCTAGATGGATGCTCTGTATAAGAACCTTTTCAAACATGGAAAGATGATAAGTCCAAGATCGACTTATTCATTTGGGTTTGCTTCCAGTTATTAGCATAACCCTCGTGACTTTCTAGAGTACAATACATGCTAGAACAATGAAGTTAGGAATTGCATATCAGGTTGACAATTCTCGAGAACTTTTAGCTTAGGTCTTTGAGAAAAGTGTCCTAAGTTGAAAAATTTTCATTTTGGAATTTGAATTGGTCAAGTTATGGTACGGTTGACTCAAAGAAAATGGTAAAATTTCTCCTGCACATAGGATTTTTAAACTCATTAGGACAAAGCAGTCCTTGTTTTGAATCATTTGGGCAGGGATGCCACCTCAGAGATAAGACATGTTCTTCTAGTTCTAGAACATGACCATGTTCTTCGAGTTTTAGAACATGAGGCTTGGGGGTTCCCTATAGTAGATATATAGATCTATTTTCAAGGGTGAAAATATTTTTCCAAGGGGGGAAGAATGTAATAAAGTAAGTCTAGGTCTAAGGGTCCGGCCGGTTAAAACAAATCTAAAATCGGACACTATTTGGTCACTTGTGTGTATCACCAAAGATCTCAAGTTTAGACTTACTAGGAGGTCATGTGCTCTTGTGAACCCTAGTGGTTAAGACTCAAGGATGTGAAGGAGGAGGTCTTGGGTTCAATCCCCAGAGGTACATGGGGAGAATGTTTTGCACAAAAGAGCTCTAGAGCCTTCCAAAAGCATGCACTTGAGTTAACGCAAGTTAACGGGGACACTTGGCACACATGCAATTACATGGTCGACACATCGATGGTTAGTATCCACCTGTCCAAGAAGACAGTCCTCTAGAGAGAGCTATATATAGAGGCATTTGGTTGGGAGGAGAGTCATCTCTCTAGCACATGGTGGTCCTAATCTTGCACAACATACACATACACATACACATACACATACACATACACATACACATACACATACACATACACATACACATACACATACACATACACATACACATACACATACACATACACATACACATACACATACACATACACATACACATACACATACACATACACATACACATACACATACACATACACATACACATACACATACACATACACATACACATACACATACACATACACATACACATACACATACACATACACATACACATACACATACACATACACATACACATACACATACACATACACATACACATACACATACACATACACATACACATACACATACACATACACATACACATACACATACACATACACATACACATACACATACACATACACATACACATACACATACACATACACATACACATACACATACACATACACATACACATACACATACACATACACATACACATACACATACACATACACATACACATACACATACACATACACATACACATACACATACACATACACATCCACATCCACATCCACATCCACATCCACATACACATACACATCCACATACCCATACCCAAACGCATACGCACATGCATACACATACACATATGCACACGTAGACGCATACACACACACATACGCATACGCATACGCACAGGCATACGCATACGCACATGCATACGCATACGCACACGCATACGCATACACACATGCATACGCATATGCATACGCATACGCATACGCATACGCATACGCATACGTATACGCATACGCATACGCATACGCATACGCATACGCATACGCATACGCATACGCATACGCATACGCATACGCATACGCATACGCATACGCATACGCATACGCATACGCATACACATACGCATACGCATACGCATACGCATACGTATACGCATACGCATACGCATACACATACGCATACGCATACCCATACCCAGACACACACATACACATACACATACACACACACATACACACACACATACACATACACATACACATACACATACACATACACATACACATACACATACACATACACATACACATACACATACAACACATACACATACACATACACATCACATACACATACACATACACATACACATACACATACACATACACATACACATACACATACACATACACATACACATACGCATACGCATACACATACACATACACATACACATACGCATACGCATACGCATACACATACACATACACATACACATACACATACACATACACATACACATACACATACACATACGCATACGCATACACATACACATACACATACACATACACATACACATACACATAAACATACACATACACATACACATACACATACACATACACATACACATACACATACACATACGCATACGCATACACATACACATACACATACACATACACATACACATACACATACACATAAACATACACATACACATACACATACACATACACATATAGATACTTGCACATATGCACACATAGAGATGCACACATACACATGCATACACACAAACATACATACATATACACATAAAAACACACACATAGATACATACACCCATATATGCATACACAAACATAGAGACACACACATAGATACATACATCCACATATACATGCAGACACATAGAGATACACACATACACCCACACAATTTCAATGCAACACAAGATAGGTGGATATAAATTTTTCATTGCTATCTAGCTAAAAGGTGTTCTTGGATGTCTATGCCATCCATAATTCACTAATAATTCATCACCAACATGTAATGAAGTAATAGCATTGCCAACTATGTATCTTGCTACATTTCTACTTATGTATGGTGATTCGTGACTATTTTCATGCTCCTCAAATGTGCAATTAGTCATTGAACTATTATATCTTCGACTGATGTTTATTAAACTTGCTATATTTCCATGCATGTAAGGTCTTCCATCAATATCTAATCTTTCATTTTTAGCATGTTTAATCCCTCTACTAGCAAGAGAAGCTGCATTCAGGCATAATCCATAAGTAGTCATGCTTTGAACATAATGTGTAAGTCAATGCTAATCTCCCCATCCATATATAGGACCACAAAATGACATAAGAGTGACTTCACAATTCGGAGGCACATACAAATCCTCTACAATAAAGAGACACCAGTAATAGTGGATGGAGCAATCATATAGCGATTACCCCAAAATTTCAAAACCTTTCCATCTAAAGGAAGTGTTCCTCTATTCCATCCTCCATATCTTCTTCTAGCATATGTTTGTACTAAAGGACGATCACGAGTTGGCAATGGATAATCTTCAGACGTTTCAATCTATAAACTAGGAGGTAGAGGATTTCAAGAAACCTCTGCTTATAATTGATAAATGACAAGTTCGTGACATGTACGAGGTATATTAGCATTATTAGTAGAAGAATCATCTTCACCATCATCATCGAGAAAATATTTATGTATATCAAGTATAATTTGATTTTTTATATGGTTTTTAATTAAAATAATGACATTTATTTATAGAATTAATACATACCCAAGCTCTATCACCTTGATCAGGAGGTGGTGCATGCTCGAAACTACCATAATCTACCTCATGTTCAATACATTCCAATCGTGGTCTTCGATACGTACCATAGAAAAACTTACACCAACATATAATATGCTCTTGATAGTAAAAATCATCATAATTCCTATCGGAGGACACATGTGAAGACATCATTGCATGGATAGGAGGTGGTGGAGTACCCTCTAATTGATCAGTATCTGATTATAATATAACAATAGAAAATTATATATCACTCATGTATGTATCTATCAAATATTAGAATTAAAAGTTTCATATACTTATAATAAGTAGTCCTTGCACGATTAGGATACGATGATGAAGTTCCCTCTGATTGATCACAATCTGATTATGTAGCAAATAAAGGTAGGAGATATTAATAATCTCCTACCTTTATGCATGTGTATGTATATATGTATGTGTGTGGGTATATATTTTCTATGTATGTGTATGTATGTGTATGCATGTATGCGTGTGTATATGTGTAAGTGTATGTGTATGTGCATGCATGTATGTATATGTGTATATGTATGTCTACAAATTTAAAGTTTTTTTATATTTGGATTCTTTTTTTTTGTTGGAGATTGAATAACAGGAGATATTATATGGTAGATCAAAATAAGAGAAGACTTAACATACCCCCTGAGACATGGCACTATTTTTATAGACATCTATGTCTTCAGGAATCATTTCCTCGGTAGAAGGTATACAAATTAATAGTTTATGTTATAGTGACTTATAATTCTCATATGTTTTAGATTTAATCTATGTTTTCATGTTTCATTAAATAAATGCAGGAGGGAGCAAATAAAGTTGAGTCTGGTCATACATTAAATTTAGGCCAACTGGGCCATCATGGTTTTGTAGCTACATTTATAAGTATATGTATTATTGAAACTATATTTTTTAGTTTAGTTAAAATACTAATCATTAATCTTTTTTATTTGTTTCAATCCAACATCACAAAATGCTCACACATCTACCTATGGTTGCCACTATAGATACATCAGATCATGCAGATGATCATGATGATGAGGATGATGATGATGTTGATGATGATGCTGATGATGATCCTGATGATGATGATGATGATCACGATGATGATGATTGATATATTACATTGGATATATATTTTACATGGTATAATTACTTTTTTTATATCTATATACTTTCATTTCAACTATGTTTTGAATTGTGTCTATGGTACTAATTAATGAAAAGTCTTGTTTTAATGATTTTTATTGTTGTTTATAGTTAACGTGTAGTGTGCGTATAAAATGTATGTATGCACATTTGTCACGAGGAAGGAGATAAGGAAGAGAGCTCACACACACACTCTCACTCTCAAGGAGAAGCACACACACTGATTGAGGCAAGGAGGAATGACCTTCTTCTTCTTCTTTCTTCTGTTACATAAAAAGGAATGTACAAGAATGACCTAAAAAACAAGAATACAACAAGTGCAATATATAAAGATCAATACATAAGGAAAAACCTAATGTTTGCTAATGAGTGAGCTGGCAAGGAACAAATGTGCCATCACTCTCGGTAGATAAATCTAATAAAGCTCAATGATGTATCCCTAACATATACCGGCATGACCACTATACATGTTAGAGAAACAAAAAATTGGTACGTGCCATCGTGGATCATCACATGTTGAGCTTGATATCTCAACAATCCCCATCAAGCTCAATGCCATATCCTGTAATCCAAGCATCTCCTGAAACTTTTTCAATTTCTCAACTCCAAGTGCTTTGGTGAAAATATCAGCAACCTGCTCATCTGTTCTCACATAAACAAGATCAATATCACCTACTAATACCTTCTCTCTGATGAAGTGATAATGTACCTTGATATGCTTTGTTCTAGCATGCAAAACAGGATTCCATGCTAACTGTGTGCTGCTAAGATTATCACAATAAATAGTGATAGGATTTCCCACTTCCACACCTAAATCTGCAAGTAGCATCTCCAACCATGATGCTCACATGTTGCCATTGCAACACCTCTATAGACAGCCTCTATACTCCACAAAGCAACAATGGGTTGCTTCTTGCTACTCCATGTAATAGCTGCACCTCCAAGTGAGAATAGAAAACCACTAGTAGATCTTCTATCAGGAATGCTACCAACCCAATCTGCATCGGTGTATCCATCAATGTGCAAATCTACACCAACCTCATAAAACAATGCATATCCAAAGTAGCACTCACATAACGTAGAGTGCGCCTCAGAGCATCCAAATGTGGCTTCCTGGGAACTTGCATAAATTGACTTTCAAGTCCAACAGTATAGCTTAGATCAGGCCTTGTAATTGTGAGATATATGAGACTTCCCACAATTTTCCTGTACATAGTAGCATTTTCCAATGCGTCACCTGATGTAGCATCCAACTTCAAATTATGATCTAATAGCATAGAAATTGGCTTACAATCAGCCATACCATACTTTTGCAACATATTCAAGGCATATTGCCTTTGTGACATCCATATACCTGTTTTCTGTATGTATGAACTCAATGCCCAAGAAATAGCACAACACACCAAGATCTTTCATGTCAAATTCCTGCATAAGAAGTTGCTTTACCTCTAATCAACAATCCTTGCATGCCATGCACGAGGAGCTTGCTTCAGCCCATATAAAGGCTTCACCTGTCGTGTGAGTGGGTTATAACATTTGTACCCTTTTTGCTCAAGGGAGTATCCAATGAAGACACATTTTTTTGCTTTCGGATCAAGCTTCGTCCTCAACTCATCTGGAACACGTACATATGCAATACAACCAAAATCTTTCAGATGTGATAAGTTTGGCTTTTTCTTGTAAACTTCTCTTCAGGTGTAACTTGATGTACAACAACAGCCAGAGTTCTGTTCATGATGTATACAGCAGTATGCACAGCTTCTGCCCAATAACAATGCGGCATATTCTTCTCAGCCATCAAAGCTCTTGCTATTTCTGCAATATGTCTATTTTTGCATTCAGCAACACCATTTTATTGTGGTGTGTATCTGCATGAAAAGTGACATCGAATTCCATGACTTTTAAGAAAGTTGCAGAACTCATTTGACATGTATTACACTCCTCCATCAGACCTTAATGTTTGAATATACTTCCCTGTGTGCTTTTCCACCATATCTTTAAAAATCTGGAAGTGAGTGAACACCTCGCTCTTCTCTTTCATGAAATATACCCACACTTTCCGTGTATGGTCATCAATCAAAGTAACATAAAACCTGCAACTGCCCATAGATGTGGTCTTTGCTGGACCCCAAACATCTGTACGTACTACTTCTAGTACATTCTCTCTAACATGCTTGTCATGTGGAAATGATGCTCTTGACTGTTTACCAAATTGACATGCTACACATACCTTTTGCATTTCTACAACTTTGAAATTTGGTAGTCCATGGACAATCTCCTTTGATTGCATCAATTTCAGCCTTTGCAAGTTTGCATGTCCAATCCGTTTATGCCACATCTCTATATCTGCAATAACTCCTGCACCTTTTGCAAACATGTGTGCATTCATTTCAGGAATCTTCACATTTAAGGTGAACATCCTACCCACTTTGTTTCCTTTGGCAACCAATTGTCCATCCTGCTTGTACTCTTCTACATATAATCCATCAGCATTGAACCTGACTTGTAATCCTTGGTCAACCATTTGTCCAACAGAAACCAGATTCTTTATATTTGGAACATGCAACACATCAGCAAGAAGTTTTACCTTTCCATCCTCCATCGATAGTGCTATGTTTATTGTATGCTCAATAGGATGTGATGTGTCATCACCTCTTTCAACATATCCAGGAACTGGCAATTTTTGCAAAGTACTAAACCATTGTGCATGACTGGTCATGTGACTTGAAGCAGCTGAATCAACATACCAGACATTATTATTCAATTTTGAAACACTTGCAGACATCGTATTCATCATGTGATGTTGAACCATGAACAACTTCTCAGAATCATCTATACTTGTGGATGCATAGTTGTTTTGCTGCCTTTTGTTATGTTGATTCTTCAACCTACAATCACGTTCAAAGTGTCCAGGTTTACCAGAATTCGAGCATCCTTTACTATCATTACCTGAATCATTTCTCTAGAAATTTCTACGACCTCTTTGGCTCCCCCTGCCTCGAAACTGTCCTCTTCCTCCTCCATGATTCTGTTGTTGACCCTGGTCTTGATTACTGTTTCCTCTTCCATTTCCAAAACCTTTACCTCTACCTCTTCCTCTTCCGGAGTAGAATACCTGCTCAGAACTAGGATTTCCTTGGGAGTTTGAATCCTCACCAAGATTCTTTTCTTCAATAATCAGCATGGATACCAAATCAACAAAATTTGGAATATTTTCCCTGGTCTGTATAGAAGTTCTAAACTGCTTATATGTAGCTCCTAAACCACGAAGACACACTTCCACCTTATCATCATCATCTACATTCATGCCAATAGATGCAAGTGACTCACATATGATTTTGATTTTCAAGGTGTAGTCACTTACGGACATGCTCTTCTTCTCCAATGTATGCAGCTCGTTTTTGAGTTGCAATTTCCGTGCCTTTGTATTGGTCTCATACAATGTGACCAAACTATTCCAAGCCTCTTTTGGAGTCTTGGCATCCTATATGTGTCCAATCATGCTATCTTGTATGCTAACATATAGCTAGTACATTACCTTTCGTGCTCCTTAATTCCATTCCTCATATGCTCTTATCTGATCTGCAATCTGATTCCTTTCTAGTAACTAAGGAGCATTTTCATTCTCTCCTTCGATGTACTTCCAGTAGCTTTTTCCCATCAGGAAGTTTGTCATTCTGAATCTCCAAGCATGGAAGTTGTTCTTGTCTAGCTTATCGCTCATAAGCTGACTCACTCCATCTGCGTTTGCCATTTCTGTAGCAATTCACAACACTACAAAACACTACAAGCACCACTTCTGCTTGAACACTATCGCACTATGATGTGACAGTTCGATCTTAGAAAAACACAGTTTTCATGTATCAACAGTACACAGAATCGCTTGAAATTTTGGATTTGGAATATATGAGTGTTGCCAAACATGGGACAAGTTAGTGTTTTTGAAACTCACCTCGTTTTTCTGTGGGTCCCACCTTGCGGGCTGGAAATAGAGGTCGAGCTCGCAAAAATATTTTGAGGTCTTCTACCTTCATGCCGATTTTCTTAGCAAACGGAGGTCGTTTGTGAATTCCATTTTCTCCACGCCTTGCTGTGTACTCTTCACTGTCACCTTCTCCACGAGCTCTCTATAGCCACACTGGCTCTGATACCATGTCACGAGGAAGGAGATAAGGAAGAGAGCTCACACACACTCTCACTCTCATGGAGAAGCACACACACCGATTGAGGCAAGGAAGAATGACCTTCTTCTTCTTCTTTTGTTACATAAAAAGGAATGTACAAGAATGACATAAAAAACAAGAATACAACAAGCGCAATATATAAAGATCAGTACATAAGGAAAAACCTAATGTTTGTGAATGAGTGAGCTGGCAAGGAACAAATGTGCCATCAGTCTTGGTAGATAAATCTAATAAAGCTCAATGATGTATCCCTGACATATACTGGCGTGACCACTATACATGTCAGAGAAACAAAAAACTGGTACGTGTCATCCTGGATCATCACATGTTGAGCTTGATATCTCAACAACATTTAGGTATATATCTATATTTATGTAAGTGTGTTTATATGCATGTATATGTGTATATTTATGTGTGTATATGTGCATATAGATATGTTTTCTGCATATACATGTGTGTATGTGTATGTGAATGTGTATGTATAAGTGTATGTGCATATGTGTGCACATATGTGTGTATGTGTGTATCTATATATGTGTATGTGTATAAGTGTATCATGTATGTATGTGTGTGCATGTGCATGTGTAAGTGTATGTGTGTGTATGTGTAAGTGTATGTGCATATGTGTATGTATGTGCATGTATATGACTGTGCATATGTATGTATGTGCATGTGTATGTGTAAGTGTATGTGTAAGAGTCTGTGTGTGTATGTGCATGTGTGTGTATATGTATGTATGTGCATATGTACGTGTAAGTGTATGTGCATGTATATGAGTATGTATATGTATATATGTGCATATGTATGTGTAAGTGTATGTGCATGTATATGAGTGTGTATATGTATGTGTGCATGTGTATGTGTAAGTGTGTGCATATGTATATATGTGCATGCATATGTGTATGTGCGTATGTGTATGTATGTGCATGTATATGAGTGTGTATATGTATGTATGTGCATGTGTATATGTAAGTGTATGTGTATATGTGTGTGTATGTGCATGTGTATGTGTATGTGTGTGTATATGTATGTATGTGTATATGTATGTTATGTGCATATGTGTATGTATGTGCATGTATATGAGTGTGTATATGTATGTATGTGCATGTGCATGTGTAAGTGTAAGTGTCTGTATATGTATGTATGTGCATGTGTATGTGTAAGTGTATGTGCATATGTGTATGTGCATATGTGTATGTATGTGCATGTATATGAGTGTGTATATGTATGTATGTGCATGTGTATGTGTACGTGTATGTGCATATCTGTGTATGTGCATGTCTATGTGTGTATATGCATGTATGTTCATATGTATGTACGTGTAAGTGTATGTGCATGTGTATCTATGTGTATATGTATGTATGTGCATGTGTATGTGTGTGTATATGTATGTGTGTGTATATGTATGTATGTGCATGTGTATGTGTAAGTGTATGTGCATATGTGTATGTACATATGTGCATGTGTATGTGTATGTGTGTGTATATGTATGTATGTGCATATGTATGTGTACGTGTATAAGTATGTATGTGTATATGTGTATATATATATATATATATATATATATATATATATATATATATATATATATATATATATATATATATATATATATATATATATATATATATATATATATATATATATATATATATATATATATATATATATATATGCATGTGTATATGTATGAGTGTGCATGTGCATGTGCATGCATCTCCATTTGCATCCATGCGTATGGCTATTCATGTGAATGTGCATATGCATGTGCATATGCATGTGCATAATTAGTATGTGTTAATGTGTGTATGTGTATATGCAATAATGCATGCATGTCTTTCATGTGTTTGTAGATATGTTTGTGCATATGCATATGTGTATGTGTGTGTATGTGTAAGTGTATATGCATGTATGTGTGTGTATGTGAATATGTATGTGTGTGTAAAATTGTGAGCATGCATGTTCATGTATATATGTATATGTGCATATGAATGAGTAAGTGTGAGTATGTTAATTAATGAAAATAAAATAATGTAAATGATACACAAACAATGAAAATTGTACTTACAATAATTAGCCATATTTCATGGTTGGTGAATTTCTTGAATAACTTGCAATAAAGAGAGCGAGAGAGAGAGAGAGATCAAAAGAGATGAGAGAGAGAGAATATGAGAGAGAGATTGTTGGAGCTCATAAGCACAATGTAGATCTCAATGTTGGAGAGATCTTCGATCAGTTGCACGTAAAATCACAATCGAACAATGGTTGGAAGTTTTTTTTAACTTTTATCAAGCTTGACCGTCGCATAAGCAATGTACAAGTGTCATGTATGCGATCATGCAATTTGAGGATAATCGAGGCCCAATAACATCACCTAAGTGATGCAACTTAGCATCACATATGCTATGCTTACTTTTTAATCGCATAAGTGACGCGAATCAAGCAATGCTCTGATGAATATCGCTAGGAGTCTCGGTAAGGATGTCGAAAATAATGTTGAGAATAGCATTTTGTATACGATGGTGCGTGCTGAACACCCAGTTAGATGAAATTCGAAATCATGTAGCGACGAGAATGTATCATGTTAACTGTCGTTATGCCCCCATATACCTTGAAGTGTATTTTATCTATGTATATATATATATATATATATATATATATATATATATATATATATAGGTGTGTCACACACACACACACACACACACATATATATATATATATATATATATATATATATATATATATATATATATATCTATATATATATATATATATATATATATATATATACATACAAAGGTCTGTGTGTATGTGTATGTCTATGCATGTATGTGTGTGTGCATATGTGTATGTGTGGATATGCATGTATGTATAAGTGTATGTGTCTGTGTATGCACGTATGTATATGTGTATGTGTATGTATATGTGTGGGTATGTATGTGTAAGTGTACGTATATATGTATGTGTGTGGGTATGTATTTACTATGTATGTGTATGTATGTATATGTGTATGCATGTATGTGCATGTATACGTGTATGTGTATGTGTATGCATATATGTATGTTTATAAATGAAAGGTTTTTTTATATTCTAATTCTTTTTTCTATTTGAGATTGAATAATAAGAGATGTTGTATGGTAGAACAAAACAAGAGAAGACCTTACATACCCCTTGAGACGTGGCAGTATTTTCGCACATAGCTACATCTTCATGAATCATTTTCTCAGCAGAAGGTATACAAATTAATAGTTAAATTATAGTGACTTATACTTCTCATATGCTTTTTATTTAATCTTTTTTAGTTTCATATAATAAATGCAGGCCGCAACAAAGAAGAGAGTTGAGTTTGGTCATACATCACATTTAGGCCAAATGGGCTGTTGAAGTTATAGTAGCAATTCCAAGACCCACATCACCTTGCATGGAAGCAAGAAGGAAGGCTCAAGATAAACTCTCGTCTTATCCAATGGATCCTCCAACATGATCAAGTCATTGGCCATCAGCCCCATGCTATGCCACCTGCTTGATAACATGGAGAGATGGGTGTCAAGGATCCTTGTCCATGTGCAAAATACAAGTAATGCAACTACTCTACTCACACAAAGGAGATGCATAGGCATACACACACCTCACTCTCTCACACTCACAAGACAAGATACAAAAATGTACAAAGCCTATGAGTAAAAGAGAGTATTCTTCCATTCAAAAGATATACAAATGAGAGCACGTCGAACCAACAGCCCCTCTCTTTACAAAAACAAGCCTCTATATATAGGCTAAGCACATTTCAAGATATTTATAACTAACATATCTTTTAGGAGATTCTAAGATCTCTTTTGTAACCAAGAAATCCCCATAAAAGGCATGCATGGGATTTCTACGTGGGATTTTCCTAGAGGTGTGCAAATAAGGTGAATTACTTAGGAGTCTCCTACACTATGGCATAAGAAAATATTAAAAAGTGCTTTAGCGGAGTTTTCACACAGGCACATCTCCATTACACAAAAAGAGGGTATTTCTTGAGTAGTGAAGGGGCACCTATGCACAAGAGAAATCATGGGCAACCCTAATAAGCCAACACTCTTGCCCCGTAGACTTTGTCACCCTCGATAAAGCTAAAGAAGAGGATCATACACAACTAAATTATTTGAAGTTGGAGTCTTCAAGTCTAGAAATCTTTAGGTCTGCAAGTCTTCAAATCTGCAAGTATCCTGGTCTGCAGGTCTACAAATTTACAACAGGTCTTCAGTTCTTTAGGTCTTCAATGTTGAGCGACACAATCTACTTGGGAGGCAGTCAACCCAGCATACAACCCACTGTGTAGTCCTATGTAGGACCAAAGAGCTCCCAACCTAAAATTAAAACACACACAAGTAGACTGTAGCAGACAGTAAACATTTATTTCAACTTTTAGTTTCCACTTCAAGGAGCATCCGGTCTTACAAGACTCGCTCTGCTAGAGAGAAGTCTGTATGAAGATCTGTCCTCCAAAGTGTAACTTCCCATTCTCACATGTATGCTAAATGGGAGTCACCAAATTAACATAGGTTGTCTTGAAGGTCTCCATATCCCTGCAAATCAAGGAAAAATAGCTCCAACGTGCCCATAAACAACAATAGTCTTATTGTTCTTCATATCTCACAAATTAAGTATGCCACAATCAATCTTATTATGTTTTCAAACAAGTGCAGGCATGACAAGATGCATTGTAAAGCATGAGATAGGTGTTGCTCTCTTATTACATTTAATGAGTGTGAAATGACCTATGTATTGTCATGTGAACATAATAGTACCAAAGTGATATGAACCACCAATTAAGGCAATCATAGCATCTGGGAGGTAAAGCATAGCGACCAAAATCCCACAGAACACCAACCCCTAGCTGTACTATGATCTTGAAGAGCTTCAAACCTAAAATGTGGGATACAAATACTAGAGAATAGGGCTAAATCCACACAACAATTCCCTTCAATAAAAAAAGCTCTGCAATACCGAACAAGAAAGCTACAAGAGATTCTTCAGAGTCTATGCCTATAATATTGAGTGGTTGCTTATGAAGCAAAACACAGTTAGAACCTTCAAACTGAGTATAAATGGTGCGAACAATTAAGCTTGGAAGTGATGTAAGTGACCAAGTGATCCCAATGTCCACATCATTATAGTCTATTAGGGTGAAGTACCTCAACATAATGACTGAATATAGGAGTGACTGAAAGAAAAACCGAGTTTTATTACTCCCATGGCATTTCACGAAATGAAAACAGTTAAAGGTAGAGTTCCTTCCATTAGTCTAGATGGAATTTTGGACATTATCCCCATATGGCAATCACAAAAACTCAACAACCAACATCATTGCATCTCAACCTATCCACCCTATGAGTAACTTCCCAACCAAGCACCACTTCAGTCTGTCCTGTATATCATATGGAAACAGAATAGCAAGGAACCAAAACCATGCATAAAACATCCATATTCAGAGCTCAATTTTCTAAAAGCCAAGCACATTGGAAGATACCACCCAAACTAAGATGCATTCCAGTTATCACATCATTTGTTAGTTGGTTTGGTAGAAGCATTCTTCTAATAGATCATGTTCTAGTCAACTAATCATCTTTTATCAGGCATAATATGAGTAATAAGGGATGCCTCAATCAGGAAGAGCTAGCATGAATGGAAAATCCCCTGATCTATGGATGCATGGAGAGAGGATATTACAATGAAACATACATTGCCTTTTTTTTCAAGATCTTTTAGCCATAGATGGCTTACCTTCCAACTTAGACTTTGAGACCTCACTTGTGTAAAACTTTACACCATGCACTGAGCAATGTTCATTTCTCTGAACATGAAATCTGCGCCAGTTTTGTCGACTCTCAGAACATCATTACATATGAATGTTCCTATGCAAAATTCTCTTAACCTGATGACAATTAGACTCTCAAATTCTAGCCATAGATTGATTAACTATGGACTTAGATATGTTCAGAAGGATTTCTCAAAAGATTAACTACAGAAGTAGCAGACACCAAAACATCGGGCGCAAGATTTCCATTGATTACTCAGAAAAATACAACTACATTGAAGAGATAACTTCAACTAACTTTCATGTGTCCAATGACACTTTCTACTTCTGATTTCTCTCTTCCTATTCTCTATTCTACATCCCCCGACTTTTTCCAAAACATTTATAGGCAAATATATACAAACTTATGACTAATCAAAAGTGTGAGTAACCTATATCTGAACTAATGTACATATGTGTACATAGCTTTGAATTTCTGAGTATGTCCTTCCTTCAAACTTCTGAATTTGTTCTCTTCTTAATTTCTTGACTTCATTTCTTTATAAACCTTCAATTGATGATTGGCATGCACCAACAGCTCCCCCTCAATCATTAATTGAGGTTTTTCTCTATCTTCTTAATACCTGCCATATCTTTGAATCTTTGTAGCTTTGGTCCATCTAAACTTTTTGTCATCATATCTGCAAGTTGATCTTTTGTAGGAGTATGCATAACTTCAATTTCCTTATCAATGACCTTCTCTCTCAGGAAATGATACTGTATTTCAATATGCTTAGTTCTAGCATGAAACACAGGATTAGCTGCCAAGTATAGAGAACTCATATTGTCTCCACAAATAATAGGAGTACTTTGAATCACATCAAAAACTTTCATAAGTGTCTTTAGCCATATTACCTCCTTTGCAGCTTCCACCATACCTTTATATTCTGCTTCTGTAGATGACAAAGCAACTGTATGTTGCTTCTTAGAACACCATGAAATCAATTTGTCTCCTACATAGCACAAATATCCATGTGTTGATCTTCTATCATCCACATTACCTGCCCAATCTGCATCACTATACATCTTCACTCTTGTATCAGAAGTAAATCCATAGTACAGCCCTTCTTTGAGTGTACCTTTGATGTACCTAAGTACTCTTTGTCCTGCAATCCAATGTTCCTTTCTAGGACAATGCATGAATTGTGAAAGCACACCAACTGCATATGACAAATCAAGCCTTGTCAATGTAGCATAAATCAAGCTACCAACCAAACTTTGATAGAGCTTCATGTCTCTGAATTCTTCTCCTCCAAATCTAGACAATTTATGGTTCACTTCCAATGGTGTAGGTGCAACCCTGCAATCTTCCATTTTAAATTTGGTTAGCAAATTTTTAAGATACCTTTCTTGGGTCACATATACTCCATGTTGAGTATATAAAATCTCCATTCCCAAGAAGAATGACAAGTTCCCCAAATCACTGATTTTGAACTCTTTCTCCATCTGTTTCTTGATCATTTGTATTCCTTTATCATCTGTTCCTGTAAGTATTATGTCATCAACATAAATACAAACATAAATGAATCCATGTTCACTTGCTTTGACTAGCAAGCTACTATCTGCCTTTGATGCTTGAAATCCAAGATCATTCAAGAACTTTACAAGCCTATAATTCCATGCCCTTGGGCCTGCTTTAATCCATACAAAGCTCTCTTGAGCTTGCACACATAATTTGGACTCACTTGATCTTTGAACCCATCAGGTTGCTCCATGTAAACTTCATATGAAATGTAACCATTCAAAAAAGCATTTTTAACATCTAATTGAGATAGCTTCCAACCTTTACAAGTAGCAATTGCTATGAGAGTTCTGATGGTTGTCATTTTTGTCACAGGACTATAGGTCTCATCATAGTCCACTCCATATGTCTGTGCATACCCTTTCACAACAAGTCTAGCTTTGTACCTAGACACACTTCCATCTGCAAATCTTTTTGTTTTGTAAACCCACTTACATCCAATAATTTTTTGGCTATTAGGTTTAGGAACCAGATCCCAAGTCTGATTCTCTATCAATGCATCATACTCCTCTTGCATGGCTTCTTCCCAATTTCTCTTGCCTTTGGCTTCATCATATGTAGATGGATCTTCATCTGCTTTTACCAAATAAGCATAATCTTTAGTAGTCAAGAATGAGGTGTCATAGCTATACCTTGTAGGTTGCCATTTGTGCCTAGATGACCTCCTAACTTCTGCACTTTTTGAAGTCTCTGGTTCATCACATTCTGGATCAAACCTTGGCCTCTCTTCAACTTCAACCTGTACTTCATTAGTCTCATTTTCATCAAGTAACTGAATCTTTGCTTTACCTTTCCTTTGATCCACTACTTCTTCAACATCTGCATGTACATTATATTTACCTGCATACCAAGTACCTTGCTCATCAAATGTAACATCCTTGGATACAAGGAATTGCTTTGTGGATGGACTCCACAACCTGTATCCCATTTGCTTATCATCATAACCAATGAATACATACTTTTCTGCCTTAGGCTCCAACTTATGCCTCAATTGAGATGGCACATATGCATATGCCAAACATCCAAATATTCTGCAATGATCCAAGGTAGGTCTCTTACCCCACCAAGCTTCATATGGTGTCATACCTTGCAAAGCTTTACAAGGCAATCTATTAACCAAATAAGTAGCTGTATTTACAGCCTCTGCCCACAAATAATTTGGGCAATTCTTCTCTTTCATCATGGACCTTGCAAACTCAACAAGAGTCCTATTTCTTCTTTCTGCTACCCCATTTTGTTGAGGAGAGTACCTGCAAGTAACTTCTCTCTTTATACCTGCATTCCACAAGTAATCATTGAATTCATTTGAAAAATACTCTCCTCCTCCATCTGACCTTAGTCTCTTCAATTTTTGACCTGTAATCCTTTCTGCATATGCATGATAGTGTTTAAATGTATTAAACACTTCTGATTTTTCTTTAATCACATAAATTGTGATCCATCTGGTAGCATCATCAACATATATGACATAATATCTTGAACCATTTATACTAAAGTCCTTTGAAGGACCCCACACATTTGTATGCACCAACTCAAGTCTTTCTGAATACATAAACCCATGCTTGGAATAGGATTGCTTATGAGCCTTACCTAATTGACATGCCTCACATCTGTATGTCATGTGTTGACCTGCAATGTTAGGCAACCCAAGCACTGAATCATTATTAATCATGTCTTTGATACCTCCTTCATTGAAGTGTCCAAGTCTTTTGTGCCAAAGATCCAATTCTGACACCTTTTGCTCTCCATATGTGAACATAGCATGTCCAACATTTCCTTGTACCTTCAATGTGAAGAGCCTTCATTCTTTCTTTCCTGTAACAACCTATTTATACCCTTGACTAGGATCTTCAACATAGACTCCATCATTGGTGAATCTTACCTCATATCCTTTTTCCACAATTTGACCTACACTGATCAAATTCTTTGGAGTTGTGGGAACATAAAGAACTTTACTCAGAAGAGTGCTCCCATCTTTAGCTTTGACTGAACCAATTGACTTTACCTTATGCTTTGTATTATCACCTGTCTGAATTGTATGGTTAATTGCATTATGATCTAGATCAGTCATCAAAGAAATATTTCCACTTAAATGATTACTACATCCTGAATCAATATAGAACACTCTCATGTCCTCATGTGAGATTTCATATGTTGCATTCATAATACGTGTCGAATCCTCCTTCTGATCTGATGCATAGTTGTAGTAGGTGTTATTATAGGATTGATTTTGTAAGCTTCTTCCTCCACCTCTTCCAAAAGAATTCCTACCACCTCTACCTCTGAAGTTTCCTCTCTGAAATCTACCACCTCTTGCTCTTTGATTAAAGTTCTGATAATTACCATATTGTGCCAACAATCATGAGATAGATGATTGGTCTTACCACATATCCACACAAGCTCTTGCATTATCTTTGTTGTTTCTGCCTCTTCCTCTACTTCTGCCATTTCCTTTTCCTCTTATAAAATTTGCTTGGTTTGAAGTACCTTCTTCTTCACCTGATTGTTGCTTTCCTTTGTTAGCTTTCTTCTTGTCTTTAGAGTACATTGCATGACCTGCACTCTTATCAACATCTCCTTTGATATCATTCTCAAAAGTTAGCATATGACCTAACAATTGATTCAAATCAGGAGTGAAGTGATCTAATGAAAGTTCTGTAGACAAAATAAAAGGCTTCCACTTCTCATCTCCTCTTAGCCCTGTGAGAATTTGTCTTACCAATTTATCTTCTTCAATATCTTCATCCACTGCACCTAAAGAATCTGCAATGTCTTTCATCTTTGTCACATAATCAGAGATTGATTGTGAGGCCTTCTTCTTGAAAGTAGTAAATTCTGCCCATAGTGAAGCCTTCCTTGATTTGGTTGTGTTTTGGAAATGCTATTCCAAAGCATTCCAAATGTCACATGCACTTTCAAGTCCTCTAATGTGAGGAAGCAAATAGTCATTGACTGCCATGTAGATTATACTCCTTGCTTGAGCATCCTTCTTCATCCAATTCTTCATGTCTGCAAGCTCCTCTCTAGTTGGAACACTAGAGTCTCTAAATTCTAGCTTTTCTTCCTCTCCTGTGATGTATCCCATCAGATCTTTGCTCATAAGATGAGCTTCCATCCTCATAGACCAAGCTGGATAGTTCTCTCTATCCAATTTTTCAATTTGGAGACTATCTCCCATCCTTGCTTCACCTGTAGTCTCAAAGCTTTAGACTTTAAAAGAAATAAATGTACCTTAACTTCGAGTGTTGCTTCTTCTAACCCTTTTGATAATCTTTGCGTGTCTCCCTTCAATCTTTCTTCAACGTTTTATCCTTCTGAACCTTCGAAATGTAGAACTTGTATGTCTGCAGCAGTCAGAGTCTTCCTTTCCTTAATTTTGACACAACCTGCTCTGATACCACTGATGGAGAGTGTTAATCTCCAAAAGAACAAGCTATCCTTGGTATTAGACCACCTCTAGACCAAGAATAACTTTAGACTCCACATAATTTTGGAAATCCACTATCACATTACGAAGAAATTTATTGACTGTGAAGAAATCACTTCTCTGAAAAATCTGCTGCAGATTAATCACTCATTGACTAATCAATCCTGTAAAGTTTTTAATAAAACTTTGCACAATGCTTTGCCTTAAGGTTGCGCATCTTCTCCAACTTAAATCTCTGCAAATGATTCAGTATACTCTGAGAAATCATACAAACAATTTACCTATGTGTAAAACACCTTCTCTGCAATAGCGACTTTGACACCTGTAACTTCTTAGCTATAGTTCTCCCAATGTCGAACCCGTTTGATCAAGATCTTTTAGCCATAGATGGCTTACCTTCCAACTTAGACTTTGAGCCCTCACTTGTGTAAAACTTTACACCATGCACTGAGCAATGTTCATTTCTCTGAACATGAAATCTGCGCCAGTTTTGTCGACTCTCAGAACATCATTACATATGAATGTTCCTATGCAAAATTCTCTTAGCCTGATGACAATTAGACTCTCAAATTCTAGCCATAGATTGATTAACTATGGAATTAGATATGTTCAGAAGGATTTCTCAAAAGATTAACTACAGAAGTAGCAGACACCAAAACATCGGGCGCAAGATTTCCATTGATTACTCAGAAAAATACAACTACATTGAAGAGATAACTTCAACTAACTTTCATGTGTCCAATGACACTTTCTACTTCTGATTTCTCTCTTCCTATTCTCTATTCTACATCCCCCGACTTTTTCCAAAACATTTATAGGCAAATATATACAAACTTATGACTAATCAAAAGTGTGAGTAACCTATATCTGAACTAATGTACATATGTGTACATAGCTTTGAATTTCTGAGTATGTCCTTCCTTCAAACTTCTGAATTTGTTCTCTTCTTAATTTCTTGACTTCATTTCTTCATAAACCTTCAATTGATGATTGGCATGCACCAACAACACTCACACGCACACACACACACATACATACACACATGCATGCACACACACACACATGAATGCATACACACACATAAGCTAGTGTTTTAATTAAATATATAGAATTAAATATATAGAATTTTGATTTAGAAGTTTTTTTTACATTGTTGAGCCCATAAAAGTCATGTTGGTCAAAGTCAACTACACTCAAAGTCAAAAGGTCAAAGTCAACAAGGTCAAGGTCAAAGTCAACTGGCACAAAGTCAAAGTGCTGAGGTGCACATGTCAAAGTGCACAGGTAGTGCACAATTAATGGTCCACAAAGGGTAAACTGGAGAAAGAGGGTTGCTGGTTGCAGAGGTATTTTCTCTAATTTCCCTAAGGTTCAAAGTGTGTTTTAAAGTGTTTTGAAAGGTTCAGGTGAACCCTCTCTTATGTGCAAAAGTGAAGACTTAAAAGGAAAATGTGAAGGTATGTGAAGCGGCAGCGTACGCACAGGTGAAAGTATGGCCCCCCATTAAAACTTTGATTTTAGTCTAAAGCCACTACAAGACAAAACAGTGAGTCGTTGGCTGCCACTTGTGAAGACAATCTTGGGACATCAAAGTGAGCACCAAGATACCATTGCAGTTAGGAGCGTACATGATCGACACACTCAAATCAAGACAAGGACCATTCTTGGACTAATCTTAGAGTAAGCAAGGGACGCATAGTCTAAGTGAAGAAAGAGAGAGAAGTTCAAGAGTCACCAGAGTGCGACGCAGAGAAGTGGAAGTGCAAGGTGCATGTAGAGTGACTAAGGATTTGTGCAGAGAGTGCTAAGCTAGTCCCCCAAGGATCTCAAGGTCTCTTTGTAGTGTGCGCGTGCCGACAGAAGGTATTCATCCCTCCCCCTTAGTGGAAGCTTGGTGCAAGGTCTGCACAAGGATAAGCTTGAAGCAGGTGGAGGTCTGGTGCAGAGGAGGCCGGCGGCAAGAAGGCTTTGGGATATTTGGTATTTTGTAATTGAGCACTCTGTGTGATTGTGCACAAAAGTATTGGCTTGTATTGTGCTTCAAACATTGTAATTGTCTTACTGTAATCAATCGACAGAAGCTTCCAAGGTGTATTTCCTCTTCTGGTTTTTCATTTTCTCCTACAAACCCTCAAACTCCTTCTTGTCTAAGAATCCCCCAACAAAATTTGGCACGCCCGGTGGGACTTCCAAGGAGATTTGAGCTTAGGAGAAACCAAGTGCAAAGTGTAGCAGAGGTCACGTGTCTACAGTGCTACTTCATCCAACAGAAGGTAAATATTCTTATCAAGTGTCTCATATTAAGTGGGCTATGAGCTGCTCATGACCGCAACCCGGTCCCAAACATTGAGGGTCACCTGCAAGCAGATAAGAAGGAAGGTTGTTAGAAGGTCCTCAAGTCCACTCTCTTCAACCTCATCAGTAAAGAGCATGGCGGGTCAGGTAGACTTGGAAACTTTACTCTCTAGATTAAATATAAAGTTTCCTTCTTTCAAAGGCCTAGCTCAGGAGGATCCGGATGAACACATTAGAAGGTTTTTGACACTATGTAAGACTAGAGGCCTAATGGGTAGGGAGGATGCCTTTTTGATTCTCTTCCCTGCCACATTAGAGGGATTGGCTGATAAGTGGTTCAGCCAGTTTGTTGAAAACCATTTTACCACTTGGGATGTGATGAAAGATGCATTTAAAAATCAGTTCCAGCATGGCAACACTGCGGAGATTATCATAGAAGAACTAGAAAATTTAAGATTGGGTCCACGAGAAAAGTTCCCAGAGTTTGTGACTAGGGCCAAAGCACTAATGGCTAAATTGCCAGATCCACCACACGATTTTTTGGTTAAGAAGTGGTTAGCTAAGCCCCTACCAGTGGCCACCCAATGCAAAATAAAGGAATTAGTGTTACCTACAGCCTCCATAGAGGAGTTCATCAACACAGCCACACGCTTGGAGCAGATAAGGCACCACTATGGAGCAACTTCTTCCCAACCCACATATGGTACAGAAATGGAGGATCCAGTGATCCAGCTAAGGAAGAAGCTGGAGGGCTTAAAAAGGAATAAGCCCTACAAAGAGGAGGAGACTGATGTTGCTTAGTTGAGGAAGGAGATTGAAGCACTAAAGCTCCAAAAGGAGGAGGAGGCCCAAGCAGAGGAATTGGCTCAGCTGCAACAGGAGCTGCAGGAACTCAAAGGGAGTGGCATCAAGAGTGGACTTTGGTGTTCCATGTGCAACAAGCAAGGGCATATAGTAAGTGAATGTCCTATGTTGAGTGTGACTTGCCAATTATGCAGGAAGGTTGGTCATGAGGCCCATGAATGCGAATCAAGGGGAATGCCTGCAACAACATAGTGGACACAAGGAGGACCCCTACCACCAGCAAATGTGATGGTAGCTGCACCCAAACAAGGTAACACTTATAACCCTAGATAGAGGGATAATTTTGGAAATAGGCCTAGAAGGCCAATTATTTGTTTCAGATGTGGAGACTGTGGGCACTATCAAAGTAGGTGCACTCTCCCAGAAAATGCCCCTCCTTGCAGAAATTGCCCAGAGGCCAGAGACCACTATACAAATTATTGTCCTAAGAATCAAGCCTCTTCATCCGGGCCCCATATTCAAATGATTTCTGTACAAAAAGAAGAAGGGTTAGATCAGGTCAATGTGCCATCTCCATCTACCAGGGTGGTGCATTTAGAAGAAATTGAATCTTTTACGGTGCAGACAAGAAGCAAGGGGAAGGCTCAAGTGGAAATACGTCAAGAAAGGTGTGTCTGAAGACAAAGCCACCACAAGTGCAGATACAAGGCAAAAAGAAAATTTCACAGGTAACAGTGATGCCATTGAATATGCATTCAACAGGGCTCATGAGGAGTTTGATAAGTCAAATGCAGCCCATGCTCTTAAGGAATCAGAAGCTTCCAGACTGCTCAAGTCCATGAAAAAGGAGGTTAGTATTTTTTATTTAATAAAGATGGATGGGAAATTCAGGTCAGAGTTATTGCAGATAATTGATGAAGCTTCCACTACAAGTTTGGTGGCAAAGACTGTTGTTCTACATAAAGGAAAAATTGTAGGGGAAGCACCCCTTACAGATTATAAAAGTCCTCGGCTGACAGTATCTATTAAAGGTCATGAGTTTCAAGGAGTTATTGTGGATGGTGGTTCTGGCATTAACTTGATGCCTGAATATACCATGAAAAAGATTGGACTATACCCTTCACGACCTCCCAACTTCACTGTAACAATGGCAGACCAAAGCATAGTAAGGCCTATGGGTGTGGTCCCTAGAGTTCCAGTCAAAATACAAGGTACCATCTTTAACTTGGACTTTGTTGTTTTAGGGCTGCCACAGGTAGAAGGAAGTTTCCCCCTGTTAATTGGGAGACCTTGGTTAAGGCATGCCAATGTGTTGCATGACTGGGGCAAGGACACAATGTGGGTAAAGCAGGAGGGAAAAGAGTTGCAGCAGATAATTTTAGAAGAAGGACCAGACAATTAGAGAAATACTAGTATGATGCAGACAATTGGTATTTGTATGGGAGAAGAAGTGGTGGACAACCCAGAAGCAGATCTATTTGAAGGAGAAGATTTATATGAAGATGAAAACATGTTGGCTTGGCTCCATGCAGAAGACCCATGTTCCTGCTATGGAATTTTCCCAAACTCAAGTAGAGAAGAAGCATATGAAGAAAAAGAGGAAATCACTCAGGTTGAAACAGTCTCAGTCAAAGGCCATGGAAAAGAGAAGAAAAGCAAAGTCCTTAAGTGCAGCCGTGATGAAGATGCTTCAAATCATATGTCAATGGCCACTGTTTTATGGATACTGGTATGGATATCATCTATTGTGTCAATTTTTATGATAGTAAGTGCAAGGCTTTACAATGATGTGGACGGAGTACCTGCAAGTCTTTGGAAACAAAAGATGCAGTATGGAGGAGATAATATTGTACTGAAGGATTTAAGGTGGGTCTATCAAAGCATCAGCATGCCCAAAAAGAAGATAAAACAAATGAAGTGCAACAAAATTGAAGGTTATGGAGGAGTTTTTTGGGGTCAACATATAAAGATCATGGCTAAAGGCCTATCATCAAGCCACATGAAGAATTATGGATCACCTAGAACCTACAAAATTTGTCCAGGTTGTACATAGTCTTTTCTCGTCATTTTTACTTAAGTTTTAGTAGTTTTCTCTATCCATTTCATGCTTGTTTCTTGAGTTTTTAGCAAATGTAGCAGCCATTTCATCAACTTTGCAAAAGTACAATTTTTGGAATTTTTAGGATTTTTTCAGAATTTTTCAAGCATTTTTTAGAAATTTTTCTAGCATTTTTCTCCTTTTCACGTGTCTTTTTCTCGCCATATTTGGGGAATAAAGGAATCTCTCTGTGGTTTTTGAGTGAACAAACTGGCCTAACACTCTAGGAAATTTTTTCAGAATTTTTGAAGATTCTTTGGATTTTTTTTGTAATTTTTTTGGATTTTTAATGTATATTTCTTTGGTTTTCTTGATAATTAAAAAAAAGGGCCCCCAGGGCATTTCCTTTTTTTTGCACAAAAAAAAAAAATCCACCCCTCCCCCCCCCCTTCCCACCCCCACCCCCCCCCCCCGCCCCCCCCCCCCCCAATTTATTTTTCATTTTATTTTATTTTATTATTTTTATTTTATTTTATTTTTTTATTTGTTTGTTTCATTATTTATTTTATTTTCTTTTTCTTATTTTTGTCTGGGCATGGGAAAAAAAAAAGTGACAACTTTTTTTTTTTTAATTTTCATGGCTCAAAGCTTTTGGCTCTAGATCGTGTCTCGGTTGGCCGTTTTGTGCAAAAATGGAGTCATTTTCATGTTTTTTGGCACCTTTGGACTCAGTTTTTGGCTTTATTTTCCCAAATTCCAACTTTTTCTCTGACTTTTGGTCAAAACCCACATATTTGGAGCACATTTATCACATGTTTTTATTTAACAACATTGTCCACATGGTCTATTCTCACCTCACCTTCCATTAAGTTTTATGTTTCCCATATGTACACTCTATAGCCCTCTAGTTTGATCATTTTAGCCCCCTCCAGACCCCTGATTCCTACTCCCAAACCCTCCCTTTACCAATCTGCCCAGCCACATCCTTAACCCTCCCTGCCCCATCCATCTCCGCACCCTCAGCCCTCCCTACCCCTTCCTTACTACCCTCCCATTGCAACCCTTTGCTTTTCCATGGAAAATTCCAATTTTTGGTTCTTCTCTAGTGCTTGTTCTATCCTGCTTTTGGTGGAATTGGTTGCTGCTCGGATGTCCTCTTCAAGTTTTTGCAGCTCCATTATCATGGTGTCCTATATGCTCAGAGTTTTGGCTATAGCTCTCTGGGACGGAGAGCACATTACGTGGTGGGCAACTGTTGAGCCCATAAAAGTCATGTTGGTCAAAGTCAACTATAGTCAAAGGTAAAAGGTCAAAGTCAACTAGTCAAAGTCAACTAGTCAAAGTCAACAAGGTCAAAGTCAAAGTCAAGTGGCACAAAGTCAAAGTGCTGAGGTGCAGATGTCAAAGTGCACAGGTAGTGCACAATTAATGGTCCACAAAGGGTAAATTGGAGAAAGAGGGTTGTAGGTTGCAGAGGTATTTTCTCTAATTTCCCTAAGGTTCAAAGAGTGTTTTAAAGTGTTTTGAAAGGTTCAGGTGAACCCCCTCTTATGTGCAAAAGTGAAGACTTAAAAGGAAAATGTGAAGGTATGTGAAGCGGCAGCGTACGCAGAGGTGAAAGTATGGCCCCCCATTAAAAATTTGATTTTAGTCTAAAGTCACTACAGGACAAAACAGTGAGTCATTGGCTGCCACTTGTGAAGACAAGCTTGGGACATCAAAGTGAGCACCAAGATACCATTGCAGTTAGGAGCATACGTGATCGACACACTCAAATCAAGGCAAGGACCATTCTTGGATTAATCTTAGAGTAAGCAAGGGAAGCATAGTCTAAGTGAAGAAAGAGAGAGAAGTGCAAGAGTCACCAGAGTGCGACGCAGAGAAGTGGAAGTGCAAGGTGCATGTAGAGTGACTAAGGATTTGTGTAGAGAGTGCTAAGCTAGTCCCCCAAGAATCTCAAGTTCTCTTTGCAGTGTGTGCGTGCTGACAGAAGGTATTCATTCCTCCCCCTTAGTGGAAGCTTGGTGCAAGGTGTGCACAAGGATAAGCTTGAAGCAGGTGGAGGTCTGGTGCAAAGGAGGCCGGCGGCAAGAAGACTTTGGGATATTTGGTATTTTGTAATTGAGCACTCTTTGTGATTGTGCACAGAAGTATTGGCTTGTATTGTGCTTCAAACATTGTAATTGTCTTACTATAATCAATCGGCAGAAGCTTCCAAGGTGTATTTCCTCTTCTGGTCTTTTCCTTTTCTCCTACAAACCCTCAAACTCCTTCTTGTCTAAGAATCCCCCAACATACATCAAATATATAAAAATAAGATTAGGATTTTTAGGCTATTTACACATACATACACATATACTTATAGCACATATATATACACATACACATATATATACACATGAATACACATACACACATGTTTTAGGTCTAGGTCTTCCCGATTAGGGTTTTAGGGTTTAGGCATACATATAACTCAATTACATTTATATTAAGAAAAAATATAGAAGAAAATAAGATAAAAATCTGAATATATAAATAAACATATATATAAAATAGGATTAGGGTTTTAGGATTCTGGGTTTAGGTTTTTTTAGGTGTTTAAGTATTTAGGTTTTAGTATTTTAGGTTTAAGTATTTAGGTTTTAGTATTTCAAGTTTAAGTCGAAGTCTTTCTGATTAGGGTTTTAGGGTTTTAACACCTACATAACATATGTACACACATACACATACAAATATAATATGTATATACACATGCATACAAAAATATACATATTTTAGATCTAGATCTTTAAGATTAGGGTTTTAGGATTCAGGCATAAATATAACTCAATTAGGTTTATATAAAGAGAAAATATAGAAAAAAATTAAGGAAAAAATCTGAATATATAAATATATATATATATATAAAATAGGATAATTATATAGATAAATAAATATAAAAAGAACTAGTGTTTTAAATAATTTAGTTAAATATATATAATTAAATATATGTAATTAAATATATAAAAATAAGATTAATTAATACACATATAATACATATATACATGTATATACACATGCATATAGAAATATACATATTTTCAATCTAGATCTTTAAGATTAGGGTTTTAGGGTTTAAGGGAAAAAACTGAATATATAAATAAATATATATATATATATAACATAGGATGATTATATAGATAAATAAATATAAAGAGAACTAGTGTTTTATAAAATATAATTAAATATATAAAAATAGGATTAATTAAGAAAAAATTTGAATATATAAATAAATATATATATTAAATAGGATAATTACATAGATAAATAAATATAAGAAGAATGAGCATTTTAAATAATTTAATTAAATATATATATAATTAAATATATGTAATTAAATATATAAAATAGGACTAATTAATACACAGATAATACATATATAATACATATATACATGTATATACACATGCATACATAAATATACATATTTTAGGTTTAGATCTTTAAGATTAGGGTTTTAGGGTTTTAGGATTAGGGTTTTAGGGTTTTAGGGTTTAAGGAAAAAATCTGAATATATAAATAAATATATATATAAAATAGGATAATTATATAGATGAATAAATATAAAAAGAACTAGTGTTTTAAATAATTTAATTAAATATATAAAAATAAGATTAATTAAGAAAAAAATCTGAATATATAGATAAAATAGGATAATTATATAGATTAGGGTTTTAAGATTAGGGGTTTAGGTTTTTTTAGGTGTTTAAGTATTTAGGTTTTAGTATTTCAGGTTTAAGTCTTTAGGAGTATAATTTTTAGGTTTAATAAAAAATACAAATGTTCTAAAATTTCCATATTGTAGCAGATGGCTTCTTTGGTTTACGCAGTTCTTCATGGAGCACATGGCCTGTATGTTTGGTCAATTATAACATCCCACCATGGATGGCCACAAAGAAAGGTCATTTATTATTAGCTCTTATTGTACCAGGTAAGTATAAAGTAAAAAACATGGATGTATATCTTGCACCACTTGTGGAAGAACTGTGCATTTTATGGGATGGGATTACTGTGCGTGACATGTCTCAACCTCTAAGAAGATGAGACGTGCGAGTGCAAGGCATACTTATTTGGACGATGCATGATTGGCCTGGTTATGGTGAATGTTCAGGTTTATCGATTTTGGGTTATCATGCTTGTCCCTTATGCGGACCATGGCTCGAAGCATGCTATTCCAAAGCACTACGTAAAACTATCTATGAAGGACACCATAGATATTTGGCTGATCGACATGTTTTATGTGAAGGACAAATTGGTCGACAAGCGCAATGCCAAATGAAAGCTAGTGATTGGAACCAGCTGTGGGATTTAGAAAATCCAATCGCTTGCATGAAATGGTTGTCCATTTTTCATGAACTCCCTTATTGGAGTGAATTGTTAATCAATCATTTGGTAGACCCGATGCATATTTTTAAGAATGTGGGAGAGATTCTTCGGAAAACTTTGATGGAAAAGAAAGAATGCAAAGCACAAAGGGAGGACTTAGAAGAGCGAGGTCATATTGGAGAGTTGTTGGAAATTACTAAGCCCAACGGAACACTATCGTTACCAAGAGCTCCTTGGGTACTTCGTAGGATGGAAGAGCAACAAGTGAAGAAAACAATTCCAGAGTTTCGGACACCTACTAGATGCATGAGGTGTCTAAAGACTGCTTTCACACGAAAGGACAATCTTGGAGGGCTTAAGCCTCATGATTGGCACAAGTTTTTACAGTTTGTGCTCCCTATAGCCCTAAAAGATTGTCTTTCAGAGGATGTAGGAAGAACCTTTTATAAAATTAGTTCTGTAGTACGGTGGATCTCTTCTAAAGAGATAAATAAAGATAGCATAGAGAGTGCAAAACTCAATGCTATCCAGGCTGTTTGTATGGTAGAGAAATAATTTCCCACAAGTATTCTCACTATTCAAATTCATTTACTGGTTCATGTGGTAGATGAAGTTGCAATAGTAGGAACTGTCCATAGTCGATGGATGTTCTTCTTAGACTGCTTTATGAAGACATTAAAACGATTTGTTCGACAGAGAGCACGTCCAAAGGGTAGCATGGCAGAGGGATGGCTTGTACAAGAGTCTTTTGTATTCATAACTGAGTTTCTACATATGTCGGATCCTGAAATGCCTCGCTTATGGAGCGATGATGAAGATGTTCGTCTCGTAGGCGATGAACCACAAGGTAAAGGATTGCAAAGAAAAATGGATGCAGCTTTTAGAGAGAAGGCAATGAAGTTTTGCATAGTTAACTCTGAGCCTATGCAGAAGTGGTTAGAAAAGTATGAGCTTGCCAAGGAAACCAACGCAAAGGAAAGAGCTCAGTTTTGAAGGAATCGTTCCACTTGACTTTTGAATCTTCTAGAAAGTCTTTGACCTCTTCCATCTTTTCCAACGAGCAGATGGCTAGATACAACGGTTTCACAAGCAAAGGCAATGGGTGAAGATATCTCTGAAGAAGAAGAAAAACTTGCAAAGGAATCTGATTGGGAGTATACTAAATTCAGTGCACTATGGTCTCATGGACGACACTTTTGGATCACACAAATCGATAAAAATAGGTCTAGTTTTGATAGTGGGGTGATGGTGAACTTTTTGCAAAAAAGTAGAGCGAGTGCAAGAGATGATAATGCTCAAGAAGGCCAGCTAGATTATTGTGGTGTGATTCAAGATATCTTGAAACTATCTTTTAGGAAGTTTGATTACTTTTTTTTTTATGTGAAATGGTTGAAAGTAATCACCTCTGGAAGAAACACAACAGTGAGGCGGGATAAAAGCGATTTGCTTCAAGTCGACTCCACAAAATTATGGACGGATGAAAGGGATACATTTGTACTTGCCGAACACTGTGAGCAAGTTGTTTTTATACCAAATTCAAAAGAACCAGAGTGGCTATTTGTTTTACAAGTCATCCCACATAGTATACAAATTTGTGAGAACATAGATGTAGAAGAAAGTCCATCTATAGTGGACTCAGAGATTCATTCGATAGTCGAGGAGGAGGAGATCATTGTTCGAGAAGAAGAGCTCATTGAAGAAGCGACCATTGTTCGAGAAGATGAAGCAATAGATGATGATCAGGAAGAAACCAGCATAGCAAGGGATTTAGAAGCCATCAATATAAAGATAGATATTCTCGGTGCATCGGATCTCCAAGAGGATGCTAGACTAGAGGATTTTTGAATCAAACACTTGTACGTACTAATTTTTGTTTTTTTGTTTATTCTCTATATTACCTTTATTATCACATGCTAATTATTTGAGTTCTTTTGTTAGAGAGCATGATGGGAGACAGTCCTCCAGTCACTCCACATTCCATGACAAAGGAGCAGTTTTTAGAATTCATTTCTCAGGTACCTCCTGCGTATATGGCCGTTGCATCACAGTATTGGTTCGCTCGTGGTAGCACTCCTCCCAGCCTCACTCCTGGTGGTCTCACTCTTGCCAGCCTCACTCTCGACAGCCTCACTCCCGTCGGTGTCACTCCTGCAGGTGGTGCTACTGCCATAGGAGGTATGTCTCCTACCTTTATGAATCCACCATGACCATCTTTTTAGTCATCTCCTATTGGGTCTAGTAGTAGACATGTGCGTTTGATGCCTCTACACGTTTAGTCACGCTCTGGAACAGGAGGTTCTAGGAGTAGATCTATAGGTAGGTCTGGAGGATGCAACTGTTGTGGAGGCAGTGCGACGGATGTTGTGTCGCCCCCTTCTAATCCTAGGACGAGTACCTCAGATGTAGGTATGCCACGGAGTACACCACATGGGACACCACATACACCTTCGGGTGCTCATGACCATGATGAGTCCAAGGTGTATAGTATCTGAGATGGAGCTCCGGTGTTGGATGCGGTTGGCAAAGCAATGCGTGCATGTATACAACAACTTTGCTCCATACAGTTTGGACACTCTATCATGTTGAAATGAAGTGAACAAGATAAAGCTCGGAAGAATTATATCACACAGATGCTTATCAGGAGTTCCGACCAGCCGATGGACAGTCTCTTGTTAGTTCAGAGTGGATTCTGCACACCGCACGTGAAGTTATGTCCCATCGACGATCCGAGGCTCGTGATGCTTTCAGAGCAGGCTTATCAAAGCCTATATAGTTAGATGTTGAGGAGTGGGATATGATTCGCGACGAGCAGTAGCAAACTCCTGACCGATATCGCCAGCACTAAGATGTCGCAGCCACACATTTAGATACGGTTGGACCGTCACATTTGGGTAGCGGCAGCTATGACACGATGCATCATGAGTTTGTAAGTACCATTTGATTTATTGAATTTATTTGTGGTAAGTTTTCCATGTATGTTCCTCTAATGTTTTGTATATATGTTGCAGGAGCTGGCAATGGGTCGTCCTCCAACATGAACAAAGGAGGCTTACGGATATCGTCATGGATTGACTACACTATTGGAGAACTTGGAGGGACGCGGTGGGGTCGTTTCATGGGAGCATTTGCGATGAGGTGATTAATTTATAAACTTAGTTTCTACTTGTTGTTTGTAAATTTCATGTGAATTTATCTCATTCCATTAATGTTCTTTGTTGCGGGATTGTTGATATGGAACGTTCTTTGCATGTGTATGGCAATGGCACACCAAAATTTTGTATTTGATTTTTATATGGCAATGCATTGCTTTGCCACATTTTGTAAAAGCGTCATATATGACAGTGGTTTGCCACACTCTTGTACATGCTTCATTATGAAATATATAACTTTTTTTGTACATGGTTCATGGTTCATTCTGATTATCTCTTTTGTGTGCAATAATATTCTATTTTATGAAATCATATTTCGGTTGACATTAGAGTACACATCACATGTACTCGGTTTTTTTTTGGGCAGAGTGTATTGTCTTATTAAGCAGCATCATGGTAATGTTGCTGTAGCAAAAGACAACACACTTTGCCCAAAAATGTTTTTGCAGATATGGTCGTCGGTATAAGCGTCAGTACTCCTAGTAGTGTCATTGGAATAAGCGTGAGTACACCCAGCGAGCAATGGTATAAGCATCGGTACTCCCAGTAGAGGCGTTGGTAATATCGATGTTTATACCGATGCCCATACTGATGCCAATACCGACGCACATACCGATGCTCATACCGATGCCCATACGGATGTGCATACCAATGCTTTAATACCGACATGCATATCGCACCTACACCGACGTCGGGGCAAAAAAATGCGCATTCATTTCCCTCGATAAAAACCTCGGTATACAACCGATCTGTTGTAGTGAGAAAAATGTTATCCATCATTCATGCAAATGTAGCAGGGGCATTAATAAGTCCAAAGGGCATTACCATAAATTCATAATGGCCTGTTTGAGTTCTAAATGCAGTCCCAAAAATATCACTTTGCATCATATGAATCTGATGGTATCTTGATTTTAGATCAATTTTACTAAAGACACGAGCTCCTCCTAATTTATCTAAATTGTGATCTTGTTAAGGGCTCTATAATCAATGCACATTTGATAAGTTTTATTCTTCTTCTCTACTAAGAGAATTGGTACTTCAAATGGGGAAGAACTAGGCCTTATAAGTCCTTTCTGTAGTAAATCTTTTACTTGGTTTTATTTTCTGTTTGATGTAGTGGGCCATGTCTATAAGGTGTTTTATGAGGAGGAGAACTACCAGGAACTAAGTCTATGCTATGGTCAAAAGATCCTCGAGATGGTGGTAGTTCAGAGGGATACGTATACATAAAAGAATCCTTATAATAGTCATGAAAGGTTTATGTCCATCAGGAAGTGTATGCGTATAATCACTGATGACATTGACAAAGAGAATGCATGAATTGAATCCTTTCCTAAATGCACTTTTTACTTGAGTATGACTAATCAATGGAAATGGTTGGAAATCATGCCGTGCAGACAGAGTAATGATTTGACCTTTAAATTCAAAATTAAAGGTATGTGTATGGTAGTCAATGCATGGGTTATAATGATGATGAAAAGACATACCTAGTATAACATCGTAAGATTGCAAAGGTGCAATTAAAAATGTTCGTGAATCTACATATGGGCCTATGCTAATCGTAACATCTTGCACTTCTCATGTTACATTATAATGATTACCTTGAAATGCAGCTTTTACTTTATACAAAGAAGGAAACGTTTTTAATTTAAGTTCTTGCACTAATAAATGTGAAATGAAGTCATGTGAACTACCATCATCACGTAGAATTGTAATGAGTTTGTTGTTTATAGTACCCTGCATGTAAAGTAGAGAATGAAGAGAGATATCGTTAACCAAGGTACTTAAGTCCTTCTCCAATGATTCCTCTATCCAAAGAGGAGGAATTTCTTCATTATGGGCCTCCATGTTATGTAATTGAATTGCAGCCGGTTTCATGTTAAGAGGTCGCAATCGACACTTCATTTTTGTATGTCCCGGTTTACCACAATTCCAGCAAGTGATTCATGGTCACTTATGTTGGGCATCCATCGCTGAAGTTTGTAGGGTAGGTGATTTGGTAGGTTGGAGAGACGAAGCAACAGATGCAGTAGAGTAATTGGATTGCGGTCGACGAGGAAAACTAGGGTAAGATGGGGCATTAAAATTACGTTTCATGGGAAGATTTGGTTTAACAAAGAATGGTCGTTGACGTGGTTTTTGTAGTCGAAGTGACTTAGTTATGGACTGGAATTCCTTCTCTACATCATAGGCAAAAGATATAGCCTTGTTGAGGGTCGTAGGTCATAGGGTGTGAAGCTTCTGTTTTCGTTTTTGTTTCCAGTTCCCGTTCTGGTTTTTGTTTCAATTCTAGTTCCAGAACCCAAACCTACGTTTACACCTACGTTTACTCCTTTGGCACATTTACTCCTTCGGCTTACTCCAACGTATCTATTAAGGCATTGACTAAGGCATAGAACTTAGGCATAACTTAAGGCATAATTAAGGCATTACTTTGGCACCAAAGGCTCCCTTAGTGATCATTGGTAGATATTGGCTACATGCGAACCAATTTTAATTTATGAGTGGCAATAAAAAGTTTTATATTTACCAAGGTGGGAGGATTTGAACCCACAACCTTTCCCACATAAGGGAAGAGTTTTACCCCTACACTATCTATTTGTGTTGTCACTCTACTTCTGTTTTCTTATATTTAACACAACTTTCATCTCTTTCTTACCTTTTCAATTCCCAAGAACAACCATTCCTTTTACATTTTAACTCAAACAAACTCAAAAATTGTTTTTACATATCTAGTAAGAGGGTTTTGTCTCTACATCCTCATGGACACTGTGAACAAGATGGAGGATTTTGGAAAGTCACCTCTACCCGAGGTAACACTCGAGCAACAACTTGAGCTCCTGCGGCATGAATTACGAGGTGCTCAAAACGAGATCCGACAACGTGACGAGATACTAAAAAAGATGCAAACTGATGAAAACAACCTTTCTAGGGTGGTCAAAGCTATTGTCTCTGCCCAATCGGATGGCATGCATTCCAAGATTGTCGTTAAGAATTACCAATTTTTATGGCTTGATGGCCGTAGGGATGGGCCTTTAATCCTTTCATGGTTGTCACAGTTTGATGATTTTTATACTGATGAAACATCTGCTGAAAGTGAAAAAGTCAAATTTGCCACTAAGTATTTAGAGGAAAAGCTCAATTCTAGTGAAATGTCCTACGGCACAGTATAGAGCGTCTAACAACGTGGAAGGCTTTCCAAGATAAAGTGAAGGATTCTTTTCCTCCTCCTCAATACCATTTACATGTTCGCCATCCATGGACGACCCTTACATGGAAGGAGGGTGATACGGTTACTACCTACACGGAGCGGTTCTGGCAAAATTTACTATTGGTTTGAATGCTTGAAGATGTATCGGAGGATAGCTTGCAACAGAAATACGAAGATGGTTTGGAGGTGGGTATCCAAGCCAAGCTTCAGACCCTACGACCTAGAACCTTCAACGAGGCTACATCTTTTGCCTATGATGCAAAGAAGGAATTCCAATCGATAACCAAGTCACTTCGACTACAACAACCACGTCAACGACCATTTTTTTATTAAGTGAAATCTTCCCATGAAATGTAATTTTAATGCCCCATCTTACCCTAGTTTTCCTCGTCCACCGCAATCCAATTACTCAAGTGCACCTATTGCTTCATCTCTCCAACCTACCAAACCACGTACCCTACAAACTTCAGCGATGGATGCCTAACATAAGCGACCACGAATCACTTACTGGAATTGTGGTAAACCTGGACATACAAAAATGAAGTGCCAATTGCGACCTCTTAACATGAAACTAGTTGCAGCTTAATTACATAACATGGAGGCCCATAATGAAGAAATTCCTCCTCTTTGGATAGAGGAATCATTGGAGAAGGACTTAAGTACCTTGGGTAACGATATCTCTCTTCATTCTGTACTTTGTATGCATGGTACTATAAACATGAAACTGTTAAAATTTTACATGATGATGGTAGTTCACATGACTTCATTTCACATTTATTAGTACAAGAATTTAAATAAAAAATGTTTCCTTCTTTGTATAAAGTAAAAGCTGCATTTCAAGGTAATCGTTATAGTGTAACACTAGAAGTGCAAGATGTTACGATTAGCATAGGCCCATATGTAGATTCACGAACATTTTTAATTGCACCTTTGCAATCTTACGATGTTATACTAGGTATGCCTTTTCATCATCATTATAACCCATGCATTGAATACCATACACATACCTTTAATTTTGAATTTAAAAGTCAAATCATTACTTTGTCTGCACGGCATGATTTCCAACCATTTCCATTGATTAGTCATACTCAAGTAAAATGTGCATTTAGGAAAGGATTCAATTCATGCATTTTCTTTGTCAATGCCATCAATGATTATACTCATACACTTCCTGATGCTTATAAACCTTTCATGACTACTTATAAGGATTGTTTTATGTCTGAATATCCCTCCGAACTACCACCATCTCGAGGATCTTTTGACCATAGCATAGACTTAGTCCCTAGTAGTTCTCCTCCTCATAAAGCACCTTATAGACATGGCCCACTACACCAAAAGGAAATAGAAAACCAAGTATAAGACCTACTACATAAAGGACTTATAAGGCCTAGTTCTTCCCCATTTGGAGCACCAGTTCTCTTAGTAGAGAAGAAGAATAAAACTTATCGAATGTGCATTGATTATAGAGCCCTTAACAAGATCACAATAAAGAATAGATACCCTATTCCTCGAATAGATTATCTTTTAGATAAATTACGAGGAGCTCGTGTCTTTAGTAAAATTGATCTAAAATCAGGATACCATCAGATTCGTATGATGCAGTGATATTTTTAAGACTGCATTTAGAACTCAAACATGCCATTATGAGTTTATGGTAATGCCCTTTGGACTTACTAATGCCCCTGGCACATTTGCATGAATGATGAATAAAATTTTTCTTGATTACCAAGCTTTTGTTCTTGTATTTTTTGACGATATACTGGTTTATAGTAAGAATGATATTGAGCATGATAAGCATCTTAAAACAGTTTTTCATTTACTATGAGATAACACACTTTACGCTAATCTTGAAAAGAGTTACTTCTTTCTATGTAAGCTAGAATATTTAGGACATATTATTTCAAGTGAAGGTGTTCATGTGGATCCAAAAAAGATTAAAGTTATAGTAGAATGGCCTACACCACAATCAATCAATGGTTCGTTCTTTTCTTGGATTGACTAGTTTTTATAGGAAGTTTGTTCGAATTTTTTCTTATTTAGCATTGCCCCTTACCTTCTTATTGAAAAATAAAATAAAATTTGCATGGGGACTTACCCAACAACAATCCTTTGCAAAACTCAAACATGCACTTTCACATGCACCTGTTTTACGATTACTTGATTTTTCACAACCCTTTCATGTTGTTGCTCATGCTAGTGGTTCAGGGATAGGTGCTGTTTTAATGCAAAATGATCATCCCATTGCATTTGAGAGTAGGAAGCTTAAGGCCTCAGAAAAGAATTATAGTACATATGATAAAGAATTGTTAGCAGTTGTGCATGCTTTGCAAATTTGGAAACACTACCTTGTGGGCTATGAGGTCTTAATCAAAACTGATCAACATGCTATTAGAAATTTATTAAATCATCCCTTAATCTCTGATTGCCATCTTAAATGGGCATCATTCATTCAAAATTTCCAATCTATGATCCAATATCATCCTGGTGAAGCTAATATTGTAGCCGATGCTCTTAGCCGATTTCCTTCACATTTTGTTGTTTTGCATAATATTTCTGCCATCCAAATACAATCTTTTCAAGAAATGGTTTTCACTTATGCATCTGATTTGTATTTCTCACGTGCATGGCATATCTTCAACAATAGTGCATCTTTATCTGATGAACATTATACATTTCATAATGGTTTTCTTTATTTTCAGCATAGATTATGCATAACTCAAGCTTTTAAAGATTTTGTCATCAAAGAAATGCATGAACCATCTTCACATTCTATTGTTTTGCATACTATTTTTGCCATCCAAATATAATCTTTTCAAGAAATGGTTTCCACTTATGCATCTGATTTGTATTTCTCACATGCATGGCATATCTTGAACAATAGTGCATCTTTATCTGATGAACATTATACATTTCATAATGGTTTTCTTTATTTTCAACATAGATTATGCATAACTCAAGCTTTTAAAGGTTTTTTCATCAAAGAAATGCATGAACCATCTTACATGGGTCATAGAGGCATACAAAGCACCATTTCTACCTGCAAAGACTTTTTTTTGGCCAAACATGGAAAAAGATGTTGCAGATTATGTTTCTCAATGCATCGTATGTCAACATGTAAAACTTTATTATGGTAAACAATTTGGATGTTGATATATTTAGGTAGTGATGTGTGTGAGCACTCTAGGACCACGGGGGCATTTTTTTCCCTCTTTTGGAAGTTTTTTTCCCCTGCTTGTATATACGCATATTGCCCTAATGGGCTACTTATCATTGTACATTCTCTAATAATACATTCAGTCTTGTGTGTTGTGCTCCAAGCTTCTTCTTCTTCCTTATGTTGTTCGTGTGCTTCCGTAGACGTCTAACTCCAACAATTGGTATCAGAGCAAGTCGTCGCTTCATCTAGGGCGTCATCTACACCTCTTCAGTAGCAGTCTCAGAATCGTATGAAATTTGCTGAGCATACTGAAGGTGTTGCAGAGATCAAAACAACTTCGCTTTGTGGTGCCGAAATCATGATCTGAGCTCGTTTCGGCCTCCGAACACACTATCACAGTGCTGGTGCAAGCTATTTTGTCTTTTTGTGCCAAAGGTATATACCTGTTTCAATTCTCTAGTATAAGCATCTCAAAGTCTGCTACAGGTTTAGCAGAACTCATCTTGGTAATTTTGTTCAACTTTTTGAGATACAATCAATTTTCTGCATCAAGGTATTTTAGTCACCGGCCATGGCTGAAAGCAGTGATGTATTCCGTATGTTGGTTGTTGAGGATAAGTTGGATGGTACCAACTACCCATTATGGGCTTATATGATGCGACATGTATTGGTTGCAAAAGGACTGTGGAACATTGTGCAGGGTGTTGAAAGACGTCCTGTTACACCTGCGACTACAGGTACTACAAATATAGGTGCTGGAGCTGATGGAGATGGTGTCGAAGATGATATTCTATAGATTCCAATTTGTGCTTCTATTTCTGTTGCACCTACTGCAGAGTAAATTCGTTGGGATGGCAGAGATGCTCAAGCACATGCATTAATAGCTTTGTCTGTCAAACGTGCTATTATTCCTCACATTCGCTCTTACAGAACAGCAAAGGATGTTTGGGATACACTTACCACAATTGTACCAGGCTAGGAATGAGGCTCATGTTGCTTACCTCCGAAAATAGTTGGAGAGTGAGCACATGAATGAAGGTGATTCTATGGACAGTTTTTTGACAAAGATCAAAGACTTGAGGGAATAGTTGATTTCTGCCACATGCACACACATAGACACACATGCATACACACACATACATACACACATATGCACACACAAATATACATATATTTACACACATGTATACATACACAGACATAGAGACACACACATATACATGCACACACATAGAGAGACACACATACACACATATCCACATGCATACACAGAAATGTACACACATAAACACATATAAAAACACACATACACACACACACCATACATACATATGCATACATACACATACACATGTATACATACACATATATACATACATGTATACAGACATATGCACATATCCACATGTATACATACACATACTATACATACATGTGCATACACACACATGCACACACATATACATACACACACATAGATACATACACCCACATTTACTTACACACACATAGAGACACACATAGAGACACACATAGAGACACACATACACATACACACACATAGAGACACACACATAGAGACACACACATACATACATATGCATAAATAATGCACATGCATATGAATACATACATAGATGCATACACATATACAAACCCACATACACATATACACATATTCATACACTCACATGCACACCTACATACACATATATACACATACATACACATACACATACACATACACATACACATACACACACATATACATACATACATACATACATATACATGCACATACATATGTTGGAGTTAAATGTCTTCGGAAGCATGGAACAACACAAGGAAGAAGAAGAAGCTTGGAACACAACACACAATACTGACTGTCTTACCACTAGAATGTAGAAAGATATGTAACCCATTAGGGCTATAGGCATATATACAAGCCATGGGAAAAAACCTCGTAAAGAGAAAAAAAAGTTCCTCGACGATCCTAGAGTGTTCACACACATCACTACCTAAATATATCAACAAATCCCCTCTGGGAGTGATGCAGTGAACAAGGAACTAGCACTCATGTATAAGGAAGTGCCAAGCTATGTGGAATCAATTCACAAAAGGAAGTAAGCCCAAAGCTTTGTAGAAAGCTTCAAACTTCTCCCTAAGCAGAGCCTTCGTGAAAAGGTCTGAAATGATCTCCTGCGTGGGCACATGTGCCAAGCTCATCTCCCCACGGTTCCTTGCAACTACCAATGCGCGTTGACTGTCAGTGAAGATGGTGGTGGCAAAAGACTGAACAACACCCAAATTAGCCATAAGGCATCTACCCCACACACTCAATAGTCGTTGTGAAAGTTGCCCGATACTTAGCCTCACAATTGGAAGTGGCCATAGTAGACTACTTCTTGTTCAGCCAAGATATGCATGAGCTACCAAGCATGAAGCAAAAATCACTAGTGGACACACGAATGTCATAGCAACCAGCCCAGTCAGAGTTAGAAAAAACATGCAAATCTGGTGGTAGTGATCCCCCCTTGGGATAAAATGACCCAAGTAGTTGGGTATGTTGGGAATGATGGATGGACACTTAAAGATGATGAGTAGGTACTGTCAAATGCTGCTTAGTATCAGCCCTTTGATGCTTTAGAGTTGATAAGTGGATCCTTTTATCTTTCCAATGAGACCATAAAATGGCCTATGTACTTTGGAAATGATGTATGAAAAGGTTAAATCAAAACAGACAACTTTGAACTTCAAGTCTTCAAGAAAACTTTCTATTTTTTACTAGACACCTGCTGCATCTTTTGCTCAGTAGGACCAGCAAAATAGGAGTTGAAAATATTCCTTTTAGGGGTATCTAATTAGCTTAGCAAGCTAACTATTCCAAGTGGAATCACTTAAAAAGATTAACTATGCTCACAGAAATCAATTTAGCAAGTAAACCTTTACCCCTGATTTTTTAGAACTGTTGCAGACTTCGACTAGTGATCACTTCGATGGAATTTTCTATGAAATGGCTGAATAGAAATCCTTCAAATTTGACAACATGTAAAAAGCTTTGAGCTCGTTCCAACAAGCTCTAGATATTTGAATTTGGTGAAGAAATGAGTGAGATATGCTATCCACAAGTTGACGGACTTTTAGGCACTATGACAGAGAACTCGAAAATGAACAATGTAGATATATGTATTAATGAACACTTTTGTACAATGCCATAGGCATGAATATCATTGCCTAATGGTGTAGATAGGTGTGGGCTAGAGTGTAGGCCTCACACACACTTAGAAATGAGAATGAGAGAGCTCGGGATTGATGAGTCTTACCCGCGCCTTTTTCCTAGATGTTTATATAAGTGTTTACATTCAATTTGAATTTGAATTCAAATTTTTGGCTCTCTCTAAAAAGTGACCCCCCATTATAGGATATATTTCATCAATCAATCTTCTAACTTTTCCACGAGTTCTTCTTGGTAGGTGTTTACAAAGATTCCAAGTCAAATATGACTTTTACAAAAGAGTAAATGGGTAATTATCTTCTAGCATTGGTTCCCATGCTTCTCCATATGTGTATGGTCTTTAAGCCAAATGTGTAGGCTTATAAATTGCACCAACAGCTCCCCCTCAAGCCAAACATTTTGCCTTGGTCTTCATCTTCGGTCTTCATGTATGTCCTGCAATCCAATCACTGATTTGAACCTGCAAATTTTGGTTCCATCCAATGCTTTCGTTAACAAATCTGCACACTGCATGTTGGTTGATACATATGTTAATTGAATGTCCTTGCTTAATAACTTCTCTCTCACATAATGGTAATGGACCTCTATATGTTTGGTCCTAGCATGATGAATAGGATTAACTGCAAGGTGAAGTGAGCTTCTATTATCTCCAAATATCAATGGTGAACTAGTATATAAACCCAATTCTGGATACAATAACTTGATCCATATGGCTTCTTGAATGGAATTAGCCAATCCTCTATACTATGCTTCAGTAGAAGATAAAGCATCTGTAGGTTGCTTCTTTGAAATCCATGATATTGGTTTATCACCTGCAAATGAAATGTATCCAGAAGTGCTCCTTCTATCATCCTTGCATCCTGCCCAATCTGCATCTGAATAAATCTTGATATCCAAGTCTGAAGCGTAAGGGAAATACAAACCATGATGTTGTGTACCCTTGAGGTATTTTAGAATTCTTTTGGCAGCTTCCAAATGAGGTACCCTTGGCTTGTGCATAAACTCACTTAGCACACTAACTCCATATGCAATATCTATCCTTATTAAGGTAGCATAGTCCAAGCTTCCAACTATGCTTTGGTAACCTGTAATGTCATCAATTTCATCACCTTCATGGGCACTTAGTTTTAGGTTTACCTCCATTGGAGTACTTGCAACTTTGGCATCCTGCAAATGAAACTTCTTCAACATATCATGTATGTATTTTTTCTGAGTAATATAGATTCCAGAGTTAGTATAGACTAACTCAAGTCCAAGAAAATACTTGATACACCAAGATCATCGATCTTGAACTCCTTCATCATCTGGTTCTTGATTTATCTGATTCCATTGACATCATTACCTGTAAGTATGATATCATCAACATAAACACATAGGTATATTACATCTGAATTACTTCTCTTAATGAATAGAGAAGTGTTTGCCTTGCTCATGACAAAACCTTGGTCTTAAAGATACGTGGTTAACCTGTGATTCCATGTCGTAGGTGCCTGCTTTAATCCATAAAGAGCTTTATTCAATATGCATACATATGTTACCTTGTTTGGATCCTCATAGCTAGGAGTCTGTGACATATATACCTCCTCTAAAATCCATCCATTCAAGAAGGCATTTTTTACATCTAGCTGATACATGTTCCAATTTTTAGATGCAGCCACACTTACCAATACCCTGATGGTTGGCATCTTGGCCATAGGTGATAATTTTTCTTCATAGTCAATGCCTTGGGTTTGTGCAAAACCTTTGGCCACCAATCTGGCTTCGTACCTGTTTATTGACCCATCAGAATTCCTTTTGAGTTTATAGATCCATCTGGATCCAATTACCTTCATGGACTCTTTCTTTGGTACTAGTTCCCATGTGTCACTTTCTTTGAGTGCTTCAATCTCCTCATCCATAGCTTCCTTCCATTCTGTCTTGGTCTTTGCTTCTTCATATGATCCTAGTTCTTCAATTGACAAGTCTTTGGCAAGATAAATAGAATGTTCAGTAACAAGAGATGTATCATACCCATATCTGATAGGTTTTTTGCTCTCCCTTTGTGATCTTCTGATTGATTGATTTGAAGACTCAGGTATGTCTTCAAGCTTCTTCATCTTGAGTTTGCCTTTGGACTTCCATGCCTTGAATTCTTCAAGATTGATATTGTCTTCATCTTCTGAATTGGTGTCTTCATTCTGAGTCGGTTCCTCCTTAGCAAGACTTGGAAACTCCTCCTCCAAGTCATAGGGTAGTTTAAACTTCCTGCATTCATTCTCATACCAAGAATCATTTTCATCAAAGACAACATCTCTACTAACCATGAATCCCTTATTTGAAGGGTTATAGAACCTGTAACCCTTCTGATTCAGATCATATCCAATAAAGATACATTTTTCAACTTTAGGGTCTAGCTTACTTCTTATCTGAGAAGGAATGTGTACATATGCTACACATCCAAATATCTTGCAATGATCAAGTGAGGGTCTCTTACCATGCCATGCTTCATATGGGGTCATCATCAAGGGATTATATGGTAACCTGTTTATGAGGTAAGTGGCAATAGATACACTCTCTGCCCATAAGTAGTTAGGCAATTTCTTTTCATTTAACATTGACCTAGCTGTTTCAACAATCAACCTATTTCTTCTCTCAACTACCCCATTCTGTTCAAGAGTATACCTTGTGGTGATTTCTCTCTTGATTCCTCTGTCCTGCAAGAATGCTTCAAATTCATTGGAGAAGTACTCACCTCCTGCATCTGACCTTAGCCTCTTTAGATTCTTCCCTGTCTGATTCTCAACAAGTGCAAGATACTTTTTAAAACAATTGAACACTTCATCTTTGTGCTTCATAAAGTACAATACAGTCCACCTGCTATAGTCATCAATAAAAGATACATAGTACCTTGATCTTGATATTGAGGGGTCTTTGCTTGGTCCCCATACATCTGTATGGACAAGTTCTAGGTAGTCCTCATGCATTAACTTTTCCTTGAAAAGGGTAGCCTGTGAGACTTCCCAAACTGACAAGCATCACACTTGTAGATCATATGATGCTTGGATACATTAGGTATCCCAAGCACATATTGGTTCCTGCATATTTGCTTCAAAGTTCTTTCTCCTACATGCCCTAATCTTTTATGCCAAATCTCAAGCTCTGAAAGTATTTGATCTTTATAATTGTAGAGTGCAATATTCTTTGTATCTTCAAGCTCAAAAGTGAAAAGTCTACCTGATTTTTCTCCTTTAGCTATTCTCTTGAACCCATGCTTAGGATCCTCCACAAATGCTCCATATTCATTGAACCTGACCTGCAAACCTTTTTCCACAATCTATCCAACACTCATCAAGTTTTTTGTAATGGTTGGTACTATATTTACATATAGTACCCTACTCAAAAAGTTTTGATTTCCATAACAAGTCTTAACATTTCCAACTTTAACTATTGAATGCTTGGTGTCATCACCTATTTGTACTTGATGCTTACCTCTTGGTTCTTCAAGGTCAGAGAGTAGAGCTACATTTCCAGCCACATGATTTGAGCAACTTGAGTCAATGTAGAAGAGATGATCATCATTTGTACCTGGTTTAGAAGTCATGTTCATGATCAGAAGAGAATCATCTTGCTCTTCTGTATAGTTGTTGTAATCCTTTCTAGATTTGAATCCTCCTTGGTAGCTGCCATTGTTGTTGTAGTTGTTATTGTAGTTGTTGTTGTATCCTTGATGATGGTTGAATCTACCTCTTGATTGTGAGTATCCACCTCTTTGATATCCTCTTCATCTCTGATTCTTGTAGTTCCTGAAACACTCATTTGTAGTATGATTTGATAAACCAAAAATGTTGCATGGTGAGGAGTTATAGGATCTCCCCCTACCTTGCTTACCTCCTCTGCCCCTTCCTCTTGATGATCTACCTCTCCTTGCATAATTGGCTTGGGAGGTTGTGCCTTCATCCTCTCCTTTCTTGTTCTTGCCTTTATCTTTAGACTTGAACGGAATGGATCATTTACTTAAAACCAACTCTTCGTTGTGGGAAGAAGTGACAAATCCAGCCACCATCTATGAGTTACAAGACCTTGAAAACCCCTCTCACATTATTTACTTAGACAAGAATAAGAGAAGATACTGGCCCATGACTGAATTAGAGAGAGCTATGCTGAGATATCAAAACATTTTTGTATTCCGCCTAGGGATCAAGCCACTACTTCTCAAAATCCCCAACAAACTCACCAAAATTCATCTTATCAGCATTCAGGCCAGACACAACAACATAGTATTCGTGTTAGACCTCAAGTCCAGTTTGCTACACCAGGATTAATCCCAACTATCGACCTCCTACAAATGTAGAACCGAGAAATAGAATCCCTGTTCCTGAGAGACCACTAGTAGGAAGAGATGTAGGTATATCAATAGGATGATCAGTTTTCCCTGTAATGCAAAGACCACCTGAACCTGGAAGAAGACTAAGACTAATTCAAGTTGCCAAATGCATGAGAAGCCACTATGATGGTTCTAGTGATCCATACAAACACATTGCTTAATTCAAGCAAGTGGTGAGAGCGGAACAAGTAGAAGACATTTTGATCCAGTATGAATCATTTGGCCTAACCCTCACAGATACAGCCTTAGCATGGTTCCAACCCTTAGATCCTAATAATTTTCAAAACATGGAACAAGTATATCAGGAGTTGATTGAGGAATTCACTAAGACTGGAATAAAAAAGAACTCTTCATCATTAATCCATAGTTTCAAGGAATTGCCTACGGAATCACTGAGGTTAGCAGTGAGACAATTCAAGCAATATGTGGATAGATGTCCTTCAGAAGAGAGACCCACCCAAAATAAAATGGTCTCATTATTCTTGGAAGGATTGGTGAATGGGTCATTGAGATCCTTAGTATATGTGAAGAGACTCCAAAGTTTACAAGAATGCATGAAGGAGTGTATCGATCTAGAAGACAAGCTGGCGGAAGACTTAAAAATACCTCAAGGAAGTGTTAAGAGTGAGGATAGTGCTAGCGATACTTCCAATCCCAAGAACAATGTAGAAAAGATAGCCGATCTAGTGGCTAAGAAGTTAAATGTTCAAGGAGAGAGGAATTATCCTAACCACCCTATGAGAGTGCCTATGCTTAGGAGATGCGTTCACTATGGAGGTGAACACCATTCTCATTTGTGCAATATGGGAATAGTCCCACCACCTCCTTATGCCTACACCAGACCACCTGCCTAGGGCCCAACTCATTACTGTAGCATCGAGGGAAGGTACACAAATCATAGTATGGAGAATTGTCCTTATAATCAACAACCAAGACCTACACAACCACCATTTAGGCCTTACAGATACCCCCCAAGAGATCAAGGAGGAGAAGCCTATAGATACCATCCTTTCCAACAGTAAGCACTTGCACCAAGGCCTTATGCATATCAAGGATACAATCAACCTCAACCAGTACTAGGACAACAACCACCTCACCCACAAACTGTTGTCCTAGTGAAAATCGCTCTAATTGAAGAGAATCCTGAAAGAGCAATCATACCAGCCACCCCATTGACTAGTACCGAGACTTATGACCAATCTTATGACCTTAGTCAGGGAAGTTTTTCCACCTATGAAAATACTATGGCTGAGTATGGACAATCCTATGAGACATATACATATGGATCTGATAGTTATGATGGTTATCTCGGATATGATCAAGACTATGTGTCTCTAATGTACACTGCTCCTAGAGCATCAGTACCTCCAAGGCCAATGAGTAGACCACCTTCCCCTAGAGGACCATGTTATAGATGCGGAGGTGATCGCTTTATCAGAGAGTGTACATTGCCTAACCCACCACCACCCCAGAGAGTTTGGGAGGGTTACTGCAGTGATTGTTGCAAGGAACACCTTTTTAGGGATTGCCCTAAAAATCCAAATAAAACCAACCCCACTACACAAATAAATGTTATAGAAGTGGTAGAGTCATCAGGGAGTGATAAGGAATATACTATGCCATTGAAAGCAATAACTAGGGCAAAAGCAAGAGAGACCCCAGATAAATCCAAAGAAAATGATAACCCAGACAAAGAGTTGAACACCCTAACAAAAGTAGTTGCAGATTCTGAAGAGTCTGAGAAAAGTGTTGTCTAAACAAACCCAAAGATGGAAGACTCGTAGAGAAAAGATAAAACACAAGAGATCGCAACAAAAGTTAGAGAATGAGAACAACAAGCAGACCCAAGATGAGGAACAAGAGCCTAAAGGAAACCCTAACAAGGAAACAGAGAAACATCAAAGACAAGAGGTAGGATCAGTTTTAGCTGATCCAATGCTAGAAGATTTAGCCATGTGGATTAAAGCATATCACACATGAATAAAGGC
>CM035408.1:46895970-46915970 GCA_020310875.1 Ceratopteris richardii
CTTTGGTCCATCCAAGCTTTTGGTAAGCATATCAGCTATCTGATCTTTTGTTGAAGTATGTATGACTTCAATCTCTTTATCCATCACCTTCTCTCTCAGAAAGTGATACTGAATCTCAATGTGTTTAGTCCTTGCATGAAACACAAGATTAGCAGCTAAATATAATGAACTCATGTTATCTCCATAAATGATAGATGTACTCTGTATGGTGTCAAAACTCTTCATGAGAGTCTTAAGCCATATCACTTCCTTTGCAGCTTCAACCATACCTTTGTACTCTGCTTCTGTAGATGACAAATCAACTGTATGTTGCTTCTTTGAACACCAAGAGATTAACTTATCTCCCACATAACACAAGTATCCATAAGTTGATCTCCTATCATCAAGATTACCTGCCCAATCTGCATCACTATATATTTTCATGTTTGTATCTGATGTAAACCCATAATACAAACCCTCTTTGAGTGTACCCTTAATGTACCTCAACACTCTTTGACCTGCAATCCAATGTTTTTTCATAGGACAATGCATGAATTGAGACAAAACTCCAACTCCATATGATAAGTCAAGCCTAGTTAATGTAGCATAGATAAGACTACCAACCAAACTCTGATATAACTTCATATCCTTGAATTCTTCACCACCATATTTGCTTAATTTGTGATTCACTTCCATTGGAGTAGGTGCTACCCTGCAATCATTCATCTTAAACTTGATTAACAAGTTTCTAAAATACCTTTCTTGGGTCACATACACTCCACGTTGAGTGTATGAAATCTCCATGCCCAAGAAATATGACAAGTCTCCCAAGTCACTGATTTTGAACTCTTTCTCCATTTGCTTCTTTAGGCTTTGAATGCCTTTCTCATCTGTACCTGTAAGAATTATATCATCAACATATATGCACATGTAAATGATCCCATCATCACTTGCTTTAACAAGCAAGCTACTATCTGCTTTAGATACTTGAAATCCAAGTTCTTTCAAGAACTTCACAAGTCTATAATTCCATGCCCTTGGGGCCTGCTTCAAACCATACAAAGCTCTCTTGAGCTTACATACATGATCTGGATACCTTCCATCTCTGAATCCTTGGGGTTCTCCATGAAAACATCATCTGAAATATAACCATTCAAAAAAGCATTCTTCACATCTAATTGACATAATTTCCAACCTTTACATGCAGCAATAGCTATGTGTTCTGATGGTTGTCATCTTTGCCACAGGACTATAGGTCTCATCATAATCAATACCATATGTTTGAGCAAACCCTTTCACAACAAGTCTAGCTTTATACCTAGACATACTTCCATCTACAAACCTCTTAGTCTTGTATACCCATTTGCATCCAATGATCTTCTGAATATTTGGTTTAGGAACCAAATCCATGTCTGATTCTCTATTAATGCATCATATTCTTCCTGCATAGCTTTCTCCCAATTTTCCTTACCTTTTGCCTCTTCATGTGGAAGGGTCTTCATCTGCCTTTATCATATCAGCATAATCTTTGGTAGCCAAAAAAGAAGTGTCATAGCTATACCTTGTAGGTTTCCACTTGTGTCTTGATGACCTTCTGAGTTCTCCATTCCTTGAGGTTTCTGGTTCTTCACACTCAGGATCAGATCTTGACATTTCTTCAACTTCAACCTGCACTTCATTATTCTCCTCTTCATCAAATATTTGAACCTTTGATTTACCTTTCTTTTGACTCACAACTTCTTCATCACCTGTATTAATATTGATTGTACCTGCATACCAAGTACCTTGCTCATCAAATGTAACATCTTTTGATACAAGAAATTGTTTTGTGGATGGACTCCACAACCTATATCCCATCTGTTTATCATCATAACCAATGAATACATACTTTTCAGCTTTAGGTTCTAACTTGTGTCTTAATTGTGATGGCACATATGCATATGCCAAACATCCAAATACTTTGCAATGTTCCAAGGTAGGTCTCTTACCCCACCATGCCTCATATGGTGTCATACCCTGCAAAGCTTTACATGGTAGCCTATTGACCAAATAAGTAGTTGTATTTACAGCCTCAACCCACAAATAATTGGGGCAATTTTTCTCCTTCATCATTGACCTTGCAAACTCAACAAGAGTTCAATTTCTTCTCTCTGCTACACCATTTTGTTGAGGAGAGTACCTGCAAGTGATTTCCCTTTTTATACCTGCATTCCACAAGTAATCACTGAACTCATTAGAAAAATACTCTCCCCCTCCATCTCGCCTTAGTCTCAATTTATGACGTGTAATTCTTTCTGCATACACATGATAATGTTTGAATGTATTGAATACCTCTGACTTATCTTTGATCACATAGATAGTGATCCATCTGGTAGCATCATCAACATAAATCACATAGTACCTTGAACCATTTATACTGAAATCCTTTGATGGTCCCCACACATTTGTGTGTACCAACTCAAGCTTCTCTGAATACATAAAATCATGCTTGGAATAAGATTGATTATGAGCCTTACCTAATTGACATGCCTCACATTTGTATGTCATATGTTGACCTACAACATTAGGCAATCCAAGCACTGAACCATTGTAAATCATATCTTTGATACCTCTTTCATTGAAGTGTCCAAGCCTCTTGTGCCAAAGATCTAACTCAGAGTTCTTATGTCCTCCATAAGTGAACAGGGCATGATAAACATTACCTTGAATCTTTAATGTGAACAACCTTCCTTCAGTCTTCCCTGAAACAATTTGTTTATACCCTTTGCTAGGGTCTTCCACAAACACTCCTTCATTAGTGAATCTAACTTCATAACCTTTTTCAACAATTTGTCCTACACTTATCAGATTCTTAGGAATTGTAGGAACATACAAGACCTTACTCAAGAGAGTACTTCCATCCTTTGCCTTCATTGATCCAATTGACTTCACATTATGCTTTGTATTATCACCTGTTTGAACAACATGATTAGATACCTTATTTTCCAAATCAGTCATCAATGCTATGTTACCACTTAGGTGATTGCTACATCCTGAGTCAATGTAGAAGACTCTTTGGTCTTCACTTTGCCTTTCACAAGTTGCATTCATTATCAATGTTGAATCCTCCTTCTGATCTGAAGCATAATTGTAGTAGGTATTATTGTATTGTTGACTTTGGAATCCTCTACCTGCATTTCTTCCAAAGTAACCCCTACTACCTCTTCCTCTGAAGTTACCTCTTTGATTTCTGCCACCTCTTCCTCTTGAATTAAAATTCTGATTATATCCACCATTACTCTGATTATTATGCCAACAATCATTAGCTAAGTGATTTGTCTTACCACAAATCCAGCAAGCTTTGACTCCATCTTTATTATTCTTGCCTCTTCCTCTACCTTTGCCACCTCCTCTTCCTCTTAGGAAGTTGGCTTGACTAGTTGTGCCTTCATCTTCATTTGCTTGTTGTTTCACTTTGCTATTTTTCTTCTTATCCTTTGAATACATTGCATGACATGTACTCTTGTCAGCTTCACCTTTGACATCATGCTCAAAGGTTAACATATGTCCTAGCAACTGATTTAAGTCAGGAGTAAAATGATCAAGTGATAATTCAGTAGGCAAAATGAATGGCTTCCATTTGTCATCACCTCTCAAACCTGTGAGGATTTTCCTTACCAATTTATCCTCCTCAATGTCTTCATCAACTGCTCCTAATGCATCTGCAATGTCCTTCATTCTGGTTACATAATCTGAGATGGTTTGAGAGGCCTTCTTCTTGAATGTGGTAAATTCTGCCCACAAGGATGCCTTCCTAGACTTTGTGGTATTTTGGAAATGCTCCTCCAAAGCATTCCATATATCACTTGCATTTTCAAGACCTCTAATGTGAGGTAGCAAGTAGTCATTGACTGCCATATAGATAATGCTCCTAGCCTAAGCATCTCTCTTCATCCAATTCCTTAAATCTGATAATTCCTCCCTAGTTGGAACACTAGGATCTCTGAATTAAGGCTTTTCTTCTTCACCTGTAATGTAAGCTATCAAGTCTTTGCTCATTAGATGAGCTTCCATCCTCATTGACCATGCTGGATAGTTCTCTCTATCCAATTTCTCTATCTGAAGAGAATCTCCCATCCTTTCTTCACCTGTATATTGAATTCTTCAATCTTTATGAGTAATAGATGTACCTTTACTTCGAATAATACTCCTTTTGTCTTCTTTGGTGTCGTATCAACTTCTTCTCAAGCTTTATCCTCAAGCTTTTACCTTTTGAACCTTCAGATGTTGAATTCTTTGCACCTGCAGCAGTCGAGGTCCTCCTTCCTTCAATTCTGATGCTTCCTGCTCTGATACCACTGATGGAGAGTGTTAATCTCCAAAAGAACAAGTTACTCTTGTATTTAGAGCACCTCTATAACAAGAATAACTCAAACCTTCACCAATTTTAGAAGATCAATACTCAATTGTAAAATTCTTGAATAAACTGTGAAGAAGGAGATTACACAGAAAGTCTACTACACATAATTCACTCATTGCCTTATCAAATGTGTAAATTTTTTGATAAAACTTTGTACGAGGTGTTGTCTATAGATTTCGCACCTTCTCCAAGTTGAATCACTTCAAAAGATTCAGTAGATCTTGAGAAATAACTTCAACAAGTCACCTATGTCTAAAACTGTTCTTTTGAGAAGTCGATTTAGACACCTATGACTTTAAACCTTTGGTTCTCTCAATCTAGAACCCGTTTCTGCATATGCCTTTAGCCACAAATAGCTTACCTTCCAAGTTAAAGATTGAGTGCTTGCTTGCTCAAAACTTTAAACTGTGGAAGGAGAATCGATCAAAACATTCGTATCGAATTTTGCGCCTCCTGTAACTTCACTTCTTCTCATTCACATATGCAAATGTTCCTACACTCAATTCTCTTAGCCTGATCACAATTGGAAGCTGAAAAGTTGTACAGAAGTTGATTACCTATAGACTTAGACTTGTACAAAAGCATTTCACAAAAGATCTAACACAGAAGGAGAAAACTCAGAAATATCAGGCGCAACATTTTCTTAATTTTTGACAAATTTATAACTGAGTGATGAGACAGTCTTGACTCATTTCTAAGATGTCTAATGACACATACAACTACTGATTACTCTATTCTCATGCTCTCTCATTCTTGTCCCGACATTTTCCATAGTATATATAGACAAGAATTTACAAGCTTATGACTACTCAAAGATATAAGTGAACTATCTCTGAAATAATGTACATATGTGTACACATCTTCCAACTTCTAAATATGTCCTTCCTTCACGCTTCACAACTTGTCCTCTTCTCAAATCCTTGACTTCATTTCCATATCAAACCATCAATTGGTGATTGTCCTGCACCAACAAAATGTGCTTGGAAAAATCTCATTTCTTTCAACTCTTGGACCATCACTTATGCAATGCCCAAGCATCACACACAGTTTGCCTTTGTCACTAGATGTGTTGCTAGGCTTGGAATCTTCTAGCCACACTAAAGCTAAGCATCACATAAGCGATGCTCACCAATGCATATGCGATAGCCCTGCTTTATTTTTTGGGTTTTTTTCTTAAATTTCTCTTATGCGACACTTTTTTAAAGAAGCATTGCATAAGTGATGATACCTAATTTCTTTCAATCAGGGGTATCGCTACACCCCTGCTATTCTTGTAGTGATAGATAGATAGATAGATAGATAGATAGGTAGATAGATAGATAGATAGATAGATAGATAGATAGATAGATAGATAGATAGATAGATAGATAGATAGATAGATAGATAGATAGATAGATAGATAGATAGATAGATAGATACTCACAAAATCTTTGGATGGAACTAAGATGAACAGGTTCAAGATGATGATAGGATTCCAGGAAATCAAGGGAAGATTAAGACCAAGCATGCTAGGCTAGAGGGGGGGGGGGGGGCAATTAGTGCAAATGAGTCCAAGCCTACATCCTTGGACAATGAGCATTTCTCATATAGTCACATATGACTATCCCCTTGTATAAGTCACTTTACTTCTTATCAATGTAAAAGTTCATATGTTTGTTGCACTACTTTTGTAAAGAGTTAGGAGGAATAAAATCTCTAATTACTTGGTAGATGATTGATGCAAGAATAATACCTATAGTTTCTGATTCACTTTTTTTTGTGAGAATTTGAATTTCAATTCAAAGCTTGGATCCAACTCAAAGCTATAAAAGTGGACAAAATCGCGCGTGCATTGCGCCCGATTCAAAGATCATTTTGAAGAAGATTTGAATGATTAGTGAGCTCATTCTATAGCCACTTCACTACCCTCACATTGTGCAATTATACATTGCCAATCTCATTGCATTCTCATGTGATTTAATACATATATATCGATCATATCTCTACTTCATCTGTCTGCTATGATCATCTTAGAATAGTGTCTTCTTAGAGCTTGTTCTCAGTGCATGGTTGATCCTTTGATGTGAATTAAAGTGCGATAGATTTCACATAGTGTTTACTTCATAGCTACAAAGTTTCATTGGTATTGCATTTCAAAATCTCGAGATATCATCACATTTCTGCTCACTAGTCTACATATTGTAGCATCCTAAAAATATCCGGATAGTCCTTCAACTTGCTAAGCATCACTCTTAGTCTACAATTGATCTTTTTTATTGAAATAACTCATGATTGGTAGCTATCTAAGTTAAAAAGATATTCTCAAAAGGAACTTAGCTAGTTGCTAGTAGGTTGAAAGCACTGTTCATTTTATTGAACATGTGCAGCGACGAAAATAGCAAGTCTAAGCTCTTGGTTGAACTTTCTACTCATCTGTTTTGATCCATTGATTAGAGGATCATGTTCCAAAGCACATAAGGGATTATTTTTTATCATTCATAAGCTCAAGAGGTCTACTACGCTCTCCATAACTCATTCTTGGCTGGTGTAAGGTAGGACTTTGCAGCACCACTTCATCTCTGGAGCCGATCCACCATCTCCTTCAACAAATCTACAAGGGGTATGTGTTATCGATTCTTTTTCTCTCTTCATCTATGGGTATCTTAAAGGAAGTTGACAAAAACTTGGAAGGAAGCGAACAACAACTTGGGGGAGGGGCATAGGGGGGTCTTCGTACATCTATCTATCTATCTATCTATCTTTGCTATCAAGGAAGAGGATGATGTTGCATCAAAACAATCATGCATAGAGGGAGCTTAGTTTGAGTATTCAAAAGTTGAGAGCTAGAAATCAACTCCATAGAGATGACGGCTCAAGTGAGGAGGGGGTTACATGGTCTATATTAGGATTTGCGTATGTACAAAAGTGGATTAGTGTCATAGTGGGGCATTGAGTCGGCAAAGGAAGAAAAGTAAGGGTGTGGACATAAGCACAAGAATCTATCTATCCATCTACCTATCCATCTATCTTTCCATCTATTAATTTATTTATCTATCCATCTATAAATATATCTATCGATCCATCCATCCATCTCTATCGATAGGGTTACATTGTCTATATGAGGGTTTTAGTATGTTCAATAGTGGGTTAGTGGCACAGTGGGGCATTGAGTTTGCAAAGGAAGATAAGTAAATGAGCGCACATGAGCACAAGAATCAATCTATCTATCTACTTACCCATATATCTATCCATCTAATATCAATCCATCAATTAGTTTATCTATCTATTCATCTATCGATCTATCTATCCATCCATCTACCCATCTATATCTTTCTATCTATCTATCTATCTATCTATCTATCTATCTATCTATCTATCTATCTATCTATCTATCTATCTATCTATCTATCTATCCATCTATCTATCTATCTATCTATCTATCTATCTATCTATCCATCTATCTATCTATCTATCTATAAATCTATCTATCTATCTATCTATCTATTTATCTATCTATCTATCTATCTATCTATCTATCTATCTATCTATCTATCTATCTATCTATCTATCTATCTGTCTGTCTATCTATCTATCTATCTATCCATCTATCTATCTATCTATCTATCTATCTATCTATCTATCCATCTATCTATCTATCTATATATCTATATATCTATCTATCCATCTATCTATCTATGTATCTATGTATCTATCTATGTATCTATGTATCTATCTATGTATCTATGTATCTATCTATCTATCTATCTATCTATCTATCTATCTATCTATCTATCTATCTATCTATCTATCTCTCTATCTATCTATCTATCTATCTATCTATCTATCTATCTATCTATCTATCTATCTATCTATCTATCTATCTATCTACTTATCTATCTATCGATCTATCTATCCATCTATCCATGAAGCCTAAATATGTATTTGATCAAAAGTTTAGCAATGGCTTCACTTGTGATTGCCTTACTAGTTGGAATGAAGTGTTCTATCTTTGTAAATATATCCACTATGAAGCCCATATGCTTTCAAGAATAGGTAAAGATTGTAAGAGGCCATGAGGTTTATGTTTTGGCACCTTAGATCTATTGCAAGTGTCATAGGTTCAGCTATATTCTTTGAATCCGTTCTATATTTGAGGCCACTAAACATCCCTTGATACAAGTTATTGTTATTGACTCCAAAATGTCTTGTTGCAAAAGGTTGTCATGACCTTGTTGAAGTACTTGGGACTTGGGCTTTCCAGGATGGACATACAATATGTTCTTATAGAATAGTAAGCCATCCTTTTCTTGAAACTCACTTACTTGAATTTTCTTCTCGACATTACAAGGCAATTCATCATGTGGTAGAGTCTCATGAATCAAATGAGTAAGGCTCAATCTTGATGATCGTTTGAAGAGATATCCACTAACTAGAAATGTTTAGGCTTGAGTAATAAACTCTCTTGTTGATCAAATGCCTCTTCGCCTTTCTTTGCTACAAGGTAAGATCTTGAAAAGGCATCTGACTGACATTGCTTGTGTCTTGGACGATATGTGATGACAAATTCAAACATGGATAAAAAGTAACTCCATTGAGATAACCTTCTATTGAGGATGCGGGTGGTCATAAAGTACTCTAAATTCATATTATATGTATACATAGTAACTTTATGATTTTCTCCTTCTAGATGGTGACACCACCTATCAAATGCATCCACCATCGTGAGAAGTTATTTATCATGGATTTTATTATTAATCTCTAGATAGGAGAGTTTCCTTGAATGATATGCAACTACATGTAGGTGTGCATCATCTCCATGTTGGGATATAATGGCACCTGAGGTGAAGTCTAATGCATTTGTCTCTAGAAAGAAAGGGTTGGTAGAATTAGGATGGGCTATTATTGTAGTGAAGAATGCTGATTTGAAGGTCTAGAAGGCTCTTTTTGCTTCTTTGGTCCATGAGAATTATGCATTTCCTTTAAGCTTTGTAAGAGGTGTCACTATCATGCAGTAATCTCTGATGAATACTCTATAAAAATTAGCGAGCCCTAGAAAACAATGTACATCTCGAACTTATGAAGGTGGTTGCCAATCAAGGATTATCAAAATCTTCTTAGGATCCATAAAGATTCCTTTCTCTAAGTCAATGTGCCTTGAGAACTCCACTTCTCTCTAATGGTAATAGCACTTCTTCAATTTAGCATATAAATCTTTTTCTCGTAACTTCTCTAGAAGTATTTTTACATGACATTCATGATCCTCTAGAGATGATTGGAGCGTTTGTAAGATTGGAGCCATAAATAAATATTCAAAATGCTCGTGCCTTATTCGAAATGTTATCTTGGATTCTTCTCCTTCTCTGATTGTGACATGGTTCTAAGCTTCTCTAAGGTCAATCTTCATGAACAACCGCTTTCCAATGTGTTTTAAGAGTTATGATATAAGTGGTGGAGGATTTCTATTTTTTATAATGACTTTACTCAGTCCACAATAGTCTAGTCATGTTGGGAAAGTCACATCCTTCTTCTTTATAAATAGAATAGGGTCTCTTGCTTGAGTCCTTCAGTGTTTGATAAACTCCTTGGCTAGATTTTCATCAATATTCTTTCATAATTTTGTAAGCTCCTCTGGTGATAGTCTATAGATTGTTCCAAAGGGTGGTTGTGCTCTCCCTTGAAGTTCTATGGCTCAATTATAAGGTCTATGCTATGGGAGTATATTTGCATTCTTCTTTTCGAAATCATCTTCAAAACCCTGGTACTAGTTTGGTAGCTTCACTAGATCTTCTTTTTTGTACTCCTGAGTTGATAAGACATAGATCACATATGTTGTTTCCTTTCTTACTATATGTATGAAGGCTTTGGCTCCTACATATGTCGGGTTCTTTTGGATTTCTCGACGAGCGATCTTATTCTTTTCCCAATTAATGTTTGGATTATGTCTTTTTTACCTAGGACATTCCAATGATGACAAGTTTTACTCGAATCTATATTATGCTGACACATATGTGGGGATCGTGGTCACCAATATGAACTCTTAATGATGTGGTTTTCATTGTAAGATTCTCAAATGCTAGAGGTTATCCATCTACTACGTTGACTACTATTGGTTTGTTCTTTTTTTTTGGATCCTGTGTTTCTTAACCAATTCTTTATCTATGAAACATGGGGAGGCTCTTGAACCTACTAGAGTTGTAAGAGAAAGGGTCTTCTTAGGCATGATTAACTTGTCAGAGCTATACATGTTTCTATGGTTTATGTTGGAATTATGAGATCCTTTCTTTGATCGTGGTTCGACTCTATAATCTCCTTTACAACTTGATTTCCTGATTTCCTTGTTCTTTGAGGGTGACAACTTTGGAGCTTGTTGTCTTGTTGCAAGATTTAATTGCAATATGGTGATGGTTCTGACAAAAGAGGCATAACTTGTTATCTCTCCATCTATGTCTCTCTTTTGGGGCAAGATGTTGTAGATAGTTTCACAGTTCTTTAGATTCACTAATGTTTATAGGTGATTTATCATAATGCTCTTACCTCCACTAAGCTCCCTTTTAGCTCCATTTAAGGACATATCATCCAACCTCACTCCAAAGATCGTGATCTCAAGCTCACGATACCGATCGTTTGCGCTCTCCCACGACACTAGCTCAACCACTAGTAATTCAAAGATGAATATTTTTTGGGTTTTTAAACCTCTTTTTGGACAATGGTTGAAGAGTACAAAAATAATGAGTGCTTGAAATTTTAAACCTACTTTCATATCCTACTCTCTTTCTCTCTACTACCTGCTCTAACTTCCTTCTCTAGCTCACTCTCCTAATCTAACAACTCACTACACACACTCCAAGATAGGAGAAGTAGCAAGTGCGAATAACTTTGACTTGCCAAAGAAGAGACTTCACAACTCTTCAACTCACTTCACTACTAAGAGATTTCACCATCACACGAATGCCTCGGTTTGATTCGACACTCCCAAACAATGGTGCCAAAAAATGTGTGTACCTAAGTATCGACTTAGGGACTTGAGGAGAAAGAGACTATACCTCAATCCCCTTCAAGTGCATATAGTGGAGATTACACACTTTAATTATCAATCCAACAAGTATCTTAACATAGCCGAGTGTATGAAGACATGCATTTAAATGATGGTCAATGCAAATGTGAAGTAACAAAAGGTGCAAACAAGTGTAAATTGTCACATTGAAAGCTTTCATGAACGGATATGGTGTCGTGATACCTAGAGCAGCAATCAACAGTAAATCGAGCTTTTCTCTTAGCTCCAAACTCGGAATATAGCAAATAGTGGGTTCATTTTGAAGCTCTCAAGAAGATGCATCCAATGGCATTCGCTTATGACACTTTGCTTCAAGTTATGAGCAAACTACTGAGCTACAGGAATGACCTACCTACACTTTAGCACTTCCTATAGTTGAAACACACATTACCAATAGCAAACAAGCACTACCATGGATAGACAACACTTCAAAGCACTCTTTTCAAGCATCACACATGCATGCACGCTCACAAGCACGAAGATACAGAGAGGACAAGACATAAATTCGAAATTATGTGCTTTTGATTCTCACAATGGAAAAAAGGCTTTACAAAGGGTCATAAAATGACTCATATACATGCGCCTAAAAATGGTCCTTTCACACAAGAGACCGGCACTTTATGGACTAAAAGACTAATTCCCTACTAGTTTACAAAGGTAATGATCCAGATATCTATGGATATGCATCTAGAGGACTCCTCTAGTGCATTTACATCAGAAAATATGTTACAAAGGGACTATATTACAAAAATAAAGTATCCAAATCGGAAAAATTTTGGGGCCCTTCTTTTTCTCTGCATCTCTACTCTTCTTTTCTTTGCAACAAGGTTAAAGAAGGCATTATATGGTTTAAAGCAAGCATCATATGCTTGGTATGAAAAGATACATGCCTCTCTGATTTCACATGGTTTTGAGAATAGTCCAAATGAAAGCACCTTATATGTTAAGCGTGTTAATGATGTACTTTTGATCATTATGGTGTATGTTGATGACATGCTGCTCAGTGGTCCTCATAAGAAGCATGTTGCTAATTTCAAGGCTGATTTACATGCCTCATTTGAGATGTCTTATTTGGGGCATTTGCATCATGATTTGGGCATTCAGTGTATGCATGTCAATGGTGGAATGGCTTTGTGTCAAACAATATATATTGACACATTATTACAACGTTTTGGCCTTGAAGATTGTAAAACTATTGAAACTACTATGGAGATAGGTTTAGGATTGAGTCCTCATGATGCTGGAGATGCATTTGATGTTCTTCTCTATCAACAGGCTGTTGGATTCTTGATATACTTATGCATTACTCAACTAGATATTCAGTTTGTTGTCTCACAGATGAGCAGGTTTATGCATTTCCCAGGTGTCAAGCATTGGTAGGCGGTTAAGCGCATCTTTTGCTACTTGAGTGGTACCCGACTACTTGGGTCATTTTATCCCAAGGGGGGATCACTACTCCTAGATTTGCATGTTTTTTCTAACTCTGACTAGGCTGGTTGCTATGACACTTGTGTGTCCACTAGTGATTTTTGCTTCATGCTTGGTAGCTCATGCATATCTTGGCTGAACAAGAAGCAGCCTATTATGGAAACTTCCAATTGTGAGGCTGAGTATAGGGAAGCTTTTAGGGCGACTTTTGAGTGTGTGGCTTAGATGCCTTATGGCTGATTTGGGTGTTGGTCAGTCTTCTGCCACCACCATCTTCACTAATAGTCAAAGCGTGATGGAGAGTGTTAATCTCCAAAAGAACAACCTACTCTTGAACTTAGAACACCTCTATATCAAGAGTAAGTCAAAACTTTCACCAATTTAAAAGATCAATGACCAAATATCAAATTCTTGAACAAACTGTGAAGAAGGAAATTACTCAGAAAGTCTGCTGCATATATCTTTCTCATTGACTGAGTAAATGTGTAAAGTTTTTTATGAAACTTTGCACAAGGTGTCGCCTAAAGATTGCGCACCTCCTCCAAGTCAAATCACTCCAAAAGATTCAGTAGATCTTGAGAAATCTACTTCACAAGTTATCTATGTCTAAATCTGCATTTCTGAGAAGACGATTTGGACACCCCTAACTTCTTAGCTTTAGTTCTCACAATGTCGAACCCATTTTATCAAATCCTTTTGGCTATAGATAGCTTATCTCTCAACTTAGATTTTGAGCTATCATATGTGTAAACCTTTACACTGTGCACTGAGCACTACTCATTTCATGGAACTCGAAATCTGCGCCTGTTTCAGGAGACTGTGAACATTCTTTACATATGAATGTTCCTACACACAATTCTCTTAACCTGATTACAATTGGAAGCTGAAATTTTGTACAGAGGTTGATCAACTCTAGACTTAGACTTGTACAAAAGCATTCCACAAAAGCTTTACCACAGAAGGAGAAGACACAAAAACTTCGGGCGCAACTTTTTCTTCTATTCCTCAGAAAATCAGAATTGAGTTGTGAGAGAGACTTCTTCTCATTCCTATGAACTCTAATGAGTCTTACAACTTACAAATGCACTATTCTCATACTCTCCTATTGTCTCCTCTATTGCCCCGACATTTTTCCAAAGTATTTATAGGCAAATATGTACAAGCTTATAACCAGACAAAAGTATAAGTGATCTATGTCTTCACTAATGTACATATGTGTACATATCATTCATCCTGTGAATGTAACCTCCTTCTTTGCTTCAAGAATTGATCTTATCTCCATCTTTTTGTCTTCCAAACTTCAATTGGTGATTGGTCTGCACCAACAAAGCGCATTGGCAGTTGCGAGGAACCGTGTGTTCCATGCTCGCAATAAGCACATTGAGGTGCATTATCATTATGTCAGGGAGAGATTCTCTACTAGGGAGATGAGCTTGGCACATGTTCCCACACAAGAGAACATTGTAGTCCTTTTCACGAAGGCTCTTCTTAGGGAGAAGTTTGAAGCTTTCTACAAAGCTTTGGGCTTACTTCCTTTTGTGAATTGATTCCACATAGCTTGGCACTTCCTTATACATGAGTGCTAGCTCCTTGTTCACTACATCACTCCCAGGGGGATTTCTTGATATATTTAGGTAGTGATGTGTGTAAACACTCTAGGGCCGTCGTGGCACTTTTTTCCCTCTTTACGAGGTTTCTTCCCCCGGCTTGTATATACGCCTATATCCCTAATGGGTTACATATCTTTCTACATTCTAGTGGTAATACATTCAGTATTGTGTGTTGTGCTCCAAGCTTCTTCTTCTTCCTTGTGTTGTTCCATGCTTCCAGAGACATCTAACTCCAACATATGTATGTGCATGTATATGTATGTATGTATGTATATGAGTGTGTATGTGTATGTGTACGTGTATGTATGTGTATGTAGGTGTGCATGTGAGTGTATGAATATGTGTATATGTGTATGTGGTTCTGTATATGTGTATGCATCTATGTATGTATTCATATGCATGTGCATTATTTATGCATATGTATGTATGTGTGTGTCTCTATGTGTGTGTATGTGTATGTGTGTCTCTATGTGTGTGTATGCATATGTGGGTGTATGTATCTATGTGTGTGTATCTATATGTGTGTCCATGTGTGTGTATGCACATGTATGTATAGTATGTGTATGTATACGTGTGGATAGCTGCATATGCGTGTATACGTGTATGTATGTATGTATATGTATACATGTGTATGTGTATGTATGGTGTGTCTGTATATGTGTGTTTTTATATGTGTTTATGTGTGTACATTTGTGTGTATGCATGTGGATATGTGTGTATGTGTGTCTCTCTATGTGTGTGCATGTATGTGTGTGTGTCTCTATGTGTGTGTATGTTTACGTGTGTGTATATATATGCATATTTGTGTGTGCATATGTGTGTATGTATGTGTGTGTATGCATGTGTGTCTATGTATGTGCATGTGTGTGTATGTATGTGTTTGTAAGCATATGTGTGTATGCATGTGTATGTATGCATGTGAGTGTATATGTGTGTGTCTATGTGCAAGTATCTTTATGTGTATGTGTGTTTATGTGTATGTGTGTTTATGTGTATGTGTGTATGTGTGTATGCATATGTGTGTGTATGTGTATGTGTGTATATGTGTCTATGTTTGTGTGTGTATGTGTATATGTGTTTATGTATTTGTGTGTATATGTGTATATGTGTAAATGTATATGTCTGTATGTATGTGTGTATATATGTGTATGTATGTGCGTGTGTATATGTGTATATATGTATGTATATGTGTGTGTATATGTGTATGTGTATATGTGTGTATGAATGTGTGTGTGTATATATATATATATATGCATGTATATATGTGTGTGTATATAAGTGTATGTGTGTGTAAGTATATGTTTGTATATAAGTGTGTATATATAAGTGTATGTGTGTGTATGTGTGTGTATGTGTGTATGTATGTGTGTGTATATGTGTATATGTATGCATGTATGTGTGTATGTATGTGTGTTTGTATATGTGTGTATATGTGTATATATGTATGTATATGTGTATGTGTATATGTATTGTGTGTAAATGTGTGTGTATATGTGTTTATGTATGTGTATGTATGCCTATATGTATATATATATATATATATATATATATATATATATATATATATATATATATATATATATATATATATATATATGTATGTATATGTGTATATATTTGTATATGTGTGTATATATGTGTATATATGCATATGTGTGTATGTATATGTGTGTATGTTTGTGTGTGTATATGTGTGTATATATGTGTATGTATATGTGTGTATCTATATGTGTGTATATGTGTGTATGTGCATGTACATGTGTGTATTTTTGTGTATATGTGTGTATGTATGTGTGTGTATATGTGTCTATGTATATGTGTCTATGTATGTGTATGTATGTGCATATATGTGTATATATGTGTATGTATGTGTGTGTATACATGTGTGTATGCATGTGTGTGTATGCATATGTGTATGTGTATGTGTTTATATGTGAATGTGCTTATATGTGTATGTGTGTATATGTGTATGTATGTGTGTATGCATATGTGTGCATGTGTGTGTATGCATATGTGTGCATGTGTGTGTATGCATGTGTGTGTATGCATATGTGTGTACGTATATATGTGTATGTGCATGTATACCTACCTTGAGCCTCACTTGCAATTGGTACACCATTTCTCACTTGCACTTCATCTTCATTTGTTTGCTCGATCCCACCACAAATGTGCCTGGAAAAAGCTAATTTCTTTCAACTCTTGGACCATCGCTTATGCAATGCCCAAGCATCACAGGTAGTTTGCCTTCATCACTAGATGTGTTTCTAGGCTTCGAAACTTCTAGCGACACTAGAGCTAAGCATCGCATAAGTGATGCTCACCAATGCATATACGATAGCCCTGCTTTATTTTTTGGATTTTTATCTTAAGTGTCTCTTATGCGACACTTTTTTAAAGAAGCATTGCATAAGTGCTGATACCTAATATTTTTCAATGAGGGGCATCGCTACACCCCTGCTATTCTTGTAATGATAGATAGATAGATAGATAGATAGATAGATAGATAGATAGATAGATAGATAGATAGAGATATTCTCACAAAATCTTTGGATGGAACTAAGATGAATAGGTTCAAGATGATGATTGGATTGAAGGAAATCAAGGGAAGATGAAGAACAAGCATGTTAGGCTAGAGGGGGAGCTATTAGTGTGAATGAGTCCAAGCCTACATCCTTGGACAATGAACATTTTTTTAATATAGTCACATATGACTATCCCCTTGTATAAGTCACTTTACTTTTTATCAATGTAGAAGTTCATATGTTTGTTGCACTACTTTCACGAAGGGTTAGGAGGAATCAAATCTCGAATTACTTGGTAGATGATTGATGCGAGAATAAATCCTATAGTTTAGAATTCACGTTTTTTTGTGAGAATTTGAAGTTGAATTCAAAGCTTGGCTCCAACTCAAAGCTATAAAAGTGGACAAAATCTCGCGTGCATTGAGCCCGATTCAGAGATCATTTTGAAGGGGACTTGAGTGATTAGTTACTCATTCTATAGCCACTTCACTACCTCACATTTTGCAATTGTGCATTGCCAATGTCATTGTATTCTCATGTGATTTAATACATATATATTGATCATATCTCTGCTTCACCTCTCAACTATGATCATCTCAGAACACTGTAGCTCTTAGAGCTTGTTCTCAGTGCATGGTTGATCATTTGATGTGATTTAAAGTGCTATAGATTTCCCATAGTGTCTATTTCATAGCTACAAAGTTTCATTGGTATTGCTTTTCAAAATCTTCAGATATCATCACATTTCTGCTCATTGGTCTACATACTGTAGCATTCTATAAATATCGAGATAGTCCTTCAACTTCCTAAGCATCATTCTTAGTCTACAATTGATCCTTTTTATTGAAATAACTCATGATTGGTAGCTATCTATAGTTTAGGATTCACTTTTTTTTGTGAGAATTTGAATTTCAATTCAAAGCTTGGATCCAACTCAAAGCTATAAAAGTGGACAAAATTGCACGTGCATTGAGCCCGATTCAGAGATCATTTTGAAGAAGATTTGAATGATTAGTGAGCTCATTCTATAGACACTTCACTACCCTCACATTGTGCAATTATACATTGCCAATCGCATTGCATTCTCATGTGATTTAATACATATATATCGATCATATCTCTACTTCACCTCTCTGCTATGATCATTTTAGAATAGTGTACTTCTTAGAGCTTGTTCTCAGTGCATGGTTGATCATTTGATGTGATTTAAAGTGCTATAGATTTCCCATAGTGTCTTTTTCATAGCTACAAAGTTTCATTGGTATTGCTTTTCAAAATCTTCAGATATCATCACATTTCTGCTCATTGGTCTACATACTGTAGCATCCTATAAATATCGAGATAGTCCTTCAACTTCCTAAGCATCATTCTTAGTCTACAATTGATCCTTTTTATTGAAATAACTCATGATTGGTAGCTATCTAAGTAAACTAGACACTCTCAAAAGGAATTTAGCTATTTGCCAATAGGTTGAAAGTACTGTTCATTTTATTGAACATGTGCAGAGACCAAAATAGCAAGTCTAAGCCCTTGGTTGAACTTTCTACTCATCTATTTTGATCCATTGATTAGAGGATCATGTTCCAAAGCACATAACTCATTATTTGTGATCATTCAGAAGCTCAACGGGTCTACTACACTCTCCACAACTCGTTCTTGTCTGGTGTGATGTAGGACTTTGCAGCACCACGTCATCTCTGGAGTCTATCCATTATCTCCTCCAACAAATCTACAAGGGGTATGTGTTATCGATTCTTTTTCTCTCTTCATCTATGGGGTACCTTAAAGGAAGTTGACAAAAACTTTGAAGGAAGTGAACAACAACTTGGGGGAGGGGCATACTGAAGGGGAGAACAAGGTTTTGTCACACCCAGGAAGGAGGAGGGCATTCATGCAAAAGAAAGGAAGTAGAGGCATACAGACTCTAGAGACAAGGAAGTAAAGGACATCTTTAAGCATAGCTAATGGGAAAGAGGGGACCCAAACTTGATTAGTCAAATATATATGCAGCATAATCGACATAGGATAATAGGGGCTGATTGGACATTGCATGTGATTTTTGACTTCCATAGTCCATTTTTATTGATTGGAGTGTTGAAAGAAGGAAAGGGAGTTCTTGTTCTGATGTTGGCAAGTAATGGATACTTTTGGGTATGTGTAGAAGAGTAGAGGGAGAAGGGAATAGGAGTTGATATGAAATGCTACTTTAAATTTTGCAAAGGAGGAACTTGCAAAGCACTGTGGATCATCAGAGAGAAGCAGATTGCTTTGGGGGATGACAAATATGGCTAATTCATGCGTGGGTCATTTGTGTATGTGAATGAGAAGGACGACAATCGGGAATGTATGTCAATTGAGGGTTGTGAGATGGTGAAATTCCAATTTGAAGATATCATTTCAAATGAGCATATTGGATGGTGATAGAGAGTCAACACTTCCATCTTCTCAAATGTTTATGAATGCCTCAACAATCCATGCGTTTCACAAAAAAAAGTTTTCAATCTTATACTTAGTCTCTTGCGCACGCAAGCACAATGCTTTTATGATTGATGGAATTAATGGCCTAAAAGTGAACACGTTCCACATTTGGATGGCATTCCTTTAATGAATTTTTTTTTGAGAGCACAATGAATTTGGAAAGACACACACCCAAACTCATAAGGTAGAGGCACCCGTCTTGGGGAAGTCTAAGGCATCCGGCCCTGGGTGGGACTTGAACCCTGGCTATCTGCCTAGGAGAACAAGGCACATCCGCTAAACCACGCCCGCTAGATTAATGAAATATTTTTTGTTTTGTGTTGTTACATATAGAATTTTAGCGCTAGTGAAGACATGTGAAAACATGCGAAATCCGTTTCCTACATATTCATTTTGAAAGCTTGCTCGATTGAAGAGATTCTCTAAAGTCACGTACGTTTGTGTATGTACTTGGGAGAGGGAGTATGTGTTATTTTGGAATAAGATGGCAAATATTAAAATGAGGAATTTGAAGAACGGAATAATTTTTGCGTGTCTGCAGAATATTTGTG
>CM035408.1:46928470-46935970 GCA_020310875.1 Ceratopteris richardii
AACTCTTGGACCATCACTTATGCAATGCCCAAGCATCAAACACAGTTTGCCTTCGTCACTAGATGTGTTGCTAGGCTTTGAAACTTCTAGCCACACTAAAGCTAAGCATCACATAAGCGATGCTCACCAATGCATATGCGATAGCCCTGCTTTATATTTTGGGTTTTTTTCTTAAATTTCTCTTATGCGACACTTTTTTTAAGAAGCATTGCATAAGTGATGATACCTAATTTCTTTCTATTAGGGGTATGGCTACACCCCTGCTATTCTTGTAGTGATAGATAGATAGATAGATAGATAGATAGGTAGATAGATAGATAGATAGATAGATAGATAGATAGATAGATAGAGAGATAGATAGATAGATAGATAGATAGATAGATAGATAGATAGATAGATAGATAGATAGATAGATACTCACAAAATCTTTGGATGGAACTAAGATGAACAGGTTCAAGATGATGATAGGATTGCAGGAAATCAAGCGAAGATGAAGACCAAGCATGCTAGGCTAGAGGGGGGGGGGGCAATTAGTGCAAATGAGTCCAAGCCTACATCCTTGGACAATGAGCATTTCTCATATAGTCACATATGACTATCCCCTTGTATAAGTCACTTTACTTCTTATCAATGTAAAAGTTCATATGTTTGTTGCACTACTTTTGTAAAGAGTTAGGAGGAATCAAATATCGAATTACTTGGTAGATGATTGATGCAAGAATAATACCGATAGTTTAGGATTCACTTTTTTTTGTGAGAATTTGAATTTCAATTCAAAGCTTGGATCCAACTCAGAGCTATAAAATTGGACAAAATCGCACGTGCATTGAGCCCGATTGAGAGATCATTTTGAAGAAGATTTGAATGATTAGTGAGCTCATTCTCTAGCCACTTCACTACCCTCACATTGTGCATGGTTGATCATTTGATGTGAATTAAAGTGCTATAGATTTCGCATAGTGTTTACTTCCTAGCTACAAAGTTTCATTGGTATTGCATTTCAAAATCCCGAGATATCATCACATTTTTGCTCACTGGTCTACATATTGTAGCATCCTGAAAATATCCGGATAGTCCTTCAACTTGCTAAGCATCACTCTTAGTCTACAATTGATCTTTTTTATTGAAATAACTCATGATTGGTAGCTATCTAAGTTAAAGAGATATTCTCAAAAGGAACTTAGCTAGTTGCTAGTAGGTTGAAAGCACTGTTCATTTTATTGAACATGTGCAGAGACAAAAATTGCAAGTCTAAGCTCTTGGTTGAACTTTCTACTCATCTGTTTTGATCCATTGATTAGAGGATCATGTTCCAAAGCACATAAGCGATTATTTTTCATCATTCATAAGCTCAAGAGGTCTACTAGACTCTCCATAACTGATTCTTGGCTGGTGTAAGGTAGGACTTTGCAGCACCACTTCATCTTTGGAGCCGATCCACCATCTCCTTCAACAAATCTACAAGGGGTATATGTTATCGATTCTTTTTCTCTCTTCATCTATGGGTACCTTAAAGGAAGTTGACAAAAACTTGGAAGGAATCGAACAACAACTTGGGGGAGGGGCATAGGGTGTCTTAGTACATCTATCTATCTATCTATCTATCTTTGCTATCAAGGAGAGGATGATGTTGCATCAAAACAATCATGCATAGAGGGAGCTTAGTTTGAGTATTCAAAAGTTGAGAGCTAGAAATCAACTGCATAGAGATGACGGCTCACATGAGGAGGGGGTTACATTGTCTATATGAGGATTTGCATATGTACAAAAGTGGATTAGTGTCATAGTGGGGCATTGAGTCAGCAAAGGAAGAAAAGTAAGGATGTGGACATAAGCACAAGAATCTATCTATCCATCTACCTATCCATCTATCTTTCCATCTATTAATTTATTTATCTATCCATCTATAAATATATCTATCGATCCATCCATCCATCTCTATCGATAGGGTTACAATGTCTATATGAGGGTTTTAGTATGTTCAATACTGGGTTAGTGGCACAGTGGGGCATTGAGTTTGCAAAGGAAGATAAGTAAATGAGCGCACATGAGCACAAGAATCAATCTATCTATCTACTTACCCATATATCTATCCATCTAATATCGATCCATCAATTAGTTTATCTATCTATTCATCTATCGATGTATCTATCCATCCATCTACCCATCTATATCTATCTATCTATCTATCTATCTATCTATCTATCTATCTATCTATCTATCTATCTATCTATCTATCTATCTATCTATCTATCTATCTATCTATCTATCTATCTATCTAGCTATCTATCTGTCTGTCTGTCTGTCTATCTGTCTATCTATCTATCTATCTATCTATCTATCTATCTGTCTATCTATCTATCTATCCATCTATCTATGTATCTATGTATCTATCCATCTATCTATCTATCTATCTATCTATCTATCTATGTATCTATGTATCTATCCATCTATCTATCTATCTATCTATCTATCTATCTATCTATCTATCTATCTGTCTGTCTATCTGTCTATCTATCTATCTATCTATCTATCTATCTGTCTATCTGTCTATCTGTCTATCTATCTATCTATCTATCTATCTATCTATCTATCTATCTATCTATCTATCTATCTATCTATCTATCTATCTATCTATCTATCTATCTATCTATCTATCAATCTATCTATCTATCTATCTATCTATCTATCTATCTATCTATCTATCTATCTATCTATCTATCTATCTATATATCTATCTATCTATCTATCTATCTATCTATCTATCTATCTATCTATCTATCTATGTATCTATCTATCTATCTATCTATCTATCTATCTATCTATCTATCTATCTATCTATCTATCTATCTATCTATCTATCTATCTATCTATCTATCTATCTATCTATCTATCTATCTATCTATCTATGGATCTATCTATCCATCTATCCATGAAGCCTAAAGATGTATTTGATCAAAAGTTTAGCAATGGCTTCACTTGTGATTGCCTTACTAGTTGGAATGAAGTGTTCTATCTTTGTAAATATATCCATTATGAAGCCCATATCCTTCCAAGAATAGGTAAAGATTGTAAGAGGCCATGAGGTTTATGTTTTGGCACCTTAGATCTATTGCAAGTGTCATAGGTTCGGATATATTCTTTGAATTCCTTCCATATTTGAGGCCACTAAACATCCCTTGATGCAAGTTATTGTTATTGACTCCAAAATTTCTTGTTGCAAAAGGTTGTCATGACCTTGTTGAAGTACTTGGGACTTGGGCTTTCCAAGATGGACATACAATATGTTCTTATAGAATAGTAAGACATCCTTTTCTTGAAACTCACTTACTTGAATTTTCTTCTCGACATTACAAGGCAATTCCTCATGTGGTAGAGTCTCATGAATCAAATGAGTAAGGCTCAATCTTGATGATCGTTTGAAGAGATAGCCACTAACTAGAAATGTTTAGGCTTGAGTAATAAACTCTCTTGTTGACCAAATGCCTCTTCGCCTTTCTTTGCTACAAGGTAAGATCTTGACAAGGCATCTGACTGACATTGCTTGTGTCTTGGACGATATGTGATGACAAATTCAAACATGGATAAAAAGTTATTCCATTCAGATAACCTTCTATTGAGGATGCGGGTGGTCATAAAGTACTCTAAATTCATATTATATGTATACATAGTAACTTTATGATTTTCTCCTTCTAGATGGTGACACCACCTATCAAATGCATCCACTATCGTGAGAAGTTATTTATCATGGATTTTATTATTAATCTCTAGATAGGAGAGTTTCCTTGAATGATATGCAACTACATGTAGGTGTGCATCATCTCCATGTTGGGATATAATGGCACCTGAGGTGAAGTCTAATGCATTTGTCTCTAGAAAGACAGGCTTGGTAGAATTAGGATGGGCTATCATTGTAGTGAAGAATGCTGATTTGAAGGTCTAGAAGGCTCTTTTTGCTTCTTTGGTACATGAGAATTATGCATTTCCTGTAAGCTTTGTTAGAGGTGTCACTATCATGGAGTAATCTTTGATGAATACTCTATAAAAATTAGCGAGCCCTAGAAAACAATGTACATCTCGAACTTATGGAGGTGGTTGCCAATCAAAGATTATCACGATCTTCTTAGGATCCATAAAGATTCCTTTCTCTGAGACAATGTGCCTTGAGAACTCCACTTCTCTCTAATGGTAATAGCACTTCTTCAATTTAGCATATAAATTTTTTTCTCGTAACTTCTCTAGAAGTATTTTTACATGACATTCATGATCCTGTAGAGATGATTGGAGCGGTTGTAAGATTGGAGCCATAAATACATATTCAAAATGCTCGTGCCTTATTCGAAATGTTATCTTGGATTCTTCTCCTTCTCTGATTGTGACATGGTTGTAAGCTTCTCTAAGGTCAATCTTCATGAAGAACCGCTTTCCAATGTGTTTTAAGAGTTTTGATATAAATGGTGGAGGATTTCTATTTTTTATAATGACTTTACTCAGTCCACAATAGTCTAGTCATGTTGGGAAAGTCACATCCTTCTTCTTTATAAATAGAATAGGGTCTCTTGCTCGAGTCCTCCAGTGTTTGATAAACTCCTTGGCTAGATTTTCATCAATATTCTTTCATAATTTTGTAAGCTCCTCTGGTGATAGTCTATAGATTGTTCCAAAGGGTGGTTGTGCTCTCCCTTGAAGTTCTATGGCTGAATTATAAGGTCCATGCTATGGGAGCATATTTGCATTCTTCTTTTCGAAATCATCTTCAAAACCTTGGTACTAGTTTGGTAGCTTCACTACATCATCTTTTTTGGACTCCTGAGTTGATAAGACATAGATCACATATGTTGTTTCCTTCCTTACTATATGTATGAAGGCTTTGGCTCCTACATATGTCGGGTTCTTTTGGATTTCTCGACGAGCCATCTTATTCTTTTCCTAGTTAATGTTTGGATTATGTCTTTTTTACCTAGGACATTCCAATGATGACAAGTTTTACTCGAATCAATATTATGCTGACACATATGTGGGGATCATGGTCACCAATATGAACTCTTAATGATGTGGTTTCCATTGTAAGATTCTCAAATGCTAGAGGTTATCCATCTACTACTTTGACTACTATTGGTTTGTTCTTTTTTTTGGATCCTGTGTTTCTTAACCAATTCCTTATCTATGAAACATGGGGAGGCTCTTGAACCTACTAGAGTTGTAAGAGAAAGGGTCTTCTTAGGCATGATTAACTTGTCAGAGCTATACATGTTTCTATGGTTGATGTTGGAATTATGAGATCCTTTCTTTGATCGTGGTTCGACTCTATAATCTCCTTTACAACTTGATTTCCTGATTTCCTTGTTCTTTGAGGGTGACAACTTTGGAGCTTGTTGTCTTGTTGCAAGAATTAATTGCAATATGGTGATGGTTCTGACAAAAGAGGCATAACTTGTTATCTCTCCATCTATGTCTCTCTTTTGGGGCAAGATGTTGTAGATAGTTTCGCAGGTCTTTAGATTCACTAATGTTTATAGGTGATTTATCATAATGCTCTTACCTCCACTCAGCTCCCTTTTAGCTCCATTTAAGGACATATCATCCAACCTCACTCCAAAGATCGTGATCTCAAGCTCACGATACCGATCGTCTGTGCTCTCCCACGACACTAGCTCAACTATTAGTAATTCATAAATGAATGTTTTTTGGGTTTTTAAACCTCTTTATGGACAATGGTTGAAGAGTACAAAAATAAGGAGTGCTTGAAATTTTAAACCTACTTTCATATCCTACTCTCTTTCTCTCTACTACCTACTCTAACTTCCTTCTCTAGCTCACTCTCCTAATCTAACAACTCACTACACACACTCCAAGATAGGAGAAGTAGCAAGTGCGAATAACTTTGACTTGCCAAAGAAGAGACTTCACAACTCTTCAACTCACTTCACTACTAAGAGATTTCACCATCACACGAATGCCTCGGTTTGATTCGACACTCCCAGACAATGGTGCCAAAAAATGTGTGTACCTAAGTATCAACTTAGGGACTTGAGGAGAAAGAGACTATACCTCAATCCCCTACAAGTGCATATAGTGCAGATTACACACTTTAATTATCAATCCAACAAGTATCTTAACATAGCCGAGTGTATGAAGACATGCATTTAAATGATGGTCAATGCAAATATGAAGTAACAAAAGGTGCAAACTAGTGTAAATTGTCACATTCAAAGCTTTCATGGTCGGATATGGTGTCGCGATACCTAGAGCAGCAATCAACAGTAAATCGAGCTTTTCTCTTAGCTCCAAACTCAGAATATAGCAAATAGTGGGTTCATTTCGAAGCTCTCAAGAAGATGCATCCAATGGCATTCGCTTCTGACACTTCTGCTTCAAGTTATGAGCAAACTACTGAGCTGCAGGAATGACCTACCTACACTTTAGCACTTCCTATAGTTGGCACACACATTACCAATAGCAAACAAGCACTACCATGGATAGACAACACTTCAAAGCACTCTTTTCAAGCATCACACATGCATGCACGCTCACAAGCACGAAGATACAGAGAGGATAAGACATAAATTCGAAATTATGTGCTTTTGATTCTCACAATGACAAAAAGGCTTTACAAAGAGTCATAAAATGACTCATATACATGCAACTAAAAATGGTCCTTTCACACAAGAGACCGGAACTTTATGGACTAAAAGACTAATTCCCTACTAGTTTACAAAGGTAATGATACAGATATCTATGGATATGCATCTAGAGGACTCCTCTAGTGCATTTACATCGGAAAATATATTACAAAGGGACTATGTTACAAAAATAAAGTATCCAAATCGGAAAAATTTTGGGGCCCTTCTTTTTCTCTGCATCTCTACTCTTCTTTGCTTTGCAACAAGGTTAAAGAAGGCATTATATGGTTTAAAGCAAGCATCATATGCTTGGTATGAAAAGATACATGCCTCTCTGATTTCACATGGTTTTTAGAATAGTCCAACTGAAAGCACCTTATATGTTAAGCGTGTTAATGATGTACTTTTGATCATTATGGTGTATGTTGATGACATGCTGCTCAATGGTCCTCATAAGAAGCATATTGCTAATTTCAAGGCTGATTTACATGTCTCATTTGAGATGTCTTATTTGGAGCATTTGCATCATGATTTGGGCATTCAGTGTATGCATGTCAATGGTGGAATGGCTTTGTGTCAAACCAAATATATTGACACATTATTACAACGTTTTGGCCTTGAAGATTGTAAAACTATTGACACTACTATGGAGATAGGTTTAGGATTGAGTCTTCATGATGCTGGAGATGCATTTGATGTTCTTCTTTATCAACAGGCTGTTGGATTCTTGATATACTTATGCATTACTCAACTAGATATCGAGTTTGTTGTCTCACAGATGAGCAGATTTATGCATTTCCCAGGTGTCAAGCATTGGTAGGCAGTTAAGAGCATCTTTTGCTACTTGAGTGGTACCCAACTACTTGGGTCATTTGGG
>CM035408.1:46940970-46943470 GCA_020310875.1 Ceratopteris richardii
TTGCATGTGATTTTTGACTTCCATAGTCCATTTTTATTGATTGGAGTGTTGAAAGAAGGAAAGGCATGAGAACTTGTTTTCTATCCATAGACCTAGAGAGATAATGAGGTGCACTATGACCTTGCATAGATGGACAGGGAGAGGGAAAGAGTGTGAGAGAGAAAGAAAAAAAAATGTGTCTGTGTGTCTTCTATGAAATGTGGCATGTGTGTAAAGTTACAAGTGAGTGTTATATGTTGTTGAATGATGGTGTGTTGTTGGATGAACGTTTTCCTATTTTGTGGAGGGTGGGGGTAAATACTTGTACATGTATATTCATAAAGAGTGAGAACAAGTAAGCATCTTTGAGTGTGTGTATGTAGGATGATTTTGTATAGGAATGAGTAGTGAAATCTCTCATGTCAAGGGATAAGATGATATACCATCAAAACAACCATACATAGAGGGAGCTAAGTTTGAGTATTCAAAAGTTGAGAGCTAGAAATTAATTGCATAGAGAAGACGGCCCATGTGAGGAGAGGGTTACATTGTGTACGAGGATTTGCGTATGTACAATGGTGGGTTGGTGGCATAGTGGGGCATTGAGTTAGCAAAGGATAAGTGAGGCCACATGAGCACAAGAATATACCTATCTATCTAACTATCCATCCATCTATCAATCTATCAATTTATCTATCTATCCAATTATTGATCTATCTATCGAGACATCTATCGATCTATCTCTCAATTCATTTATCCATTCATCTATCGATCGATCCATTTATCGATCTATCTGTCTGTCCATCTGTTTATCTATCTATCTATCTATCTATCTATCTATCTATCTATCTATCTATCTGTCTATCTATCTATCTGTCTATCTATCTATCTATCTATCTATCTATCTATCTATCTATCTATCTATCTATCTATCTATCTATCTATCTATCTACCTATCTATCTATCTATCTATCTATCTATCTATCTATCTATCTATCTATCTATCTATCTATCTATCTTTGATGTCAAGGAAGAAGATAATGTTGCATCAAAACAATCATGCATAGAGGGAGCTTAGTTTGAGTATTCAAAAGTTGAGAGCTAGCAATCAACTGCATCGAGATGACGGCTCAAGTGAGGAGGGGGTTACATTGTCTATATGCGGGTTTGTGTATGTATAAAAGTGGATTAGTATCATAGTGGGGCATCAAGTCAGCAACAGAAGAAAAGTAAGGGTGTTGACATAAGCACAAGAATCTATCTATCCATCTACATATCCATCATGTTTCCATCTATTGATTTATTTATCTATCCACCTACCAATATATCAATCGAACCATCCATCCATCTCTATCAATAGGGTTACATTGTCTATATGAGGGTTTTAGTATGTTCTATAGTGGGTTAGTGCCATAGTGGGGCATTAAGTTTGCAGAGGAAAATAAGTAAGTGAGCGCACATGAGCACAACAATCAATATATCTATCTATTATCCATATATCTATCCATCTAATATCGATCCATCAATTAGTTTATCTATCTATTCATCTATCGATCTATCTATCCATCCATCTACCCATCTATATCTCTCTATCTATCTACCTATCTATCTATCCATCTATCTATCTATCTATCTATCTATCTATCTATCTATCTATCTATCTATCTATCTATCTATCTATCTATCTATCTATCTATCTATCTATCTATCTATCTATCTATCTATCTATCTATGTATCTATCTATCTATCTATCTATCTATCTATCTATCTATCTATCTATCTATCTATCTATCTATCTATCTATCTATCTATCTATCTATCTATCTATCTATCTATCTATCTATCTATCTATCCATCTATCTATCTATCTATCTATCTATCCATCTATCTATCTAACTATCTATCTATCTATCTATCTATCTATCTATCTATCTATCTACCTATCTATCTATCTATCTATCTATCTATCTATCTTTCTATCTATCTATCTATCTATCTATCTATCTATCTATCTATCTATCTTTCTATCTATCTATCTATCTATCTATCTATCTATCTATCTATCTATCTATCTATCTATCTATCTATCTATCTATCTATCTATCTATCTATCTATCTATCTATCTATCTATCTATCTATCTATCTATCTATCTATCTATCTATCTATCTATCTATCTATCTATCTATCTATCTATCTATCGATCGATCGATCGATCTATCTATATATGCATCTATCCATGTATCCATGACGCCTAAAGATGTATTTGATCAAAAGTTTAGCAATGGTTTCACTTGTGATTGCCTTAGTAGTTGAATGAAGTGTCCTATCTTTGTAAAGATATCCACTATGAAGCCCATATCCTTTCAAGAATAGGTAAAGATTGTAAGAGGCCATGAGGTTTATGTTTTGGCACCATAGATCTATTGCAAGTGTCATAGGTTCGGATATATTCTTTGACTTCCTTCCACATTTGAGGCCGCTAAACATCCCTTGATACAAGTTAGTGTTATTGACTACA
>CM035408.1:46955970-46958470 GCA_020310875.1 Ceratopteris richardii
TCACCTGTATATTGAATTCTTCAATCTTTATGAGTAATAGATGTACCTTTACTTCGAATAATACTCCTTTTGTCTTCCTTGGTGTCGTATCAACTTCTTCTCAAGCTTTATCCTCAAGCTTTCACTTTTTGAACCTTCAGATGTTGAATTCTTTGCACCTGCAGCAGTCGAGCTCCTCCTTCCTTCAATTCTGATGCTTCCTGCTCTGATACCACTGATGGAGAGTGTTAATCTCCAAAAGAACAAGTTAATCTTGTATTTAGAGCACCTCTATAACAAGAATAACTCAAAACCTCACCAATTTTAGAAGATCAATACTCAATTGTCAAATCTTGAATGAACTGTGAAGAAGGAGATTACACAGAAAGTCTGCTGCACATAATTCACTCATTGCCTTACCAAATGTGTAAAGTTTTTTATAAAACTTTGTACGAGGTGTCGCCTATAGATTGCGCACCTTCTCCAAGTTGAATAACTTCAAAAGATTCAGTAGATCTTGAGAAATAACTTCAACAAGTCACCTATGTCTAAAACTATTCTTCTGAGAAGTCGATTTAGACACCTATGACTTTAAACCTTTGGTTGTCTCAATCTAGAACCCGTTTCTGCAAATGCCTTTAACCACAAATAGCTTACCTTCCAACTTAAAGATTGAGTGCTTGCTTGCTCAAAACTTTAAAGTGTGGAAGGAGAATTGATCAAAACATTCGTATTGAATTTTGCGCCTCTTGTATCTTCACTTCTTCTCATTCACATATGCAAATGTTCCTACACTCAATTCTCTTAGCCTGATCACAGTTGGAAGCTGAAAATTTGTACAGAAGTTTATTACCTATAGACTTAGACTTGTACAAAAGCATTTCACAAAAGATCGATCACAGAAGGAGAAAACTCAGAAATATCGGGCGCAACATTTTCTTCATTTCTGAGAAATTTACAACTGAGTGATGAGAGAGTATTGACTCATTTCTAAGATGTCTAATGACACATACAACTACTGATTACTCTATTCTCATGCTCTCTCATTCTTGTCCCGATATTTTCCATAGTATATATAGACAAAAATTTACAAGCTTATGACTACTCAAAGATATAAGTGAACTATCTCTGAAATAATGTACATATGTGTACACATCTTCCAACTTCTGAATATGTCCTTCCTTTATGCTTCACAAATTGTCCTCTTCTCAAATTCTTGACTTCATTTCCATATCAAAACATCAATTGGTGATTGTCCTGCACCAACAAAATGTGCTTGGAAAAAGCTCATTTCTTTCAACTCTTGGACCATCACTTATGCAATGCCCAAGCATCACACACAGTTTGCCTTCGTCACTAGATGTGTTGCTAGGCTTTGAAACTTCTAGCCACACTAAAGCTAAGCATCACATAAGCGATGCTCACCAATGCATATGCGATAGCCCTGCTTTATATTTTGGGTTTTTTTCTTAAATTTCTCTTATGCGACACTTTTTTTAAGAAGCATTGCATAAGTGATGATACCTAATTTCTTTCTATCAGGGGTATCGCTACACCCCTGCTATTCTTGTAGTGATAGATAGATAGATAGATAGGTGGATAGATAGATAGATAGGTAGATAGATAGATAGATAGATAGATAGATAGATAGATAGATAGATAGATAGATAGATAGATAGATAGATAGATACTCACAAAATCTTTGGATGGAACTAAGATGAACAGGTTCAAAATGATGATAGGATTGCAGGAAATCAAGTGAAGATGAAGACCAAGCATGCTAGGCTAGAGGGGGGGGGGGCAATTAGTGCAAATGAGTCCAAGCCTACATCCTTGGACAATGAGCATTTCTCATATTATAGTCACATATGACTATCCCCTTGTATAAGTCACTTTACTTCTTATCAATGTAAAAGTTCATATGTTTGTTGCACTACTTTTGTAAAGAGTTAGGAGGAATCAAATATCGAATTACTTGGTAGATGATTGATGCAAGAATAATACCTATACTTTAGGATTCACTTTTTTTTGTGAGAATTTGAATTTCAATTCAAAGCTTGGATCCAACTCAGAGCTATAAAAGTGGAAAAAATTGCACGTGCATTAAGCCCGATTGAGAGATCATTTTGAAGAAGATTTGAATGATTAGTGAGCTCATTCTGTAGCCACTTCACTACCCTCACATTGTGCAATTATACATTGCCAATCACATTGCATTCTCATGTGATTTAATACATATATATCGATCATATCTCTACTTCACCTCTCTGCTATGATCACCTTAGAATAGTGTACTTCTTAGAGCTTGTTCTCAGTGCATGGTTGATCATTTGATGTGAATTAAAGTGCTATAGATTTCGCATAGTGTTTACTTCATAGCTACAAAGTTTCATTGGTATTGCATTTCAAAATCCCGATATATCATCACATTTTTGCTCACTGGTCTACATATTGTAGCATCTTGAAAATATCCGGATAGTCCTTCAACTTGCTAAGCATCACTCTTAGTCTACAATTGATC
>CM035408.1:46960970-47000970 GCA_020310875.1 Ceratopteris richardii
TGAGATAACCTTCTATTGAGGATGCGGGTGGGCATAAAGTACTCTAAATTCAGATTATATGTATACATAGTAACTTTATGATTTTCTCCTTCTAGATGGAGACACCACCTATCAAATGCATCCACTATCGTGAGAAGTTATTTATCATGGATTTCATTATTAATCTCTAGATAGTAGAGTTTCCTTGAATGATATGCAACTACATGTAGGTGTGCATCATCTCCATATTGGGATATAATGGCACCTGAGGTGAAGTCTAATGCATTTGTCTCTAGGAAGAAAGGCTTGGTAGAATTAGGATGGGCTAGTATTGTAGTGATAGATGCTGATTTGAAGGTCTAGAAGGCTCTTTTTACTATTTTGGTCCATGAGAATTATGCTTTTCTTGTAAGCTTTGTAAGAGGTGTCACTATTGTGGAGTAATCTCTGATGGATACTCTATAAAAATTAGCGAACCCTAGAAAACATTGTACATCTTCTTAGGATCCATAAAGATTCCTTTCTTTGAGACAATGTGCCTTGAGAACTCCACTTCTGTCTGATGGTAATAGCACTTCTTCAATTTAGCATATAAATCTTCTTCTGTTTACTTCTCTAGAATTATTTTTACATGACATTCATTGTCCTCTAGAGATGATTGGAGCCTATATAAGATAGAAGCCATAAATACATATTCAAAAAGCTCGTACCTTATTCGAAATGTTATCTTGCATTCTTCTCCTTCTCTAATTGTGACATGGTTGTAAGCTTTCATAAGGTCAATCTTCTTGCAGAACCACTTTCCAAAGTGGTTTAAGAGTTTTGATATAAGTGGTAGAGGATGTCTATTTTATATAGTGACTTTACTCAGTCCACAATAGTCTAGTCATGTTCGGAAAGTCACATTCTTCTTCTTGATAAATAGAATAGGGTCTCTTGCTTGAGACCTTGAGTGTTTGATAAACCCGTTGACTAGATTGTCATCAATATTCTTTCGTAATTTTGTAAGCTCCTCTGGTGATAGTCTATAGATTGGTCCAAAGCGTGGTTGTGCTCTCCCTTGAAGTTCTATGGCTCAATTATAAGGCCTATGCTATGAAAGCATATTTGCATTCTTCTTTTCGAAATCATCTTCAAAACCATGGTACTAATTTGGTAACTTCACTAGATCATCTTTTTTGGACTCCTGAGTTGATAAGACATAGATCACATATGTTGTTTCCCTCGTTACTATATGTATGAAGGTATTGGATCCTAGATATGTCGCGTCTTTTGGATTTCTCGATGAGTGATCTTATTCTTTCCCCAATTAATGTTTGGATTATGTCTTTTTTACCTAGGACATTCCAATGATGAAAAGCTTTACTTGAATCGATATTATGCTGACACATATGTGGGGATCGTGGTCACTAATATGAACTCTTAATGATGTGGTCTCCATGGAAATATTCCCAAATGCTAGAGGTTATCCATCTACTACTTTGACTACTATTGGATCCTATGTTTCTTAACCAATTCTTTATCTATGAAACATGGGGAGGCTCTTGAATCTACTAGAGCTGTAAGAGAAAGGGTCTTCTTAGGCATGATTAACTTGTCAAGGGCTATACATGTTTCTATGGTTGATGTTGGAATTATGAGATCCTTTCTTTAATCGTGGTTTGACTCTATAATCTCCTTTACAACTTGATTTCCTCATTTCCTTTCTCTTTGAGGGTGACAACTTCGGAGCTTGTTGTCTTGTTGGAAGAATTAATTGCAATATGGTGATGGTTCTGAAAAAAGAGGCATAACTTGTTATCTCTCCGTCAATGTCTCTCTTTTGGGGTAAGATGTTGCAACCTAATTACATCTATTTGCATAGGTTCAGACATAAACTCTTCTCTAGGAGTAGGTTTGAATTGTTTCCATTAGCGAAGTCTTCCTCTACTTGTTTTTCTTCTTTCCTATCAATAAGGCAATCACCACATTGAATAGAGTGGGTGATGTATTCATTCAATTTCTTAACCTCATGCATCATTAGCACAAGGTCCCTCACATCATCTCTTAACCCTACCTAAATCGGCTTATGAAACAATATTTATGCCAAGTGAATTCCCATTATCGATCGCCTAAATTTTGATGCATAGGAAGAGGAAGGTATGTTACCTTGACAAAGCTTCCATAGTTTTGTTACTTCCACTTGACTTGTGACTACCTATCCAAGATTGGGAGGAACCATGATAATGCTTGAATACATTCCAATAAAATTGACCTTGGATGCCTCCTCAGTGTATCTATCAAGATGCATTCAAATGTACAATTTAACTTGTTGGAGAAATTTGCAAAACTTTGTGCAACTAGCGTCAAACTTTTCTCGCATGCAAATCTTGGTTCATTTATGAAGGATGAACTAGGAAATTGATTCACTTGAATGCATCTTTGACTTGCTTGAAGATTCTTGATTCATTCTTATAGTTCTTAAAGGAGTGTGTCTACATGCATTGGATCTTCGATTTCGACTTGCATCTCAACAACGAGTCTAGAACACCAAATTGCACCCTCTGATTAGACTAGAAAAGATTTCAAAATTATAATTTTGATCATAAGATCACCAATGAGGGAAAATAATATAAGACTATGTAATTGATACAAGAAGTTCAATCCGGGACTGATAGGTATGGATAACTCAATTGGAGATGATATAGGAAATCCCACAACCCAAGGTATGAAGCATGATATTTGGATTACAAGAACTCCCTTCAGAGAGATGACCTAGATACAAGGAATAATTGGAAAGGATTTGGTACTATCAGATTATAACAAGACATGACAAGATGTCCAAGATACTATACTTGTTAACTAGAACAATTGTTGATTCTTTTGCATTAACATGTCTTCCTTGTGTGGAATGGATGTTTGATTGCAAGTACTTTGAAGAGGAAAGATGTGTGTTATGTGAAAGAGAAGCACTATAATGTTTTGCTAAAATAGAGCTTGAAGGAGTTTTGCAATTCAGGATAGAGTCGACGTCAATGATAAAGCAAAAGAATAGCAAAGAAAGATGGCATTTTCGATCGAAGATAGGAAATTACAATTGTGAGAAAACTTTATATTGATTTTTGTGAAAAGCACCATCTTGAAGAAGTGTAAGAAGATGCAAATGGACATTCTCAAAAGCCTTAGGATGTGCGCCTTAGAACTAGAACCTACATAGTTCTACGAGTTTTGAAGGACTGTGTGTATTATCTTGCTCATGAATATTCTATAGACCCTGACACAATTCTCTCTCCAAAGTTGAAGAAAGCCATGGAATGAGATGCCAAAAAACTTAGAAGATTTACAACCATACAATATTCTTCCTTTGGAAGCCCTAGGGGTGTTAAAAGTTGCATTAGAATTTCCTAAGGTTAAGTCAGCAAGGATGGCACTTCAAGTTCCTGCACTTTGTTTTTCTGATGAATGAAGAGCTCCTCCTAGACAAAGAAGGGATATATTTGATGCTCTTTAGTACGCCTTCAGGTTTCATGTAAGGAATCGGTGGGAGCACTTAGTGTTGTTACTTGCTAACCATTAATCTAAGCTAGGTTATGAACCATCTAAACACGTAGTGAATGGAGATGGAGTATGAGGGAATCCATCTAGAATCTAGCACTTTTGTTCATGATCTGAATGCCCGTTGGCATGCAAGCAGGCCACAACTATTTTGAGGTCATGAGTAGGGACTCCGGTATATTTCCTGGTCACAAACACCATACCATCATGGTTGTCCTTTGTGGGCATTCCAATCATTTGATATTGTGTCCACTTTAATCAAAATAATGCCTAGCACTTCCAATTTTGTGGTGCAATATATTCTTCCAGCCCTTTGTAGAGGATGGGGCAATACAAGGCTTGGTGAGATAGCTTTTGAAGAGGCATGCTATGCGAGTCGGGCCTAGTTGGAGATGCTTGGACGTAATGATTTGGAACCACAACCACAAATTTATTTTGCTTTGGGCCGGTTTGGAAGAGGAGGCATGGTTGATGTACAAGTGGATTGATTTACTTACCTTCTCATGATTGGGGGCTCATTCATTCTTAGGAACGGTCAGTCATTCTCTAAAAGTGTCAAAAGGGGGAAATTAGCAGAAGGGCAGATAAAAAGGCATTCCTATCAACTCCCAGAGCATTGAAATGAAGAACGGAGGTCATCATGGTAATTGATAACTTAGTATTTTGTGTCCATCATTCATCGGGTTCTAAGATAAGATAGTGATGTTGTAAGCAAAACAAACAAACCAATTGCTACTTAGAAATTTCCACACACACCCTCCGTAGTAGCTTAGCCTTGCTCGAGATTTCCAAAGTTTCTACATGTGAAATACATTAGGAATACCCTTCAGTTGTTTGATCCAAAACGAAAGAGAATTTGCTACGTGGGTTTCATTGGGTTTGTAATCGGTCCACTCGTCTCCATAGCAAATGAAATGGGTATTCTCAACCCTCAAACAAGTGCCACCCATGATTTCTCAAGGGCTTTAAAATTTCTAGCTATCTCATTAGATTTGGAAAGTTTTCTCCAAGAGCTTTCCAATGGTATCTTACATGCCTCAATCTGACCTACGGATTGAGACATACACCTTAATCTTTGTTAGGCTAACTTGTGAAAGTGACGTGCGCTACTTTGTACCCTTTCATATAGAGGATGCCCAAGCGCCTTTTTTAGAGGTTGTTAGGTCAATCCCCCTTTCCCAAGCCTACTTCCGAGGATCTGATACCAATTTAAGGAATTGAACTCACAACCTCTTGGTTAGGAATGTAATGGGCTAACCACTTTCCCCAAAAGCCATGGTTGAGGATTACTTCCTAATCTCTCTCTTAGGGTGTAGTTTAACCATCTCCTATCTCTCAAGGGTGTGTTTCAACCATCTCCTACCTATCACTTTATTACAGAGCTCATTCTATAGCCACTTCACTACCCTCACATTGTGCAATTATACATTACCAATGTCATTGTATTCTCATATGATTTAATACATATATATTGGTCATATATCTACTTCACCTCTCTGTTATGATCATCTCAAAATAGTGTACTTCTTAGAGCTTGTTCTCAGTGCATGGTTGATCATTTGATGTGATTTGAAGTGCTGTAGATTCCGCATAGTGTCTACCTCATAGCTACAAAGTTTCATTGGTATTGCTTTTCTAAATCTCGAGATATCATCACATTTTTGCTGAATAGTCTACATATTGTAGCATCCTGAAAATATCGGGATAGTCCTTCAACTTGCTAAGCATCATTTTTAGTCTACAGTTGATCTTTTTTATTGAAATAACTCATGATTGCTAGCTATCTAAGTTAACCAGATACTCCCAAAAGGAATTTAGATAACTGCTAGCAGGTTGAGAGCACTGTTCATTTTACTTAACATGTGCAGAGACCAAAATAGCAAGTCTAAGCTCTTGGTTGAACTTTCTACTCATCTATTTTGATCCATTGATTAGAGGATCATGTTCCAAAGCACATAGGTGATTATTTGTGATCATTAGGAAGCTCAAGGGGTCTACTACACTCTCCATAACTCTTTCTTGGTTGGTGTGAGGTAGGATTTTGCAGTACCACTTCATCTTTGGATTCTATCCACCATCTCCTCCAACAAATCTGCAAGGGGTATGTGTTATTGAGTCTTTTTCTCTCTTCATCTATGGGGTAGCTTAAAGGAAGTTGACAACAACTTGGAAGGAAGCGAACAACAACTTGGGGGAGGGGCATACTGAAGGGGAGAACAAGGTTCTGTCACACCAAGAAGCAGGAGGGCATTCATGCAAAAGAAAGGAAGTAGAGGGATGCAGACTCTGGAGACACGGATGAACTAAAGGACATCTTTAAGCATAGCTAATGGGAAAGAAGGGACCGAAACTTGATTAGCCAAAGATATATGCAGCATAATCGACATAGGATAATAGTGGCTGATTGGACATTGCATGTGATTTTGACTTCCATAGTCCATTTTTGTTGATTGGAGTGTTGAAAGAAGGAAAGGGAGTTCTTGTTTTTATGTTGGCAAGTAATGGATACTTTTGAGTATGTGTAGAAGATTAGAGGGAGAAGGGATTAGGAATTGATATGAAATGCTACTTTAAGTTTTGCAAAGGAGGAACTTGCAAAGCACTATCTATCATCAAAGTGAAGCAGATTGCTTTGGGGGATAAAGTATTATTGAATAGCTGATTGAAGAGGCTCTTTGAGATGACAAGTATGACTAATTCGGTCCAGCAAGAAGCCCAAAAAGCCTTGAGAAGTGCCAAGCTTATGAATTTATTCATCCATGAAGGAAATTTGTGCAACAATTGGGGTTCTTAAAGGCGACTATGGAGATGTGAAGACATATTTTTTGTTTGTTGTTGTTACATATAGAATTTTAGCGCTAGTGAAGACATGTGAAAACATGCGAAATCCGTTTTGAATTATATGTTTGTGTAATATGTACTTGGAAGAGGGAGTACGTGTTATTTTGGATTAAAAAGGAAAATATTCAAATGAGGAATTTGAAGAATGGAACGAAGGAGGGAGTACGTCAATAGTTGTTGTTCATAAGGAATAACAAGGAGCGCGTCTAGAGAATATTTGATGAAGGGTGTTTGTGTATAGACATGGGTGTTTGAATGTAATTAGGAATTAGAAATGCTTCATGGTATGGTTTAAGCCTTCGTGTATTGTTGTATTGCTGTCATATCATTTAAATAGCATGAGAACTTGTTTTCTATCCATAGACCTAGAGAGATAATGAGGTGCACTATAACCTTGCATAGATGGAGAGGGAGAGAAAAAGAATGTGAGAGAGAAAGAAAAAAAAAAGTGTTTGTGTGTGTTCTATGAAATGTGGCATGTGTGTAAAGTTACAGGTGAGTGTTATATGTTGTTCAATGATGGTGTGTTGTTGGATGAACGTTTTCCTATTTTGTTCAATGCAAACAAGAGAGACATAGTATAATGAGGATGTGCTAAACGAGAGATGTGAGGAGGGTGGGGGTAAATACTTGTACATGTATATTCATAAAGAGTGAGAACAAGTAAGCATTTTTGAGTATGTGTATGTAGGATGATTTTGTATAGGAATTAGTAGTGAAATCTTTGATGTCAAGGGATAAGATGATATACCATCAAAACAACCATACATAGATGATATACATATCTATCTATCCATCTCTCTATCTCTGTATCTCTTTATCTCTCTATCTCTCCATGTCTCTATCTCTCCATCTCTCTATCTCTCCATCTCTCTATCTCTCTATCTCTCTATCTATTCGTCACTCTCTCTATATGTTTGTGTGTCCATCCATCCATCCATTTATCTCGCTATCTATCTATTTATTTGGCTATCTACACATATGTCAATCTACCTATCTTTGTATCTTTTTATCTATTGATATCTCTATCTATCTATCAATCTATCCATCCATCTATCTTTTTGTTTATTCATCTAGCTCTTTATCTCTCTATTTGAAGAAAAGCCCTAGATTGTGCCTCTGACTACATTAGCCTAGATTTCATAATTACACTTTTGATTACAAGATCACCAATGCAGGGAAAATAATACAAGAATATGTAACTAATACAAGAAATTCCACAACTCGCAATTGATAGCTATTGATAATTGTACTTGAGATGATACAGGAAATCCCACAACTATGGATTGTAATTATGAATCAAGATATATGGATTACAAGAACTCCCTTGAGGGAGATGAACTAGATACAAGGAAAAACTAGAAAGGATCTCATACTATGAGATTACAACAGGACAAAATAGGATGTTCACGATACTAGTATAGATAATACTAGAACGAAGGATAAGACTGGAACTCAAATCGGAACTTGAAAAATACGTGGAGATCCTGACTCCTTGAGCTCCCATGATTGGCATTGGCAAGAGTAAATATATATATTTCCAACCCCTCCTTATTTAGATTTTCAAGGGAGGCTCAACAATGGTGGTTATGAATTGATGATATCATTGATGATGTCATGAATTTGAAACAAGACCTTTGAGTGTCAGAATCAGGTAAATAGACAGTCGAGTTGTCTAGGCACATTATGGAGGGATTCGATGGCAATGCACCACGGTGTGCTCTCCTTATCGAGAGCTCCACGACAATATCCTCGGAGTAGAAATCGGAGCTCCTAAGGCTACACATAGTACTCCGCATAGAGACTATAGAATAAGCAGGAAAACACAGTAGATAGGGAGCATGAAGATAGACTTCTTAGGTCTTACAAATGCAATCGAACTTATAGTCTGTGACTGACCAGGCCACTATATGTTTTATTAAGGAACATATACAAAGAAATGTCCGGTGGCCATTTGGCCTTTCACATGGACACTAATGGTAACAATCTCTCACCAAAGGCCAATATGGCCAAAGTAATCATGGGAGAAAAAAATAAAGAATGATAAAGAATGGCTGAGTGTAAGTATACAAACTATACCTCCCACCTGATGGGCATGTTACACAGTATACAAGTGACTGTGTAAGATCATGAATCAAGTAACCCCCAGCAAATGAAAACAATGTCGAAAGCTATCATGTTCTATAGCTTTAATCAAAGCATCTGCAGCATTATCTCGAGTGTGAACCTTCTCAAGAATAATGAGCTTAGTGGCTAAGCAATCTCTAATGAAGTGATACCTCCCCTCAATGTGCTTGGTCTTTGCATGATAGACCAGATTCTTAGCCAAAGCAATGGCACTTTGACTGTCACTGAGCAAATGAGGTACATGCTAAGATTAACCCATATCACAAGCAAGACGAGAGAGCCACAATGCTTCCTTACATGCCTCACTGGCTACAACATACTCTGCTTATGTGGTGGAAACAATTGTACATTCTTGAAGATGAGATCTCCAAGAGATAGCACCTCCAGCAAAATGAAAAATATACCTTGATGTAGACTTATGATTGTTTACACAACCAACATAGTCAGAATCTGTGTAACCAATAATGGATAATTTCCCTCTACCTAAGCATAAACACTTGTCCTTAGTGCCACTCATATATCTTAAAATCAACTTGACCGCTTCCCAATGTTTCTTGCGAGGATTAGACATATATCTGTTCACAACTTGCACTCCAAATGTAATGTCTTGTCTCGTAGCTACCATAGCATACATGAGACTACCAACATCACATTGATAGAGAATTTTGGTCATGAATTCCTTTTCCTCATTTGATTTGGGGCAATGATCCTTGCTCAACTTCACATATGTGGGTAAAGGTGTACTCAATGCCTTTCCACCCTGCGTATTGAACCTATGAAGTACTTTAGATATGTACTCACTTTGAGTCAAGTATATGCATCTTTTACTCCTATCATGAGTAATGCGCATGCCAAGAATATGTTTGGTGTCCCCCAAATCCTTCATATCAAATGTCTGACTCAACTTTTTTTTTAGAATTGACAACTCATAAGAGGACTTCCCAGCAATCAACATATCATCAACATAAAGTATCAAGCATATCAAGCTGCCATCTGAGCATCTCTTTGTGTAGAGACAATGATCATCATTGATTCGAGAATAGTCGTGAGTCTTGGTAAAAGCATCAAACTTTTGGTACCATTGTCTAGGGTACTATTTAAGCCCATACAAGCTCTTCTTGATCTTACAAACTGGACTTTCCTTGCTAGGAACTACATAACCCTCTGTTTGTTCCATATAGATCTCATTTATAAGATCTTCGTGCAAGAAAGCAGTTTCACATCCATTTGCACTAGCTCTAAGTCCTCCATTGCAACAAATCCAAGCAACATGCATAGGATAGTCATCTTGACCACTAGCGAGAAGATTTCCTCCAAATCAACACCATGTTATTGCTTAAAACCCTTTGCAACAAGTCATGCTTTATACTTTGGAGAAGAACTATCTGATGTGAATTTTAGCTTATATAGCCATTTTCATGGTAAAGCTTCTTGCCATTTGGCAAAGGTACTAAATCCCAAGTACCATTCTTCTGAATGGAATCCAACTCACTCTTCATGGCATGCTCCCACTTGACATGATCCTCTGTCTGTATAGCCTCTTTGTAGCAAGAAGGCTCACCGGAATCTGTTAGTGTAACAAAATCTAAACATAGAACATATCTATCAAGTGGATGTGAGACACATGTAGAGCGTCTCAATGGCTAAATAGGAACATGTGCACACTGATCTGATGGAACATTCTCTTGAATGTCCCTATGTCAAGCATTTTTATGCATGCTAACTGGAGGACTAGTATCCTCAAACACCACTGTTCTCGTTTCAACCTCCTTAATGGTCTATTTATGCATCTTAGACCCATTGAAAATGAAATCACTACTTCTTATCACTGACCGTGTCTCAGGACCCCATAAGCGATATCCAAATCGGCCTTCTCAACCATATCTAAGAAAAATGCATTTCTTTGACTCATGGTCCAACTTTTGTCTACGATTCTTGGGTATATGAACATATGCTTCACACCCAAAAACTTGAAGCTGGTCATAATATGGTGGCTTCCTTGTCCACAACTCTTGTGCCACTTTCAGACCTTTGGCAGTACTAGGTGAAAGGTTAATCACATGAACATCAGTCAACACTGCTTCTGCCCAAAAACCTTGTGAGAGGTTTGCATGATGCAACATAAAGACTACTCTATCTTGAATAGTTCTATTCATCCTCTCAGCTACACCATTCTGTATTGGGGTATAAGGAGTTGTAAACTCTCTAGGAATCCCTCTAGGCTCACACAAAAGGCTGAATTCATGTGAGGTAAACTCACCCTCGTTATCTGAACGTAAAGCCTTAAGCTTAGTTCCTTTTTTAGTCTCAATTGAAGCAAGCCATTTTCTAAAAGTAGAGAGTACCTCATCCTTCGATTTGATAGGATATACCCAAAATTTTATAGTAGCATCATCTATGAAAGTGACAAAGTAAAGAGAACCACCTAAGGATCTAGTAGGCATAGGACCACACACATTTGTATGAACAAGATCTGAAGGTTGAATTGAAGATTCAATGTGCGTTCTATGCACATTTCTGGTTTGCTTTCCATATTGACAATGCTCACAAAATGAAAAACCAGTGTACATTATGCGCAGTAAGTTTTGAACCATCAATGAACTGCACAACCACATCTCCAATCCCCACAGCTTCACACTGGTAAGAGTCACCAAGTCTCATGGTACCAAGAGACTTTTCTGCATAATTAGAGAACCATTCTCTGTGTGGTGTCACATGGAAAGAAGCACCATAATTTCATAGCCATGTGTGGGAAAGAGAATCAGCCATAAGAGCCTCATTTGGCACAATACTATCAAGTGTCAGCACATCAGCATCATCAGAAATAACATTAATTTCTTCAATCTTCATAGTCATAGTAGATGGTGCAGGTGATTGTTGAACATGCCCATCAACATTCTATCCTTTACCTTTAGCATTCTTTAATGCATAACAGTCTTTCTTCATATGTCCTTTCTTATGAAAATAATGGCATTCGATATCCCTCTTCCTTGATTTACTTCTACTCTTATTCCGTTGACCATTTTTTTCCTTGTTCTTGCTTCAGCCATGTTGCTGATTCTTTCCTTCGTAAGAATCATGAACATTATATGCATCTCCACTCTGAGTGCCAACCATAGATTTTTTATGAATCTCCTCACTCAAGAGTGCTCCACATATGTCATCATAGAAGAGTTTACCACCAGGTGCACTATTGCTAATAGTTGTGCAAAACGTATCCCATGATGATGGTAGGGTGCATAACAGCAATACTGCTTTCATTTCATTATCCATATCCATTTTCTGAGCCTATAACTAGGAGAATATAGCATAGAACTCATTTAGATGAGCATGAACACTATCTATGTCCATGCGAAGGTCATATAATTTTCTCATCAGGTACACTTTATTTGATGTTGTCTCTTTCTCATATGTATTGCATAATTTCTTCCAAACCTCCTCTGCACTTTCAGAGTCTAATACTATAAAGTAAACATTATCTACCAGGTGCAAGTGAATGGTAGACCTGGCCATTTCATCTAACTGATCGCAATCATCTTCATCCATGTGAGCAGGCTTCTTTGAAATCCCATTTATTGGCTTCCATCGCCTCCTTTGAATTAGCACATCCTTAATCTGATTCTTCCATAGAGCAAAGTTTGTGCCATGAATTTTTTGGATCTCAAAATGGTCTTTGCCCTGAAAGTTATGGCTCCTCCTCGGAACACTGGCACTAGACCCTGATCCAACAGATGTGCCTGAGACCTCTGATGCCATTATGATAGAGAACTCAATAGAGTGATAATGGAGCTAGAAAAGTCCAAACACCAACGAATAAGTGTGTCAAGGAGTAAATCGACCACTGTATAGTTGACTAAACTATAAATCTAGAAAAATTTTGCCAGAGTATCCTCTGCAAAATGAGCATATGACCAGTGTCAAAATATAATAAAAGTGCAAGTACTGACATGTTTACCTGCTTAGTGAATCACTGACTCCACTGCATATAATCAATTACCCAATAGAAGCTAACTAGGCTTAGAGCACCTATGAACAACTATCATACATCTCCTATGGCGAGGTTGGGTAAGTCTTCCATCTGCATCATCGAAGAGACCTCGACATCCGGGTGTCTCCCAATTAAGAAAACATCACCATGACCCTCTTTATCAAACGTAAAAGGCTTTATGCAAAAAACGTAATTGTTATATCAATGACCACATGAACGTACATAAACAGTATCCATAGAAGCGTACATGGTGTGTATGTTCTCAATATATGCAATAAATTTATACTAAAAGGCTGAATGCATAGCCCAAAGACTAGAAACAACACCTGCAAGTATCTGTCAACTCTGATGTTTTAGGCTCAAAAAAACCTGCATAAATTTGCAGCGGCTGCTCCCACCAAAACTAAAAACCTTTCGAGAATCCTATAGTTTTACAAGTGTGGCTGAAAACAGAGCCCCAAAGGTTGATATTGATTGTCAAAGAAGTACAAAGTACACTCTTCTTGATGTTCTTGGACTTATGTGAAGAGAACTATGTGTGAAAAAACTCAAAAATGGCTCCAAAGACACCCCAAAAATGCTTCAAAAATAGGCTTTGAAAGCAAAGAATGAAGCTTTGAGGGACCAAAATATGTTCAAGGTAATGTTAACCTTAGTCTTTCCCCTTCTTCAGACACCACAAGAGTGTAGCTTAGTGGCAAGAGATTGCCACAGTTAAGCGAGCTATGGGGGGAATAGTACTGGGATGGGTGATCTCCTAGGAAGTATCGAGAACCTCTATCTTCCTTGATTGTTGAGGTCCTCCCTCACGCACAGCCAATGGCACCAATGGTGACTTTGGAGACTCGGATGACAAGGTATGCCAAGGTCTATGCCGTGGTCACCTCCTTAGTCATAAGCCTTGGGGGATGGGTTTATCTATCTATCTATCTATCTATTTATCCATCTATCCATGTATCCATGAAGCCTAAAGATGTATTTGATAAAAAGTTTAGTAGTGGCTTCACTTGTGATTGCCTTAGTAGTTGGAATGAAGTGTCCTATCTTTGTAAATATATCCACTATGAAGCCCATATCCTTTCTGGAATAGGTAAAGATTGTAAGAGGCCATGAGGTTTATGTTTTGGCACCTTAGATCTATTGCAAGTGTCATAGTTTCGGATATATTCTCTGAATTCCTTCCACATTTGAGGATGCTAAACATCCCTTGATACGAGTTAGTGTTATTTACTCCAAAATATCTTGTTGCAAAAGATTGTCATGACCTTGTTGAAGTACTTGGGACTTGGGCTTTCCAGGATATAACAATACTAAGCCATCCTTTTCTTGAAACTCATTTACTTGAACTTCCTTCTTGACCTTACAAAACAATTAATCATGTGGTAGAGTCTCATGAATCAAATGAGTAAGGCTGAATCTTGATGATGGTTTGAAGAAATAGCCACTAACTAGAGATGTTCTGGCTTGATTAATATACTCTCTTGTTTATCAAAGGCCTCTTCCCCTTTCTTTGCTACAAGGTAAGATCTTGACAAGGCATCTGACTAACATTGTTTGTGTCTTGGATGGTATGTGATGACAAACTCAAACATGGATAAAAAGTTACTCCATTGAGATAACCTTCTATTGAGGATGCACCTGGTCATAAAGTACTCTAAATTCATATTATATGTATACATATCAACTTTATGAGTTTCTCCTTCTAGATGGTGACACCACCTATCAAGTGAATCCACTATCGTGAGAAGTTATTTATCATGGATTTCATTATTAATCTCTAGAGAGGAGAGTTTCCTTGAATGATATGCAACTAGATGTAGGTGTACATCATCTCCATGTTGGGATATAATGGCTCTTGAGGTGAAGTCTAATGCATTTGTCTCTAGAAACAAAGGCTTGGTAGAATTAGGATAGGCTATTATTGCAGTGATGAATGCTGATTTCAAGGTCTAGAAGGCTGTTTTTGCTTCTTTGGTCCATGAGAATTATACATTTCTTGTAAGCTTTGTAAGATGTGTCACTATCATGGAGTAATCTCTGATGAATAACCTATAAAAATTAGCGAACCCTAGAAAACATTGTACATCTCAAACTTATGAAGGTGGTTGCCAATCAAGGATTATCACACTCTTCTTAGGATCCATAAAGATTCCTTTCTCTGAGACAATGTGCCTTGAGAACTCAACTTCTGTCTGATGGTAATAACACTTCTTCAATTTATCATATAAATCTTTTTCTCCTAACTTCTCTAGAACTATTTTTACATGACATTCATGATCCTCTAGATTTTTGGGGAATATCGATTATATATTGAAAGATGATTGGAGCGTTTGTAAGATTGGAGCCATAAATACATATTCAAATGTTCGTAAGTTGTTCTAAATGCTATCTTGCATTATTCTCCTTCTTTGATTGTGACATTGATGTAAGATTCTCTAAGGTCAATCTTTGTATTGAAGTGCTTTCCAAAGTGTTTTAAGAGTCTTGATATAAGTGGTAGAGGATTTCTATTTTTTATAGTGACTTTATTCAGTCCACAGTAGTCTAGTCATCTTGGGAAAGTCCCATCCTTCTTCTTTATAAATAGAATAGGGTCTCTTGCTTAAGACCTTGAGTGTTTGATAAACCCCTTGTCAAGATTTTCATCAATATTCTTTCGTAATTTTGTAAGCTCCTCTGGTGATAGTCTATAGATTGGTCCAAAGGGTGGTTGTGCTCTCCCTTGAACTTCTATGGCTCAATCATAAGTTCTATGCTATGGGAGCATATTTGCATTCTTCTTTTCAAAAACATCTTCAAAACCTTGGTACTAGTTTGGTAACTTCATTGGATCATCTTTTTGGGACTCTTGAGTTGATAAGACATAGATCACATATGTTGTTTCCTTCCTTATTATATGTATAAAGCTTTGGCTCCTACATATGTCGGGCTCTTTTGGATTTCTCGATGAGTGATCTTATTCTTTTCCCAATTAATGTTTGGATTATGTCTTTTTGACCTAGAACATTCCAATGATGACAAGATTTACTCTAATCGATATTATGTTGACACATATGTGGGGATCTTGGTCACCAATATGAACTCTTAATGATGTGGTTTCCATGGTAATATTCCCAAATGCTAGAGGTTATCCATCTACTACTTCGACCACTATTGGTTTGTTCTTTTTTTGGATCCTGTGTTTCTTAACCAATTCTTTATCTATGAAACATGGGGAGGCTCTTGAATCTACTAGAGTTGTAAGGGAAAGGGTCTTCTTAGGCATGATTAACTTGTTAGGGACTAGACATGTTTCTATGGTTGATGTTGGAATTATGAGATCCTTTCTTTAATCGTGGTTTGACTCTACAATCCCATTACAACTTGATTTCTTCATTTCCTTGCTCTTCGAGCGTCACGACTTTGGAGCTTGTTGTCTTGTTGGAAGAATTAATTGCAATATGGTGATGGTTCTGAAAAAAGAGGCATAACTTTTCGTCTATGTTTCTCTTTTGGGGTAAGATGTTGCAACCTAATTACATCTATTTGCATAGGTTCAATAGACTCTTCTCTAGGAGTAGGTTGAAATTGTTTCCATTGGCGAAGTTTTCCTCTACTTGTTTTTCTTCTTTCCTTTTGAAAAGGCAATCATCACATTGAATAGAGTGGGTGATGTATTCATTCAATGTCTTAACCTCATGCATCATTAGCAAAAAGGTCCCCCACATCATCTCTTAACCCTACCTAAATTGGCTTATGAAACAATCTTTATGCCAAGTGAAATCCCATTATCAATTGCCTAAATTTTGATGCATAGGAAAAGGAAGGTTTGTTACCTTGACAAAGCTTCCATAGTTTTGTTTCTTCCACTTGACTTGTGTCTACCTATCCAAGATTGGGATGAACCATGATAATTCTTGAACACATAGCAATTTTCCAATAAAATCAACCTTGGATGCCTCCTCAATGTATCTATCAAGATGCATTCAAATGTACAATTTAACTTGTTGGAGAGATTTGCAAAACTTTGTGCCACCAGCATCAAACTTTTCTCGCATGGAGATCTTGGTTCATTCATGAAGGATGAACTAGGCAATTGATTCACTTGAATACATCCTTGACTTGCTTGGAGATTCTTGATTCCTTCTTGTAGTTCTTAAAGTAGTGTGCATACATGCATCAGATCTTCCATTTCGACTTGCATCTCACAATGAGTCTGGAACACCAGTTTTCACCCTCTGCTTAGACTAGAGAAGATTTCAAAATTATACTTTTGATTATAAAATCACCGACGTAGGGAAAATAATACACGAATATGTAATTGATACAAAAAGTACCACAGTTCGAGACTGATAGGTATGGATAACTCAACTGCAGATGATATAGGAAATCCCACAACCCAAGACTATAGGTATGAAGCATGATATTTGGATTGCAAGAACTCTCTTCAGAGAGATGACCTAGATACAAGGAATAATTGGAGAGGATTTGGTACTATCATATTATAACAAGACAAGACAAGACAAGATGTCCAAGATACTATACTTGTTAACTAGAACTATTGTTGATTCTTTTGCATTAACATGTCTTCCTTATGTGAAACAGATGCTTCATTGCAGGTACTTTGAAGAGGAAACATGTGTGTTACGTGAAAGAGAAGCACTAGAATGTTTTGCTAAAGTAGAGCTTGAAGGAGTTTTGCAGTTCAAGAGAGAGTCAACATCAGTGATAAAGCAAAAGAATAGCAAAGAAAGATGGTATTTTTTATCAAAGATAGGACATTACAATTGTGGGAAAACTTTATAATGATTTTTGTGAAAAGAACCATCTTGAAGAAGTGTAAGCAGATCCAAATGAACATTCTCAAAAGTCTCTGGATGTGCACCTTAGAACTAGAACCTATACAGTTCTACAAGTTTTAAAGGACTATGTGTATTATCTTGCTCATGAATATTCTATAGACCCTTAGACAATTCTCTCTCCAAAGTTGAAGAAAGCCATGGAATGAAATGCCAAAAAACTCAGAAGATTTCCAACCATACAATATTCTTCCTTTGGAAGCACCAGGGGTGTTAAAAATTGCATTAGAATTTCCTGAGGTTAAGTCCGCAAGGATGGCACTTCAAGTTCCTGCACTTCATTTTTCTGATGAATCTGATGGGAAAGATGGATGGACACTTCAAGAAATGAGTAGGTACTGCCAAATCTTGATTTGTACTAGGCCTTCTTAGCTTCAGACTTGATATGTAGGCCCTCTTAGCTTTCCAAAGACACCATAAAAATTCCTATGTACTTTGGAAATGATGTATGAAAATATTGAATCAAAACAGACTACTTCCAAATAGAGGATTCAATGAAAACCTTCTATTTTGGGTCATACACCTGTTGCTTGTAATGCTCAATGCTACCAGTACAGTAGGAATTAGAAACATTCCTTTTAGAAGTATCTAAGTAGCTTAATAAGCTAATCATTCCAAGTGGAATCACCTAAAATGATGAACTATACACAGAGAAATCAATTTAGCCAATAGATCATTACACCCCATTTTTTAGGACCTCTGTAGAGTTTGATGAGTGAGTGCTTCGACATGCTTTTCTCCAAATTGGCTGAATGTATTTGCTTCAAAATTTGTCAGCATGTAGATAACGTTGACCTAGTCCCAACAAGATATAGATCATTGAATGTGGTTGAGAAATGACCGAGATATGAGTAGCACAAGTTGATAGTGAGAATAGACTATAATAGAGAGATCATAGATGAACAATGTAGATGTATTGTATTAATGAACAATGTTATAAAATATCATAGGCTTGAAAATCATAGCCATATGATGGCGGATAGTGTAGGCTACAATGTAGTGCCTTACACACATAAAAGTGTCAATGGAGATCTCGGGATTAAAGTCTTTTAACAGTGACTTTTTCAAGCTATCTTTTTTAAGTGTTACAATCAAATTTGAATTTGAATTTAAATTTTGGCTCTCTCTAAAAGTAGTCCTTCAATCTAGGAAATATTCTCTCAATGAAGTAGTTACTTTTCTATCTAACAAATCCATGAGTTTTCTTGGTAGATGATTACAAAGATTCTCAAGTAAAAAAGAAATGACTTTTACAAGTGGTAAAGATAAATATCTTCTTAGCAATGGTTTCCATGGAACTTCATATGTGTATGAACTTCAAGCCAAATGTGAGGGCTTGGACTTTGCACCAACAGCTCCCCCTCAAGCCAAACATTTAGGCTTGATCTTCATCTTCAACCTTCATGAATATCCTGCAATCCAATCATTGATTTAAACCTGCAAAGTTTTGTACCATCTAAAGCTTTAATCAACAAATCTGCACATTGCATATTGGTTGATACATATGCCAATTGAATATCCTTGCTCAATAACTTTTCTCTCACATAATGATAATGGACCTCGATGTGCTTGATCCTAGCATGATAAATAGGATTAGCTGCAAGATGTAATGAGCTTTTATTATCTCCAAATATCATTGGAGATGTAGTATGCAAGCCGAATTCTGTATACAACAATCTGATCCATATGGCCTCTTGAGTAGCATTGGCCAATCCTCTATACTTTGTCTCTGTAGAGGATAAAGAAACTGTAGCTTGCTTCTTTGAAGACCATGATATTGGCTTATCACCTGCAAATGAAAGGTATCCTGAGGTACTCCTCCTATCATCTTTGCATCCTGCCCAATCTGCATCTGAGTAGATCTTAATATCCAAGACTGATGTATAAGGGAAATACAAACCATGATGTTGAGCTCCCTTAAGGTACTTCAAGATTCTTTTGACAGCCTCCAAGTGGGGTGCCCTAGGCTTGTGCATAAACTGACTTAGCACACTTACTCCATAAGTAGTGTCAATCCTTGTCAAGGTAGCATAATTCAAGCTTGCTACTATGCTTTGGTAACGTGCAATGTTCTCAAGTACATCACCTTCATGAGCACCTAGTTTTAGGTTTACCTCCATTGGAGTACTTACAACTTTGGCATCCTACAAATGAAACTTTTTCAACATATCTTGTATACTCTAAGTAATATAAATTCCAGAGTTAGTATAGACTAACTCAAGTCCAAGAAAGTATTTAGTGATCCAAGGTCACTAATTTTGAACTCCTTCATCATCTGATTCTTGATCTGTTTGATGCCATTAGCATCATTACCTGTAAGTATGATATCATCAACATATACACATAGATATATTACCTTTGAATTGCTTCTTTTGATGAACAATGAAGTATCTACTTTACTCATGAAAAAACCTTGATCTTGAAGGTATGTGGCGACCTATGGTTCCATGCCCTAGTGCCTGCTTCAATCCATAAATAGCTTTGTTCAATTTACATACATATGTTACCTTGTTTGGGTCCTTATAACCAAGAGGTTGACACATGTATACTCCTTTGAAATCCAGCCATTCAAAAATGCATTTTTTACATCCAATTGATAGATGTTCCAATTCTTTGATGCAATCGCACTTACCAATACCCTGATGGTTGGCATTTTGGCTACAGGTGAGAATGTTTCTTCATAATCAACCCCTTGGGTTTGTGCAAAACCTTTAGCCACAAGTCTGGCTTTGTACCTGCTTATTGATCCATCAAAATTCCTTTTTATCTTATAGATTCATCTAGAACCAATTTCCTTCATAGACTCCTTCTTTGGTACTAGTTCCCAAGTATCATTCTCCTTGAGTGCTTCAATCTCCTCATCCATAGCTTCCTTCCATTTTGCGTTGGCCTTTGCCTCTTCATATGATGTTGGTTCTTGAATTGACAAATCTTCTGCAAGATAAATAGAGTGCTTAGTAACTAGGGAAGTATCATACCCATATTTGATAGGTTTCTTGCTCTCCCTTTGTGATCTTCTGATTGCTTGGTTGGATGATTCAAGTCTATCCTCCCATTTCTTCATCTTTGCCTTTGGATTTCCATGCCTTGAACTCTTCAAGGTTGATGATGTCCTCAAAATCTGAATTGGTGTCCTCATTCTGAGTAGGCTCGTCCTTAGTGAGGCTTGGAAACTCCTCTTCCAAGTCATAGGGTAGTTTAACTTTCCAGCATTCACTTTCAAACCAAGAGTCATTATCATCAGAGACAACATCTCTACTGACCATGAATCCCTTGTTTGAAGGATTGTAAAACCTGTATCCTTTTTTATTTAGATCATACCCTATGAAGATACACTTCTCTGCCTTTGGTTCTAGCTTACCTCTTATCTGTGAAGGAATATGCACATATGTTACACATCCAAAGATTCTGCAATGATCAAGTGAAGGTCTTCTACCATGCCATGCTTCATATGGGGTCATCCCATCAAGTGATTTGGATGGCAACTTGTTTACAAGATAAGTGGCAGTAGATACACTCTCTGCCCATAAGTATTTAGGTAATTTTTTCTCATTTAACATTGACCTAGCTGTTTCAACAATTAATCTATTTCTTCTTTCTACTACCCCATTCTGCTCACGGGTATACCTTGTGGTAATTTCTCTCTTAATTCATCTTTCCTACAAGAATATATCAAAATCATTTGAGAAGTACTCACCTCCTCCATCTGACCTTAGTCTTTTTAGATTTCTCCCTGTTTGATTTTCAACAAGTGCAAGATATTTTTTAAAGCAATTGAATACTTCATCCTTGTGCTTCATAAAGTACAATACATTCCACCTACTGTAATCATCAATGAAAGATACATAATACCTGGATCCAGAGATTGAGGGATCCTTGCTTGGTCCTCATACATCTGTATGAACAAGTTCTAGGTAGTCCTCATGCATGTAGCCTTTCCTTGAGAAGGGTAACCTGTGAGACTTTCCAAACTGACAAGCACCACATTTATAAATCATGTATTGCTTGGATACATTAGGTATCCCAAGCACACATTGGTCTCTACATATTTGTTTCAAGGTTCTTTCACCAACATGTCCTAATCTCTTATGCCAAATTTCAAGATCTGAAAGTGTTTGATCTTTGTAACTATAAAGTGCAATGTTCCTTATATCCTCAAGTTTAAAAATGAATAGTCTACCTGATTTGTCTCCTTTGGCAATTCTCTTGAACCCATGCTTGGGGTCCTCCACAAATGCTCCATATTGGTTGAATCTAACCTGCAAACCTTTCTCCACAATCTGTCCAACACTCATCAGATTTTTTGTAATTGTTGGTACATATAAAACCCTACTCAACAGATTCTTGTTTCCATCAGAGGTCTTATCATTTACAACTTTAATCACTGAGTGCTTGGTGTCATCACCTGTTTGTACCTGATGCTTACCCTTTGGTTCCTCAAGGTTAGAGAGAAGAGCTACATTGCCTGCCACATGGTTTGAGCATCCTGAGTCAATGTACAAAAGATGGTCATCATTTATACCTAGTTTTGATGTCATGTTCATGATTAGAAGAGAGTCTTCTTGCTCCTCTGTGTAGTTGTTGTAATCTTTTCTGTATTTGTATCCTCCTTGGTAATTTCCATTGTAGTTGTTGTTGTATCCTTGATGATGATTGAATCTCCCTCTAGAAGATGTGTATCCACCTCTTTGATATCCTCTACCTCTCTGATTCTTGAAGTTCCTGAAACACTCATCTATAGTATGATTTGATAAACCACAAATGTTGCATGGTGAGGAGTTATAGGATCTCCCCCTACCTTGCTTACCTCCTCTACCCCTTCCTCTTGATGATCTACCTTCCCCTACATAGTTGGCTTGGGAGGTAGTTCCTTAATCTTCAACGTTTTTTGTTCTTGCCTTTATCCTTGGACTTACTTTTATCAATATATAGTGCAGAAGAGCTATTACCTCTTGATGAATATCCATTCTTGTTGAGCTTGGCTTCATGGGTGAATAGTTGCCCCATGAGAGTGATAAGGTCTGGAATCTACATGTCCATGTACAAGTCCATGGCAGTTGTGAAGCTCTCCCATTTGTCACCAGCTTTAATACCATTGATTACTTGCCTTACAATCTGCTCCTCTTCAATTTCTTCTCCTATGCTTGCCAACTAATCTGCTACATTTTTTACTTTGGTCACATACTCTTAGATAGCTTGCTTTCTTTGAGTTGTGAATTCAATCTAGAATTGATTCTTACTAGCCCTTGTGTTGGAAGAGAAATAGGACGACAATGTTTCCCAAGTCTCTTGGGATGTCTTGTAGTTCCTAATATGTGGAAGAAGAAAAGTAGAGATTGAGTTGAGTAAGTAATACCTATCTAATGCATCCTTGGCACACCATGTGTTGAGGCTTTCATGTTCTTCCTTTGTAGTTTGTCCTTTGCTTCTGAATATGGGCATCTCCTCATCTCCTGAGATGTATCCATAGAGGCTTCTTCCTTGCAAGTATGTCTTCATCCTCAGGGATCATGCTTGATAGTTGTTCCTGTCCAATTTATCAATGAAAGAAGGAAAACCATCTCCCATTTTACCTTAACTTGGCTCTGATACCACTATTGGGAAAGATGGATGGACACTTCAAGAAATGAGTAGGTACTACCAAATCTTGCTTTGTACTATCCCTTTCTAGCTTCAGAGTTGATATGTAGGCCCTCTTAGCTTTCCAAAGACACCATAATAGTGCCTATGTACTTTGGAAATGATGTATGAAAAGATTGAATCAAAACAGACTACTTCAAAATAGATGATTCAATGAAAACCTTCTATTTTGGGTCATACACCTGTTGCTTGTAATGCTCAGTGCTACCAGTATAGTAGGAATTAGAAAGATTCCTTTTAGAAGTATCTAACTAACTTAATAAGCTAATGATTCCAAGTGGAATCACCTGAAATGATGAACTATACACAAAGAAATCAATTTAGCCAATAGATCATTACCCCTAATTTTTTAGGACCTCTATAGAGTTTGACTAGAGAGTGCTTTGATGTGCTTTTCTCCAAATTGGGTGAATGGATTTGCTTAAAAATTTGTCATCACATAGATAACTTTGCGCTAGTTCCAATAAGCTATAGATCATTGAATTTGGTTGAGAAATAATCGAGATATGAGCAGCACAAGTTGACAGTGAGAATAGAGGAAGGAATTTGGGGGTGTAGCTCATTCGGTACAAGTCTTGCATGGCATGCAAAAGAGGCAGGGCCCCAAACCTTGTAGTTCTTTGCATATCATTTTAGATTGAGATTGATGATATTATTTGTCTATAACACAAGTGAATGGCTTTATCATAATGCAAATTATGTTTGGAGTATTTTAGAAAAAAAAAGTTTCATAAAATCATGCATGTACATAGCATATTGTAAGGTTGTCTTTTTACCCCATAATCTCTTCATGAACTTGCACATTTCAAGGCATACTTGATGAACGAGGTTTACGAATATTCCCACCAAATCACATAATATGCCATTCACGACATTCTTTTTCCAAAAGAAAAGGAATCATGTGCATGGCTATGCATGAAGACCAAATCCTTGCATATGTATATATACATTAGATGCATGACTTGGAAAGCAGCACCATATATAAAGCCCAAAGAAGAGAAGGAGATAGGTTTGAATTGTGGACTAGGCCCCATTGCATACTAACTATGGCTATTGGCAGGGGTTGAACCCTTGCCCTCGCCTCAAGAGGTAGATGTTCAAACCAAATCTTTAAAGGTATGTACACAAATGGAACACTCAAGTACACATGAAGTGCCAAGATGGAAGGGAAGGAGTGTGATGGCCCAAGCATACTTCATCACCTTGAGACCACTAAGATAAATTCAAGGGATGCACGAAGCTTAATTTCCAGGTAAGTATTTTGACCTCTTTCTTTTCCTTGCAAATTAAAGAACATGCAGTGCATGTCATAATAGACATAACTTGGAACTGGATGCATAGATTCACGTGGCCAAGTTTCTATGGTCACATAGACAATCAATCATGGAAATAAGTTGCACTATGCATCAGGTTCATTTCTTTAAAAAGAAAGATTAGAGGTGCACAAAAACGGTCATGGTTAGGAAGAATGCATCTAATGCATTGTTGCAACTTGCATATCCAAAGTTGCATGGAAATTTTGCACCATCCCATGGACGAAAAAAGTTCCAATTTGGAACCTTTGCATGCTTTAAGGAGGGGTTCAACTTCTGAACCTTATGCATGCTACACCTTTTCCAATAAAGGTGTAAACATTTGGCAAGCCATATGCACATGGAACATATTACATAGGCTTTTGAGTTGAGAGGGAGATTAAGTTCGTGAAGTTAAGCTTAGGTAGGATTCAGTTTTATTAGTTTCTAGAACGAATGGTGATGAGACCAATTGGCTACTATAAACCATTTAATTCCTTTATGCTTGGCTTAGCAAGTAAAAACCAAATAATCCTAACTTCTTGAAATTCCTTAAGCTTAAAATCCCTCTTATGGAATTTTAAACTCCATAAAAGCCCATGGCATGCCTGACCAGCAAGGCCATAGACTTAAGGTAGTAGTACAAAATTTTCTCTCTTAAAACCATGATACAATGGTGGTAACTTAGAACACCTACTCTCAAGCTCTAAGAAGGAGAAATTATGATACAAAATAATCTATGTAGTTTTGGAAGATGGAAGTATTGGTTTTCCTAATCAAGAAAGTTCTTTGTTTGAGAAAACTAAAGAATTATTTGTAGCTTTTTAGTATTCTTCAAAACAAATGCAAGGCACGAAAAGAAGATAAAACTCAAGGGTTGTAATACCATTTTCTAATTTCCTAGAAATAAAGGACTATATAGTAAATGGAATTACCATCTACTTCAACATAGAGATTTGATTGGCAAGCCAATTATTCTTTTTCAGATTACTTGTTATGTAAAGAGATAATATCTAGTTGAGTATAAACTAGCTCTATTATCAAGTGACATAAAAGATAATATCTAGTTGAGTATAAACTAGCTCTATTTTCAAAGGAGATGGACCAATTTAGCTGAAGTCACTTTGACTCCACCTAATCCACATGTCTGAGCTTTAGAGACCCAGATGACACATGGCTTAAACAAACCAAATACGCAGGGATGTTCTCTTATACCCTTTTCATTCTTTCCATACGTTTCATTCGACTCAATTCTTTTTCATAATTGGGACAGGGAATTAGACCACACATGGATTCTCCTCTTTTAAGGTTCATTTGGGGTAGAATTCCCCTTTCATATTAAGAGGAGGACTTAGAGATATTGAAGCCATGATGCTTGAGATTGATCATGGAGCACAGGGGAATACCCCAAGGTATATATCTCCACTCATTTTCGAGGACGAAAATGCTTTTAAGGGGGGGGGGAGAAGGATATATAATTACATGCATTCTAAGGGGTAGAACCCTTAGGTTTCTAGGTGTGAAACCCTTTGGATTTATGAATTATTTACCCCTTTTATATGGTTCTTGAACCTTAGGGTTAATTATCTAAGGTTGAGTACCTTGGGCTTGATTAAAAGCCTCCTAGCCACTTGGTTTGTACGTGAGAGCTTGGAGAGTCTTCTTTTAGAAGCCATGTGATTTCATGTGATTTCCTAAGCTTGGAAACCATGTGAACACCTTAGGTCCCATGTGATGGAAGGTATAGATGTCCTCTTGAGAGGGACTTACCCCCTTGGTCTTGGAGCTATATATTGGAGGGGCTGGTTGGATGGAAACACATCTCTCTCTCTCCTAGTGTGACTTTGGCTAGTTAGTTTTCTTAGTTGATTAGTTGTTCAACTGTGGAAGCTATGGAGCTCTCACACCACCTTCTCTCAGTAGTGGTGTATTTCCTCTCTATGGTGTTCAACTGCCTACTTGTGTATGCAATTGGTAAATCTTTATTTCCCTCGTCTGTGGGTTGTGCTGGCACACATCCTATAGCATGATTAGAAGCATCTACATGTACATGAAAAGGTTTGTTCCAATCAGGTAGAGCTAGAATAGGTGCAAAACACAATCATCGTTTTATTTCACTAAATCAGGCAGAGCTAGAATATGTGCAAAACACAATCATCGTTTTATTTGACTAAAGCAACTCTCACATTCTTCTATCCACTCAAAGTTTCTTAGAAGGTTGTAGAGGGGTTTAGTGATGATTGCATACATGTGTATGAATCATCGACAATTGAACCATAAATGCTTGTACTTCCTTTATGTTCTTTGGCCTAGATAATTCAGTGATTACACGTACCTTATATTCATCCTTAGAAATTCCATGTTTTGAAACTATATGACCAAGTATTTTACCTTGTCTTACCATAAAAACACACTTCTCAGGGTTTAAACTCACTTGATGTTCCGAACACTTATTGAGTGAGCACATAGATTCATCTACATAGAGTTCTAGATTCTTTCTCAAAAATTCTTTGAACACATGGCACATCAACCTTTGGAAAGTTTTAGGTGCATTGGTGAGCCCAAATGGCATCACACAAAATACAAAGATACCCCATTCAGTGGGAAAGGTTGTCTTAGGTTGATCCTAGAGGGCAATGGTGAGTTTTTTATAGCTTGAAAAACCATCAACGAAGTTGTACACTTCCTTTCCAAGGACTCTTTCTAGCATGTGTTCTGTAATAGGCAAAGGGTAAATGTACCTAATGCTAGCAGCATTGACTTTCTTTAAGTTAATGCATACTCTCAGCTTACCGTTCTTCTTAGGCACAAGTATGATGGGTGATGAGCATTCGGTGTGTTCTATCTCATAAATGAATCCAGCTTCTATGAGTCTATCTATCTCTTCCTTGATCTTTAATGCGTAATTGTCATTATATGTAGAGGGATTTTGCTTGGTGGGTTTAGCCTCGACTGTCATCAATATCCTATGGGAACATATATCTGGATCTACCCCTTTCAAGTCCTTGCAATTCAATGCAAACATGTCCCAATACCTTTTCAGTAGCGCAATCAAACTTTAATCCTCTTCCTCACTCAAATCATGTCATATGTACATGCATCATTCTTCTCCACCCTCGATTGCTACTACAAATTTCTTGGTGGTCTCGTTATTATCATAACCTTCTCTCAAATTTTTGTCTCTCTTCGGCATTCTTATCATGATTTTTCGTTCTTCCACTGCGTATATTTTAAAATTTTTTGGCACTTCCATCAATGGTTCTTCTTCCACTGGTTTCACGTTTTTTTCCTTCCCAGTCTTTTGATATAGTTGACTAGAACTTGAATTGTCATGTTCCTTTGTAGGGGTGGTAAGTTTGCGGACATGGCTTCTACCCAACCTAGAAATTCATCTTCCAATGAACATTTGGTTCTAACTGAGTCTATTCCCCATTCTTCCTCATTCACTCACTTACTCGTTTCCAAGACCACCCCTTCAAATTCATCCTCTTCTGTTTCTTCCCCTACAAGGTTTACAGTGAAGATGGATATATCATAGCCGTCGTCATCACAATGGGAGGTCCATTGTTCTTCATTAATTGCTATATCCATCTCTACCCAGCCATAGAGTTCGACGTTCTCAATCCTCAATGGTTCTAGAGGTGTGTCCTATTCTTGACGTTCTTATTGTCGCTCGCTCCTCCTTTGCTGCAATTTTACACATCCAAAGGTGTATGTCCTCATGCAGCCATGATGGATCTGATGTGAAGGAATGTACCAATCCCTTCTCATCTTCGTTCCTATGTATATTATTCACATCTCTATGTGAATAGTCTCTGAAGCTCAATTTCATGGTCATTCCTAGGTGTTGTAGGTACAAAGAGTTGGTTCCCCAATCTTGTACCTCTTGTAATTGTCGCATGAAAGATCTACCTAGAAGCATCTCATATCCTTGATTCTTCCCAAAATCACATATCACAAAGGTGTGATCAAATTGTACTCTCCAAGTGGACAGGGTAATGACATCCAATAGTCCTAAGGGCCTTTCTATATGCCCATCTCCCATCTGCAACTTCATCCTAGTAGGTATAAGGGATGGTTTCCCCCAATGCTTCCACAAAGACGTGGTTGCAATAGCTACAACTGCACCCATGTCTAGGATGGCTTTGGTAGTATAACCTTGCTAAGTGATAGGAAAATAAATATTACCTTCCTCTCCTTCACTCGCATCTCCCACTTTCTCTAGGGGTATTTAAGGTACCTTTCCTCGTACACTTGGTGTAGAGGAAGTTATAGCTATCTCTAGGAACTGATTGGATACATGTTTCCATAGTTCTAGTTTAATTTTCAATAGCTCTTCTAGAGTCAAATGGCATTGCACTTTGGTATTCCTGATGGACTCTGTGTTCCTAGGATTGATCTGTGGAGAATCATATCTCCAAGAGACACAATTAGTAAAATTTAGACGACATGTTGAGGGCATATGTGTTTGAGAGACTAACAGATTGGGATAGTTATTTGTCACTAACTGAGTTTGCTTATAACAATAGACCTCACAAGGTGACCAGTTTGTCTCCTTTTGAGATGAACTATGGCATGAATCCTAATGCTCCTAGTACCATAGGCATGCCAAAGAAATGTCCTAGTGCTTTGGAGTTCTTAGTGAACATCCAAGAAAATTTAGAAATACCTAAAGCCAAGATGCAGCAAGTAGCTGATAGGTCTAAAGAGTACACTGATAGGAAGAAATCTCCTAGATCCTTTGAGGAAGGAGACAGAGTCTTTTGTCAGGTACTAGCTACATCTACTTCACTCTCCACAGGGAAGTTAGTAAGCTATCACCAAGGTTTTAAGGACCTTGGAAGATATTTAAAAGCTAAGTGAAGTTCCATACTAGATAAAACTTCCTCCAAATTGTAGAGTGCATCCAATGTTTCATGGTAGTTTACTTGGAAAGTATATATCTTGGGAGGATAATCTAATAGAAGGTATTGTTTCTTTGCAAGAAAGTAAAAGCAATGATCATTCTCTAGATAGGATACTAGATCGGAGATAGAAGCAATTGAGGAATCGAGACATTCAAGAGTATCTAGTATCCGAGAGAGGATTACCACTTACTGAATCTATTAGGGAATCAGAAGCTCTCGTTTGCAAGTACTTTTCCTCATTGATCATTGAGGAGAATGATCTTTAGAAGGGGGAGAGAGTGTCACACATTGATCCATAGAGATCATTGATCCACACGGATCAGCCCATTTGATCCATGAACATTAGTCCATGTGTGTGAGGGACAAGGGTCAGCTAGCCAAGGTCCCAAGTACCGTAGATACCCTAAGGTATATTGGTTGTAATGGGAAGTACTTGGGTAGTAATGGGAATAAGTATTGCATGATGGCCACATGGCACATGTTCACACTAGACTATTCTAGATCATTTCTATTTTTAGAGTACGTCATTGCTATTCTTAAGAGTCACACACACATCATTCAAGCCTTTCTCACAAGATGGGATAATGCTTAGAAAGTTCTTAAAACTACGAGATGCCAATATATCTTTAGTGTACATTTTTCTACTTCAAAATCACTCTTTCATTCTGGATAGTTCATTGACTATATTATTGGTAGTGTATGCTTTCTTGTCCACCTATGACTAAAACTTGCATGTTGATTTTATATGTAAAATATTTTGATTCTAAACAGATAGCTTCACCTCAAGTAGAAAGTAATTATTTCCACTGAGTAAGCTAGATTTTGTGTGGAACCCATCTTCACATATTGCAGCACATCTGATCTACTATTTATTTACCTGCATAGAGTGCTTCCTAATATAGCCATGGAACGTCTATTTATATTAATGAGGCCATTCAAATAGATTAAATAGGGAATATTATGCTCACATTTTGAAAACAATGAGATTTAATCTATAACACTTCAGTTAGATCTGCCATGTCCATGTTGAAATTCAAATATTTGTAGGTTTTTGATCATGCACATTCTTTAAGATATTCTTTAAGATATTCTATTTTGGCTAAGACATTCTTTAAGATATTTCTTGTTAATAAATTTCAACAAGCAAGTCTTGTGTATTTAGGAAGTTCATTTGGAATTAACTTCATGTGTGCTCATTCAAAGAGTGTCTCATCATTTATGTTATTGTCTTTGCATCGATTTCCTTGAGTTCATTGCAAGATAGCAGTGCTCCTAAACTTGATATAGCAAAAGAATAGCATAGCGTTTTTCAATTGGCCTGCCAATGTATTTTCACTTCATGATAAATGCCAATCACTTAACTAGAGACTTATTTATTAGAGAAGTTTTCCAAAAAACCATAAAGGGAAGGAGATACTTTGAAAACTAAAAATTTTCACATATGATGCTCTATAACAATAGACCATTTTTTAGCCTGAATCACTCACTACACAAATAAACATCAATCATGAAAGAATATGAAGATCGTGTGACAAAAAGACACAAATATCATGTATAAATTTTCTTTCTAATAGGCCTTGCTTTTCCATATTTCTTAATTTATATAGAAAAACATGTTTCTAGGGAATTCGCAAGATGTGAACCATAGTTCAAAAACATCAGTCATGAAAGTCTTAAAGCAATAAAAGTATGTACTAATACTAGGGATCATTAATTATTAAATTGATTTCACATATAAGCATTGATAGATTATAAACCTTAAACATGAAAATAAATCGAATTTTGAATGGAGACTTAAACATACCTAAAAAATGAAAATATTTTACTATGATATATTATAATACATATTTTATGTCTAAGAGCAATAGCTCTCACACAAGACCTTCTCTCTCAGTAGTGGTGTATTTCCTCTCTATGGCGTTTAACTGCCTACTTGTGTATGCAATCGATAAATATATAGTTGTCCTAGCACACATCCTATAGCATCATTAGAAGCATCTACATGTACATGAAAAGGTTTGTTCCAATCACGCACAACTAGAATAGGTGCAAAACACAATCGTCGTTTTATTTCACTAAAGGAATTCTCACATTCTTCTATCCACTCAAATTTTCTTAGCAGGTTGTAGAGAGGTTTAGCGATGATTGCATACATGTGTATGAATCATCGATAATAACCACCATGTCCCATATATGCTTGTATTTCCTTTATGTTCTTTGGCCTAGGTAATTCAGTGATTACGTGTACCTTATATTCATCCGTGGAAATTCCATTTTTCTAAACTATATGACCAAGTATCTTACATTGTCTTACCATAAAAACACACTTCTCAAGGTCTAAATAGACTTGATATTCCTGACACTTATCGAAGATGTGTTGAAGATCTAGGATATGATGTGGTCCAAGCATTGAGTGAGCACATAGATCATCTACATACAGTTCTAGATTCTTTCTCAAAAATTCTTTGAACACATGGCACATTAACCTTTGGAAAGTTGCAGGTGCATTGGTGAGCCCAAATGGCATCACACAAAATGCAAAGATACCCCATTCAGTGGCAAAAGTCGTCTTATGTTGATCCTCAGGGGCAATGGTGACTTGGTTATAGCCTGAAAAACCATCAAGGAAGTTGTACACTTCCTTGCCTGAGACTCTTTCCAACAGGTGTTCTGTAATAGGCAAAGGCTACATGTCCCTAATGCTAGCAGCATTGACTTTGTTTAAGTTAATGCACACTCTCAGCTTACCGTTCTTCTTAGGCACAAGTATGATGGGTGACACCCATTTGGTGTGTTCTATCTTGTAAATGATCCTACTTCTATGAGTCTATCTATTTCTTCCTTGATCTTCAATGCATAATTGTCATTATACGTATAGGGATTTTGCTTGGTGGGTTTATCCTCGACTGTCATCAGTATCCTATGGGAACATATATCTGGACCTACCCATTTCAATTCCTTGTAACTCCATGCAAACACGTCCCAAAACCTTTTTAGTAGCGCAATCAAACTTTCTTCCTCTTCATCAATGAAATCATGTCCTATCTACATGCATCGTTCTTCTTTTGAGATGAACTATGGCATGAATCCTAATGCTCCTAGTACCATAGGCATGCCAAAGAAATGTCCTAGTGCTTCGGAGTTCTTAGTAAACATCCAAGGAAATTTAGAAATACTTAAAACCAAGATGCACCAAGTAGTTGATAGGACTAAAGAGTATGCTAACAGGAAGAGAGCTCCTAGATCCTTTGAGGAAGGAGACAGATTCTTTTGTCAGGTAATAGCTATATCTACTTCACTCTCGACAAGGAAGTGTAGTAAGCTATCACCAAGGTTTTGTGGACCTTGAAAGATAGTTAAAAGCTAAGTGAAGTTGCATACAATTTTCAAGGGATTTGAGAAGAAAAGTCATGCATGATAATCATGATGTGCCTTGTGCAGGACATCCAAGTGTTGACAAGACAATAAAATTGTTAGAAGAACATTTTGGTGGCCTGGATAGTGAGAGATATCCACACATGTTCAACAATTCTTTATGTGTCAAGTCAACAAAACCCAAAGGATAAAGACAATGTGTTTTTTGCATCCATTAACGATTCGAGATCATAACCTGGACAGTGTATCCATGGACTTCATAGTCGGGTTATCATGCACCCAAAGGAAGCAAGATACTATCCTAATTATGGTAGACAGATTGGGCACGATGAATCATTTCATACCCATGCACGAGACGATGGAAGCTCCATAGGTAGGGGAGTTTTTTATCCTGCATGTCTTCAGATTGCATGGGTTATTGACATCCATAGTTTCAAGTAGGGATTATAGGACACTTTTGGAAGTTTTTATTTGACAAACTAAAGGTGTTATTAAAATTTGTCAGCACATAGATAACTTTGAGCTAGTTCCAATAAGCTATAGATCATTGAATTTGGTTGAGAAATAACCGATATATGAGCATCACAAGTTGACAGTGAGAATAGAGGAAGGAATTTGGGGGTGTAGCTCATTCGGTACAATTCTTGCATGGCATGCAAAAGAGGCAGGGCCCCAAACCTTGTAGTTCTTTACATATCATTTTAGATTGAGATTGATGATATTATTTGTCTATAACACAAGTGAATGGCTTTATCATAATGCAAATTATGTTTGGAGTATTTTAGAGAAAAAATGTTTCATAAAATCATGCATGTACATAGCATATTGTAAGGTTGTCTTTTTACCCCATAATCTCTTCATGAACTTGCACATTTCAAGGCGTACTTGAAGAACGAGGTTTACGAATATTCCCACCAAATCGCATAATATGCCATTCACGACATTCTTTTTCCAAAAGAAAAGAAATCATGTGCATGGCTATGCATGAAGACCAAATCCTTGCATATGCACATAGACATTAGATGCATGACTTGGAAAGCAGCACCATATATACAGCCCAAAGAAGACAAGGAGATAGGTTTGAATTGTGGACTAGGGCCCAATGCATACTAACTATGGCTATTGGCAGGGGTTGAACCCTTGCCCTCGCCTCAAGAGGTAGATGTTCAAACCAAATCTTTAAAGGTATGTACACAAATGGAACACTCAAGTACAGATGAAGTGCCAAGATGGAAGGGAAGGAGTGTGATGGCCCAAGCCTACTTCATCACTTTGAGACCACTAAGATAAATTCAAGGGATGCACGAAGCTTAATTTCTTGGTAAGTATTTTGACCTCTTTCATTTCCTTGCAAATTAAAGAACATGCACTACATGTCATAATAGACATAACTTGGAACTGGATGCATAGATTCAGGTGGCCACGTTTCTATGGTCACATAGACAATCAATCATGGAAATAAGTTGCACTATGCATCAAGTTCATTTCTTTGAAAAGAAAGATTAGAGGTGCATAAAAACGGTCATGGTTAGGAAGAATGCATCTAATGCATTGTTGCAACTTGCATATCCAAAGTTGCATGGAAATTTTGCACCATCCCATGGACGAAAAAAGTTCCAATTTGGAACCTTTGCATGCTTTAAGGAGGGGTTCAACTTCTGAACCTTATGCAAGCTACACCTTTTCCAATAAAGGTGTAAACATTTGGCAATCCATATGCACATGGAACATATTACATAGGCTTTTGAGTTGAGAGGGAGATTAAGTTCCTGAAGTTAAGCCTAGGTAGGATTCAATTTTATTAGTTTCTAGAACGAATGGTGATGAGACCAATTGGCTACTATAAACCATTTAATTCCTTTATGCTTGGCTTAGCAAGTAAAAACCAAATAACCCTAACTTCTTAAAATACCTTAAGCTTAAAATCCCTCTTATGGAATTTTAAACTCCTTAAAAGCCCATGGCATGCCTGACCAGCAAGGCCATAGACTTAAGGTAGTAATACAAAATTTTCTCTCTTAAAACCACGATACAATGGTGGTAACTTAGAACACCTACTCTCAAGCTCTAAGAAGGAGAAATTATGATACAAAATAATCTATGTAGTTTTGGAAGATGGAAGTATTGGTTTTCCTAATCAAGAAAGTTCTTTGTTTGAGAAAACTAAAGAACTATTTGTATCTTTTTAGTATTCTTCCAAACAAATGCAAGGCATGAAAAGAAGATAAAACTCAAGGGTTGTAATACCAATTTCTAATTTTCTAGAAATAAAGGACTATATAGTAAATGGAATTACCATCTACTTCAACATAGAGATTTGATTGGCAAGCCAATTATTCTTTTTCAGATTACTTGTTATGTAAAAAGATAATATCTAGTTGAGTATAAACTAGCTCTATTATCAAGTGACATAAAATGATCTTCTAGAGTACATCTGAACAAACGAGAGGGACCAATTTAGCTGAAGTCACTTTGATGCCACCTAATCCACATGTCTGAGCTTTAGAGACCCACATGACACATGGATTAAACAAAGGAAATACGCAGGGATGTTCTCTTACACCCTTTTCATTCTTTCCATACTTTGCATTCGACTCAGTTCTTTTTCATAATTGGGACAGGGAATTAGACCACACATGGATTCTCCTCTTTTAAGGTTTAGTTGGGGTAGAATTCCCCTTTCAAATTAAGAGGAGGACTTATAGAGATTGAAGCCATGATGCTTGACATTGATCATGGAGCACAGGGAAATACCCCAAGGTATATATGTCCACTCATTTCCGAGGACGAAAATGCTTTTAAGGGGGGGGGAGAAGGTTCTATAATTACATGCATTCTAAGGGGTAGAACCCTTAGGTTTCTAGGTGTGAAACCCTTTGGATTTATGGATTATTTACCCCTTTTATATGGGTCTTGAACCTTAGGGTTAATTCTCTAAGGTTGAGTATCTTAGGCTTGATTAAAAGCCTCCTAGCCACTTGGTTTGTACGTGAGAGCTTGGAGAGTCTTCTTTTAGAAGCCATGTGATTTCCTAAGCTTGGAAACCATGTCAACACCTTAGGTCCCATGTGATGGAAGGTACAGAAATCCTCTTGAGAGGGACTTACCCCCTTGGTCTTGGAGCTATATATTGGAGGGGCTGGTTGGATGGAAACACATCTCTCTCTCCTAGTGTGACTTTGGCTAGTTAGTTTTCTTAGTTGATTAGTTGTTCAATTGTGGAAGCTATGGAGCTCTCACACCACCTTCTCTCTCAGTAGTGGTGTATTTCCTCTCTATGGTGTTCAACTGCCTACTTGTGTATGCAATTGGTAAATCTTTATTTCCCTCGTCTGTGGGTTGTGTTGGCACACATCCTATAGCATGATTAGAAGGATCTACATGTACATGAAAAGGTTTGTTCCAATCAGGCACAGCTAGAATAGGTGCAAACCACAATCACTGTTTTATTTCACTAAAGGAACTCTCACATTCTTCTATCCACTCAACGTTTCTTAGAAGGTTGTAGAGAGGTTTAGGGATGATTGCATACATGTGTATGAATCATCGATAATAACTGCAATGGCCCATAAATGCTTGTACTTCCTCTATGTTCTTTGGCCTAGATAATTCAGTGATTATGTGTACCTTATATTCATCCCTGGAAATTCCATTTTTTGAAACTATATGACAAAGTATTTTACCTTGTCTTACCATAAAAACACACTTCTCAGGGTTTAAACTCACTTGATGTTCCGAACACTTATTGAAGATGCATTTGAGCTCTAGGATATGATGGGGTCTAAGCACTGAGTGAGCACATAGATTCATCTACATACAGTTCTAGATTCTTTCTCAAAAATTCTTTGAACACATGGAACATCAACCTTTGGAAAGTTGCAGGTGCATTGGTGAGCGAAAATGGCATCACACAAAATACAAAGATACCCCATTTAGTGGGAAAGGTTGTCTTATGTTGATCCTAGAGGGCAATGGTTAGTTTTTTATAGCTTGAAAAACCATCAACGAAGTTGTACACTTCCTTTCCCAAGACTCTTTCTAGCACATGTTCTCTAATAGGCAAAGGGTAAATGTACCTAATGCTAGCAGCATTGACTTTCTTTAAGTTAATGCACACTCTCAGCTTATCGTTCTTCTTAGGCACAAGTATGATGGGTGATGAGCATTCGGTGTGTTCTATCTCATAAATGAATCCAGCTTCTATGAGTCTATCTATCTATTCCTTGATCTTTAATGCGTAATTGTCATTATATGTATAGGGCTTTTGCTTGATGGGTTTAGCCTCGACTGTCATCAATATCCTATGGGAACATATATCTGGATCTACCCCTTTCAAGTCCTTGCAATTCAATGCAAACACGTCCCAATACCTTTTCAGTAGCACAATGAAAATTTAATCCTCTTCCTCAGTCAAATCATGTCCTATGTACATGCATCATTCTTCTCCACCCTCGATTGCTACTACAAATTTCTTTGTGGTCTCGTTATTATCATAACCCTCTCTCGAATTTTTGTCTGTCTTCGGCATTCTTATCATGGTTTTTCGTTCTTCCACTGCATATATTTTAAAATTTTCTGGCACTTCCATCAATGGTTCTTCTTCCACTAGTTTCACGTTTTTTTCCTTCCTAGTCTTTTGATTTAGTTGACTAGAACTTGAATTGTCATGTTCCTTCCTAGGGGTGGTAGGTTTGCGGACATGGCTTCTACCCAACCTAGAAATTCATCTTTCGATGAACATTCAGTTCTAACTAAGTCTATTCCCCATTCTTCCTCATTCACTCACTTACTCCTTTCCGAGACCTCCCCTTCAAATTCATCCTTTTTGTGTTTCTTCCCCTACAAGGTTTACAGTGAAGATAGATATATCATAGCCGTCTTCATCACAATGGGAGGTCCATTGTTCTTCATTAATTGCTATATCCATGGTCGCAAGAATCTCTACCCAGCCATAGAGTTCGACATTCTCGATCCTCAATGGTTCTAGAGCTGTGTCCTATTCTTGATGTTCTTATTTTCACTTGCTCCTCCTTTGCTGCAATTTTACACATCCAAAGGTGTGTGTCCTCATGCAGCCATGATCGATCTGATGTGAAGGAATGTACCAATCCCTTCTCATCTTCGTTCCTATGTATATTATTCACATCCCTATGTGAATAGTCTCTGAAGTTCAATTTCATGGTCATTCCTAGGTGTTGTAGGTACAAAGAGTTGGTTCCCCAATCTTGTACCTCTTGTAATTGTCGCATGAACGGTCTACCTAGAAGCATCTCATATGCTTGATTCTTCCCAAAATCACATATCGCAAAGGTGTGATCAAATTGTACTCTACAAGTGGACAGGGTAATGACATCCAATAGTCCTAAGGGCCTTTCTATATGCCCATCTCCCATCTGCAACTTCATCCTAGTAGGTATAAGGGATGGTTTCCCCAATGCTTCCACAAAGAAGTGGTTGCGATAGCTACTCCTGCACCCATGTCTAGGATGGCTTTGGTAGTATAACCTTGCTAAGTAATAGGCACATAAGCATTACCTTCCTCTCCTTCACTCGCATCTCCCACTTTCTCTAGGGGTATTTAAGGTACCTTTCCTCGTACACTTGGTGTAGAGGAAGTTATAGCTATCTCTGGGAACTGACTCGATACATGTTTCCATAGTTCCAGTTTGATTTTCAATAGCTCTTCTAGAGTCAAACGGCATTGCACTTTGGTATTCCTAATGGACTCTGTGTTCCTAGGATTGATCTGTGGAGAATCATATCTCCAAGAGACACAATTAGTAAAATCTAGAGGACATGTTGAGGGCATATGTGTTTAAGAGACTGACAGATTGTGATAGTTATTTGTCACTAATTGACTTTGCTTATAACAATAGACCTCACAAGGTGACCAGTTTGTCTCCTTTTGAGATGAACTATGGCATGAATCCTAATGCTCTTAGTACCATAGGCATGCCAAAGAAATGTCCTAGTGCTTTGGAGATCTTAGTGAACATCCAAGCAAATTTAAAAATACCTAAAGCCAAGATGCAGCAAGTAGCTGATAGGGCTAAAGAGTACACTGATAGGAAGAGATCTCCTAGAGCCTTTGAGGAAGGGGACAAAGTCTTCTGTCAGGTACTAGCTACATCTACTTCACTCTCCACAGGGGAGTTAGTAAGCTATCACCAAGGTTTTAAGGACCTTGGAAGATATTTAAAAGCTAAGTGAAGCTCCATACTAGATACAACTTCCTCCAAATTGTAGAGTGCATCCAATGTTTCATGTTAGTTTACTTGGAAAGTAATTTTCTTGGGAGGATAATCTAATAGAAGGTATTGTTTCTTTGCAGGAAAGTGAAAGCAGCGATCATTCTCCAGATAGGATACTAGATCAGAGATAGAAGCAATTGAGGAATCGAGACATTCAAGAGTATCTAGTAGCCGAGAGAGGATTACCACTTACTGACTCTATTTGGGAATCAGAAGCTCTCGTTTGCAAGTACTTTTCCTCATTGATCATTGAGGAGAATGATCTTTAGAAGGGGGAGAGAGTGTCACACATTGATCCATAGAGATCATTGATCCACACGGATCAGCCCATTTGATCCATGAACATTAGTCCATGTGTGTGAGGGACAAGGGTCAGCTAGCCAAGGTCCCAAGTACCGGAGATACCCTAAGGTATATTGGTAGTAATGGGAAGTACTTGGGTAGTAATGGGAATAAGTGTTGCATGATGGCCACATGACACATGTTCACACTAGACTATTCTAGATCATTTCTATTTTTAGAGTACGTCATTGCTATTCTTAAGAGTCACACACACACATCATTCAAGCCTTTCTTACAAGATGGGATAATGCTTAGAAAGTTCTTAAAACTACGAGATGCCAATATATCTTTAGTGTACATTTTTCTACTCAAAATCACTCTTTCATTCTGGATAGTTCATTGACTATATTATTGGTAGTGTATGCTTTCTTGTCCAGCTATGACTAAAACTTGCATGTTGATTTTATATGTAAAATATTTTGATTCTAAACAGATAGCTTCACCTCAAGTAGAAAGTGATTATTTCCATTGAGTAAGCTAGATTTTGAGTGGAACCCATCTTCACATATTGCAGCACATCTGATCTACTATTTATTTACCTGCATGGAGTGCTTCCTAATATAGCCATGGAACATCTATTTATATTAATGAGGCCATTCAAATAGATTAAATAGGGAATATTATGCTCACATTTTGAAAACAATGAGATTTAATATATAACACTTCAGTTAGATCTTCCATGTCCATGTTGAAATTCAAATATTTGTAGGTTTTTGATCATGCACATTCTTTTATGACATTTCTATTTTGGCTAAGACATTCTTTAAGATATTCTTGCAGGTTTTCTTGTTAATAAATTTCAACAAGCAAGTCTTGTGTATTTAGGAAGTTCATTTGGAATTAACTTCATGTGTGCTCATTCAAAGAGTGTCTCATCATTTATGTT
>CM035408.1:47010970-47070970 GCA_020310875.1 Ceratopteris richardii
CCCTCCCATATTTCTTCATTAAGAGTGCTTATAAGCACTATTCCATATTTTTTTCATTTATGTTCTCTTAATCTTGCTTATGATCTTTGCTTTGGTTGTTGCTCAGAGTATCATTATTATTTAGTTAATTTAATACGAGTGCTTTTAAGCACTTGTCTTCAACAAGTGAGAGTCATTCGTGCATGATCTTCTTCAGTGTTATACAAGTACTGTATCTAAAGTGTAATGTCTGAGTTTAATTGAGGAAACAGTAAGCAGCCTCTCAAGGCTTCATCATCTAGAGGAAGAAAGACCGGGCACAGTCTTGGTTCTACTCAGACTTCATCCAGAGGAAGAAAGACCAGGCTCAATCTTGGTTCTACTCACACTTCAGAAGACGAAAATCAATTTGAAAAGGAGCAGCAGCAAGCAGTTTACTTTTATCTATCATTGAAGCACATCTGATAAAGCAGTCCACGATCGATGGATGTATACTTCTTTCTATGCACCATCACCTGCACAAAGCACAACACGTGTGCTGCGCAGAAGCATGAGATTTTTTTCACCTTGATTCCATCGAAGGCAGTGGGAAGCAAGAAGTGCACGCATTTGGCTCCATCGGTGCTGACAGACAACTTGCACCATTCCTACACCACTGCGCATGCACTGAGAAAGCAACAAGACTCACTTGAATGGGAGGACAAGAGCATGAGAGAGATAGACAAGATGGTTCACCTACAGATGTGGCAAAGGAAGATGATTGAAAGCACAGATGAATCCATAACAACCTGAAAGCTATCAGAAAATCTCCACTGAACAAGCATCTCCAACAGTTTCCTCACCATACTCAACCTGCAAGATTTGCGCAACAGTCCCTATGGATTGGAAGAAAGGCGGGATCTTGAACAGAAAATAGTGGGACATGCCTGATGGCAGTACTCTATGGGCTGCACGATGAGCTTATGACATATAGCTGGAATGGACTGAAGTCTCATCGGCCATATTTAGTAACCTAAAGATGGGTAAACGGGGTCCTATGGTCCACATTCAACTACTTACTCAGGAAGCATAGATAATAATTGCGTGGTCTCAGATATTATCTTCACTGAGAGCCAAACAGAGGCTCATACAGTTGGCAAACAGATAGAAATCAATCCCCAAACATAGAGGAGAAGCATACGGAGATCAACGGCTATACACCAAACTCAGCGAAACCTTCAGTTTTGCATTCTTCAAGCGGAAGGCAAAGAGAACCCGTCAGTTTGTGGGATAGAAAGTGATGTATCTTCCACAGTCGCTCTGCACTAGCTTTAGAGTAAGAAGCTGCTATACCTATCTCTAGTAGAGCCTGAGAGAAAGAAGGGAAGGCTCACTGTTTTGAGAAGGAGACGAAAATGTGTGCAACTAGCACACGTATAGAGACAAAGGATGCCACATATCGAAGCATTCTGGAAATCGATGCATGTCAGCTGGGGTGGCAATGCATCATGCATAAGTATCTAGCTAGAATATGGATCCGAGCATTTCTGTTTACGTAATCAATGATGTCATCCTGTTGAAGACATGATGTCGAAATGTGCGCTCACAGATCTCGAACAGTATGTGACACAGAAGTTTGAAGCCAATCAATAATCTTACACAATCAATCTGAACCAATAGAATCTCCCGCAAATAAGGAGAGCCCTCAATGCTCATTGGTGAGGTAGGATTGAGGGGAAGCAGGAGTAAATTTTGAGTGAGTTGGAAGGATGATTAAACTGGTATTCACTGCAACAAGCATTTCTATTGCTTTCTATTTCTCTGGAAGGTGATATGTAATTTGTCGTGGCACAGAAATTATGAGTATTGATAGTCTTGGTTTCAAGCTTATAACAACTTCATTCAAACATTCTTAAAGCACATATATAAAAAATTCTTCTTGTAAGGGATTAGACACCACCTTCTTAAAGAAGATAGGACCTTCCCAAGGCCATAAATATCTCAAGGTCCCATGCATCATCTCTCTTTCAAGTCAAAGATCCAATCAATGGAAGGACACTAACAACTACAAAAGCCCATATAAAGTCTCTTTTGTATCCAATTACATAAATGACCCCATGTGAAGGGACTAGACACTACCACATAACAAAGTGGTAAGACCTTCCCTATGGCTTGCACAAATATGTACTTCATCAAAACCACAAAGGGAGGCAATGGTTCCAAAACACTACCTACCTCATGATGTAAACCCTAAATGTCTTGGGATCCCATATGTCACAAGATCTCAGGGATGCCATATGTCCCACACTTGGTTGCCATATGTCCAAGTTATGTCTAAGGATCCCATATGTCCTTAGGTCCTAAAAATCAATGAACTAAGTGATCCCATATGTCACTAGTCTCCCATATTCAAAACAAAAGGGTCATCACATGGAGGGGGGGTGTTGAGAGTTCCATGCTCCACCCTTTTTTCCAAAGTCCACTTTCATTCTCATGCAAGCACATATATCCCACATGCAAGGGAATTCTCCCAAACTCCATATAAGCAAGGCCTCCCTTCACTCCACATAAGTCATTCCACTCTAGCTCATTGCCAAGAGTGCACTTCCACTCCTCATGGATTCACCATGCTGATAGAGCATCTCATGTAATTCATTTCCATTTCTATTTTAATTCATTCATCATGTTTTGTTATCTTTTGTTCCTTCCTCCTTAGCTTGTTAGATGTGTGCATGTGAGTAGAGTAGGAGTAGTCCATTTTCATTTCAACATTTACATGAGTTCATGGAGCAATACGTAGATGATCTATGCTTCTAATATGAGTAGCAAATCTAGAACATACCTAGTATACAAAAGATCTTTGATAAGTGCATGACTTATAGAGTATGCCTAAATTCTAAGACGTGTGTTTTCATGGTTAGCAAAGCTAAGGTTCCTCACCGCATCATGTTCAAGAATATAATCTCTATAGATGAGCACAAAATCAAAGTGATTCTAGAATTACCTTATCCTAAGGCTATCTAGGAGGTTCAATCCTTCATAAGACACTATGGATACTATAAAAACTTTATCCATATGTATGTAGTATTTAGTAAACCACTTTACATATTCCTCATGCATGTTGAGTAGGCTTAGGAATCTAAAGAATTATTCCTAGAGCTCAAGAAGAGGTTGAGAAAAACTTCCATCTTGAAAGTACCTCACTGAGTTGACCATTCCTTGGATGCATCAAATTATGTGATAGGATGTATTCTTGCACAACTTGCACCAAAAGGCAATATGTATTTTCCAATGGTTTATGCTAGCGGACAGTTGATCATGAGAGAATGAAACTATGCCACTATGGAATGAGAAGGATTAGGAATGGTATACATGGTGATTAAGTTCTATCATTATATTTTGGCCAACAAGTTTTAACTCTTTGTGGACATCAAAAAATACCATATCTAGTGAACAAGCCATGTGCCATGGGATGGCTAATTTGTTGGTTCCTACTACTCATGGAATTTGACTTCAAAGTAGTAGTAAAGAAGGGAACATAAAAATTTGTGAGGATCATTTTTCCTAACCAACCAATGGTGAGCCACCTACTATCCTCACAAAGAATCTAGGAGATGCTTAATTGCTCAACTTGGAGGTGGTCCCTAGGTGGGTAGAAATGATAGTGCCACTCCTCACATACGTATTTTTTGTGTACTTCATGAATTTGGAAGGTTAAATATATGGATTCTAAATTTTATAATATGATGTATATTTTTGGGGCTTCACTCACTAATTAAGAATAAAGACATGAAGACATAACTGGAAAGAAGAAGTACAAAGAGCTATGGAACTTGGACACTCAGAAAACCATACATATGTGAAGGGATTAATTTACACATGTAATATAGTGATGAAATTAGGTTCAAAATTAGTCTAGAACTTGTAGAATTATGAGTTTGAGAAATATGAGCATATAGACTAATAGCTCATTTTAAAGCTATCATCCTTATCTACAATTTACCAAAAGAGCTTTACAAAATGGGATGTGTGCTCACAGAAATAAGCTTAACAATGAAGGCATGTCAAATCAATGAAGGTAATTTTTAGATTTCAGACATAGTGTAAGTTCTAAAGACATTTCAAGTTATTTGCAAGTAATTACTTAAAAGTTTTGCTCAATATATTTAAGAACTTCTATTAATCATTGAGCACAAGAATCTCTGATATTCAAGTCAAATCAGAGAAGAATTGAACCTAGTAGAAAAGGTGCAACTTCAGGAAGAGTAAATGTTCACATTTACTATGGAAAGTGTTTAAGATTTGAAAGTTGGAAGCTTGCTAAGCTAACGGTGATTATAGAGTTTTTGTAATGTCACATTAACTTGGTTCTTGTGATCTTTCATACATCAACAAGTGATATTAGAGCAGAAAGGTCCTAAAGAGTAGAAGAAGGTACAACTACAAGAGATCTTGAAGATCTTTCATTGGAAAGTTCAAAGCTGAAGCATTTAGCAACAAAAGGAGCCACACAACTACTTCAAAGTCATCCTCAAGGGTAAATATCTACAAAAGGTTTTAATATTTTTTGATGTGTGAAACATCACAAGAAATGAATTAATGTGACACTAGACAACCTCTATGGTCACCATTAACTCATTGCCACTCAAAACTTTGAGAAATGATAGCCAAAACCAAGAACTTTACTTCTTCGGATTTTCCAGTCACTGAAATGACATACCTTCAGTATTTTGTTAATTTCTCTTAGCAAAAATATTATTTTTCCAAGATCTTTTGGTGAATGAAAGTAGAAAAGCAAAGCTTTCCAACAAGCTATCATATGCAAGAATCAGATCTCTAGAACTCAAGATATAGTCTTCACAAGATGACCCTGTATGACTTCCAAAAGTGGAAATTTTGCTTGTTTTAGTAAATCTGAGTGTCTAAAAATGAAAATTCGATGCATAGCATCGACTTGCAACCAAAAGTCAATGCCAGACATCGACTTTGAGCTTTTTTATCCACTTTTTCAATGCCTTAAATGGCCGCTTAAACACAAGAACTGAGTAAAGCACTTTTATGCTAGAAATCGATGCCAGGCATCGACTTTATGTTGAAACTCGATGCCAGGCATCGAATTGCTCCACAAACTTCATCTTTTCAAGAAGATTTGGCAGTAGATAAAAGTCAGATATGAAGACAAGGACTTATCAGCTTAGATTCGATGCCAGGCATCAACTTCCCAGATAAAACTCAACCTTTCAACATACATTCGATGCAAGGCATATAAACTCTTTCCATAACTATGAAACCTCACAAATGCACAGGTGCTTTCTCACGCAGAGAAGCCCAACTATTCTCAGTCATACAAAATGACTACTAACTCACTTTCTCATTGTCTTCCTATTCGCGTCATTTGATACAAACTAACTTATATAGTTTTTCTCAATCTCGTGACTTTTAAAAAACTTCTAGAACTAAAGTGAACTAACTTCACAAATATAATACACTTGTGAATTTGTCCGTTCACATAGGCATGTGGTTTTCTGCCTAAGATTTGACCTTCAAATATATGTCCAATTAGTGATTGTTTCTCCAACTGCTCCCCCTCAATCACTATTTGACATTCTTTGTTTCTTCATATCATCTTCTTTTCTTTTACTCCTGCCATGCTTTTGAATCTACTGGTCTTCACACCATCCAAGCTCTTTGTCATTATGTCTACTATCTGATCTTTTGTAGAAATGTACTCCACTTCAATTTCTTTCACCATTACCTTTTCTCTCGGGAAATGATAATGTATCTCTATGTGTTTTGTTCTTGCATGAAATACTGGATTTGTTGCAAGATAAAGTGAACTCATATTATCTCCATGTATTGTAGGTATACCTTGATCAATGCCCAAGATTTTGAACAACGTCTGCATCCATATGACCTCCTTAGCTGCTTCCACAAGTCCTTTGTACTCAGCTTCAGTTGATGATAATGCTACTGTATGTTGTTTCTTTGAACACCAACTTATAAGCTTATCACCAATGTGTATCATGTAGCCATGAGTTGATCTTCTGTCATCCTGGTTACCTGCCCAGTTTGAGTCACTATAGGCTCTCAACTTCAAATCTGATGTAAAAAGATAATATAATCCTTCCTTTATAGTTCCTTTGATATATCTGAGAACTCTTTGACTTGCAATCCAATGTGGGTCCTTTGGACAATACATGAAGTGTGACAAAACTCCCACTGCATAACTAAGATCAGGTCTTGTTAGTGTAGCATAAATCAAACTAGCCACAAGAGATTGATACTTCCTGATATCTTTGTATCCTGCACCATCATATTATTGAGCTTGTGATTAACTTCAAGTGGAGTTGAAGCTTCTCTGCAATTTTCCATATCAAACTTCTTCAATAGATTCAGAAGATACCTTTCTTGTGATACATATATTCCATGATGTGTATAAGTGACTTCCATTCCAAGAAAGTATGACAACTTTCCTAGGTCACTGATCTTGAATTCTTTTTCAAGTAATCTCTTTACCTCCTTTATTCCTTCATCTGAAGTACCTGTGATTATAATGTCATCTACATAAATACAAATGTAGATTGTACCTTCCTTTGCTCTTTTGATGAGTAGACTTGGATCTGCTTTTGAACTTTGATATCCAAGATCATTAGGATACTTCACCAGTCTATAGTTTCATGCTCTTGGAGCTTGCTGCAATCCATACAATGATCTTCTCAGTCTGCAAACAAAATTTGGATACCTGGAATCTATAAACCCTTGAGGTTGTTCCATGTATACCTCATCAGATATGTATCCATTCAAGAATGCATTCTTTATATCTAGATGACTCAAAGTCCATCCTTCTGAAGCTTCAATAGCAATAATTGTCCTTATAGTTGACATCTTAGCTACAGGATTGAATGTCTCATCATAATCTATGCCATAGGTTTGGGCATAGCCTTTCACCACCAGTCTAGCTTTATATCTGGCTATACTTCCATCTGCAAGCTTCTTCACTTTATAAACCCATTTATTTCCAATAACCTTCATACCATTTGGTTTAGGAACAAGTTCCCATGTCTTGTTCTCCTCTAGTGCATTGAACTCTTCCTTCATTGCTTCTTCACATTGCTTCTTACCTTTAGCTTCATCATAGTTCTGAGGTTCTTCATCATCTTTGACCATATATGCATAGTTCTTCTGAGTTATGTAAGAAGTATCATAAGAATACCTTTCTGGTTGTCTTCTAGTCCTGCTTGACCTTCTTGGTTCACATTATTCATAAGTGTCTGGGTACACCTCTTCATCAAATATAGGAGCTTCTTCATTCCTTCTTGTTAATCCACTTCTGGATGTACTTGCTTGCATATAGTCTTCATCTCTATTCACCTGCACAATTGATTTTCCTTTCTCACATCTTCTTACCTCTTCTTCAAATTCTTCAGTTGTATGACTTTGATCTGCATACGAACTTTTCTGTTCATCAAATGTAACATCTCTAGAAACAAGAAATTGTTTGGTTAAAGGATTCCACAACCTATAACCCATCTGCTTTTCATCATAACCAATGAACACATATTTTTCTTCCTTTGGTTCAAGTTTATGTCTACGTTGTGATGGCACATAAGCATATGCAATTGATCCAAACACTTTATAATGATCTAGTGTTGGTTTCTTACCCCACCAAGCTTCATATGGAGTCATTCCATTTAGAGTTGTGCATGGTAATCTATTCACAAGATATGTAGCTGCATTTACAGCCTCAACCCAAAGGTAATTTGGAGAATTCTTCTCCTTCAGCATAGCTCTAGCAAACTCAACCAAAGTCCTGTTTCTTCTTTTTGCTACACCCTTTACGGTCACCATTAACTCATTGCCACTCAAAACTTTGAGAAATGATAGCCAAAACCAAGAACTTTACTCCTTGAGATTTTTCCAGTCACCAAAATGACATTCCTTTAGTATTTTGTTAATTTCTCTTAGCAAAAATATTATTTGTCCAAGATCTTTTGGTGGATGAAAGTAGAGAAGTATAGCTTTCCAACAAGCTATCATATGCAAGAAACAGATATCTAGAACTCAAGATATAGTCTTCACAAGATGACCCTCTATGACTTCCAAAAGTGGAAATTTTGCCTGTTTTAGTGAATTTGAGTGTCTAGAAATGAAAATTTGATGCCTAGCATCGACTTGCAACCAAAAGTCGATGCCAGGCATCGACTTTGAGCTTTTTTAGCCACTTTTTCAGTGCCTGAAATGGCCGCTAAAACACAAGAACTGAGTAAAGCACTTTTATGCTAGAAGTCAATGCCAGGCATCGACTTTATGTTGAAACTCAATGCCACGCATCGAGTTGCTCCACAAACTTCATCTTTTCAAGAAGATTTGGCACTAGATAAAAGTTAGATATGAAGACAAGGACTTACCAGCTTAGATTCGATGCCAGGCATAGACTTCCCGCATAAAACGCAACCTTTCAACATACATTCGATGCCAGGCATTGACTTGCTTGGAAAACTTCAATTCTTCAAAACATTACACAGAAGACAAACATTTGAGATGGAAGAAGAAGACTATGACATCTCACGAATGCACAGGTGCTTTCTCACACAGAGAAGCTTGACTATTCTCAATCATACAAAATGAGTACTAACTCACTTTCTCATTGTCTTCCTATTCACGTCAGTTGATTCAAACTAACTTATATAGTTTTTCTCAATCTCGTGACTTTTAAAAAACTTCTAGAACTAAAGTGAACTAACTTTACAAATATAATACACTTGTGAATTTGTCCCTTCACATAGGCATGTGGTTTTCTTCCTAAGATTTGACCTTCAAATATATGTCCAATTAGTGATTGTTTCTCCAACAATATTTAAACCTTAAACTCACAGGTTGCAACGGAAGAAAGAAGATCATGGTAGATCATATTTCTATTGACAAATTGGACAGAGATAACTATCATACTTGGGTAATGAGAATGGATGGCTTGATTATGAGTAAGGATCCCATGATATATATAACAGGTGAAGAAGAAAAGCCTTTATTTGAAGATGATAATCGACTAAAGAAAAAAGAGCTAGAAGCTTTAAAGCTATGACAAAAGAAAGATGCAAGTGCACGACATGACATGTCGAGCTCGCTTGGTCTCACGACATGTCGAGCTCGCTTGGTCTCAAATGGCACAATGGGAATAGCCTATCAAAAATCCCGAACATCAAAGAAACGATCGACTATCAGGTTAACCTCAACAAAAAGTGGTGTCTGTCATGGATGCGGCTTCGGTGGGACATGAAGTTCATGGCTATCTGGCACCCCCTCATAGAAATCAAAAAGGGTGTCCTCTTATGGCAAATTCTTCATCATGGAATCTGGACCAACCTTAAGGCTAGCAAATTTTGTGGGATCCCTCCCTTGTGCAAACGCTGCTACCGGTCTATCGAAGATGTTTCACACATCTTCTTTACCTGCCCCAACTCCAACAGACTCTGGCAGGTGGTTGGAAAGAGAATTAGACTTCAAAAACGTCTCAGTTGGCAGCAAGCCCTGCTGGGAGAAGCGATCGGCTGCTCCGCGACTCTCTGGAACGCCATCAGAGGGGAGGTCCTATGGAAAATCTGGCGGGAAAGATGTGCTTTCAACTTCGGTGACTCCTCCAAGGAGTGGTCAATTGAGAAATCGTTGTTCCTCCTTGGCAAAAGGATTGTCAACTGTAAAAAATCCCCCCCCCTTTAGGCATCATCAAGTACTCCTTTTGATCGATAACAAGCTTAAACCCAAGTGGGCCCCACATGAGGGTGATGAGAGGGTAATTAACCTTCTTTGTAATGTCATCTAAGCTCTGTAAAAGCTTCCCCTGCTTTGTGGGATTTGGGGGGTCCCGTGGGCACTAGTCCCCTTCTCTTGTACTTTTCTTTATTTAATTCAAGTCCGGGAGAGTAGGCTAACGCCGAACTTCCTTTATATTAAAAAAAAAGTGCAAGAGCCTACATACATAACATTCCAAAACACTACTAAAGCTAGGAAAGCTATTTTGTGGTCACAATTTATAACATTCAAGAAGAAGAAATGCCAAAGCATTAGTGATTATCTCACTAAGATAGACTTGGTAGATAGCCTTGGATCTATAGATGACGATATTGAAGATCATAGATTGATTGTACAATTACTTGTAGGATTGAGAGGAGATGAAAAGGTGGTAACCTTTTGCACTATCAACTAAACTCTCATTAAATCATTTTGCACCAAATCTAGATCAATTACTTGGATTGATGCTCGCATTTGAGCAAGACTGAAGTTAGATGGAGACAAAGGAGAAAGCTCTACTATGTATTCAAAGAGTAAGAAGAAAGGAGATATAGTAAAAGCAAAAAGAATTGACTTCTTAGGCTAATTATGTAAAAGGAAGAGGTAATGGTAGAGGTAAAGGAAGAGGAAATGGAAGTGGTACTCAGAATAATAACAAGAAGACATGTTGGATTTGTGGCTTGAGTAATCATTTAGTTTATGATTGTTGGCACAATCAACAAGGTTCAAATCAAAATCAAAGTAACAATGGTAGAGACAAAGATGGAAGATATCAAAACCATGTTCAAAGAGGAAGGCAAAGTCAAAGAGGTGGCTATGGTAGAGGTGGAGGTAGAAATTGGGAACAAAACCAATCCTACAATACCACCTAGTACAATTATGCAAATGATACACAGAATGAGAACCATACAACAATAATGATGAATTCAATAAGCACATCAGAGAGAGAAGATCTCAAGGTATTCTATATTGACTTTGGTTGTTCTAATCATTTGTCAGGAAATATAGAATTAATGATAGAATTAGAAGAAGAGATTTCTAGTCATGCAATTCAAACAGGTGATAACACAAGACACAATGTATATTCAATTGGAAAAGTAATAAACTCTAAAAACTGCTCCTCTGTCATGGAATGAGCAGTGACTGGAGGACTGTCTCCCATCATGCTCTGTAATAAAAGAACTCAAATAATTAGTATGTGATAATAAAGGTAATAAAGAGGATAAGCAGAAAAAAAAACAAAAATTAGTACGTACAAGTGTTTTATTCAAAAATCCTCTAATCTAGCATCCTCTTGAAGATTCGATGCAGCGAGAATATCTATCTCTATATTGATGGCTTTTAAATCACTTGCTATGCTGGTTTCTTCCTGATCATCGTCTATTGCTTCGTCTTCTCGAACAATTACCTCTTCTTCAATGACCTCTTCTTCTCGAACAATGATCTCTAAGTCCACTATAGATGGACTATCTTGTACATCTATATTCTCACAAATTTATCTACTGCATGGGGCGACTTGTAAAACGAATAGCCACTATGGTTCTTTTGAATCTGGTATTAAAAAAACTTGCTCACAATGTTCGGGAAGTCCAAATGTATCCCTTTCATCCGTCCATAATTATGTGGAGTCGACTTGAAGCAAACCGCTTTTATCCCGCCTCACTGTTGCGTTTCTTCCAGAGGTGACTACTTTGAACCATTTCACATCAAAAACAAAATAATCTAGCTGGCCTTCTTGAGCATTATCATCTCTTGCACTCACTCTACTTTTTTGCAAAAAGTTCACCATCAACCCACTATCAAAAGTAGACCTATTTCTATCGATTCGTGCGATTTGAAAGTGTCGTCCATGAGACCATAGTGCACCGTATTTAATATACTCCCAATCACATCCCTTTGCCATAGCTAGGCCTAGACGTATGGACTGAGGCTCACTAGCAAACTCTGGCCACTTATTGTCTATGTGCTTCCAAGCATGAGAGTCAGCAGGCACTCGCATTACACCATCTGTAGACCTGCTCTTTGTATGCCATGACATTAACTCAGCTATAGATTTGCATCTAAAACCCTAATCCTGAAACCTTAATCCTAATCCTAAAAACCTAAAACCCTATTTTATATATATATATTTATTCATATATTCAATTTTTTTCTTAATTAATCCTATTTTTATATATTTAATTATATATATCTAATTAAATTATTTAAAACACTAATACTTTTTATATTTATTTATCTATATAATTATCCTATTTTATATATATATTTATTTATTAATTCAGATTTTTTCCTTAAATCTTAAAACCCTAAAACCCTAATCCTAATCCTAAAAACCTAAAATCCTATTTTATATATTTATTTATTTATTTATTCAGATTTTTTCCTTAAACCCTAAAACCCTAAAGCCCTAATCCTAATCCTAAAAACCTAAAACCCTAATCCTAAAACCCTAATCCTAATCCTAAAAACCTAAAACCCTATTTTATATATATATTTATTTATATATTCATATTTTTTCTTAATTAATCCTATTTTTATATATTTAATTATATATATTTAATTAAATTATTTAAAACACTAGTACTTTTTATATATATATTATATGCATGTGTATGTGTATGTGTGTATATATGTTATGTAGGTGTTAAAACGCTAAAACCCTAATCAGAAAGACTTAGACTTAAACTAACACCTATAAAACTCTAAATGTGTAAATGTGTAGATATGTGTGTGTGTATGTATGCTCTATTTTGCTGTGTGTATGTATGCATGTGTGTATATGTGTATGTGTGTGTATGTATGCATGCATGTGTGTATATGTGTATGTGTGTGTATGTATGTGTGTGCATGTATGTGTGTGTGTATGTGTATGTATGCATATGTGTATATATGTGTGTGTATGTATGTGTGTATGCATGTGTGTGTATGTATGCATGTATGTATACTTGTATGTGTTTGTATGCATGCATGTGTGTATATGTGTGTATGTAAGCATGCATGTGTGTATATGTGTGTGTATGTAAGCATGCATGTGTGTACATGTATGTGTGTATGTATGTATGTGTAGATGTGTGTGTGTGTATGTATGCTTTATTTTCCTATGTGTATATATGCATGTGTGTATATGTGTATGCATGTGTAAATGTAAAGATGTGTGTGTGTATGTGTGTGTGTATGTCTGCTCTATTTTGCTATGTGTATGTATGCATGTGTGTATATGTGTATGTGTGTGTGTGTATGTATGCATGCATGTGTGTATATGTGTATGTGTGTGTATGTATGTGTGTGCATGTATGTGTATGTATGCATATGTATATATATGTGTGTGTATGTGTGTGTGTATGCATGTGTGTGTGTATGTATGCATGTATGTATATTCGGTTGTGTGTGTATTCATGCATGTGTGTATATGTGTGTATGTAAGCATGCATGTGTGTATATGTGTGTGTGTATGTATGCTCTATTTTCCTATGTGTATATATGCATGTGTGTATATGTGTATGTGTATGTATGCATGTGTAAATGTGTAGATGTGTGTGTGTGTATGTATGTGTGTGTGTATGCTCTATTTTTCTATAATTCTTTATCTCTCACTCTCTCTCTCTCTTTCTCCCTCTCTCTCTCTCTCTGTCTCTCTCTCTCTCTCTCTTTCTCTCTCTCTCTTTCTCTCTCTATCAATAGACAATAAAACAATCACTTACAAGTATGTCCCTCTTTTGGAACGTTGTCGTCAAAGCGTAATGTAGGTCGTCTATCGTTGAATTCCAAACAATCGACGCCAAAGAACTTCTTCAAAATCAAAGAGAAGAGAAATTATAAGACCTAAAGCATAGAGAAAGAGAAAGGCTAACAGTACGTGCCCTACTTACCAAGATCTCAGATCTAAACCGAGGGAGAGTGTGTGTGTGTGTGTAGAGAGAGAGATGTGTGTGTGTGTGTGTGTGCACAAGACAATGCAATTCGCAATTCGCTTCGCGCGCGCAAGTTCGACAGAAGACAAACAGTACTCAAACACGCGCAAAAAAGTGAAGTTTTGCTCTCGAGTTCCCAGTATGTTTAAAAGTCGACCTTGGTATAGATGTCGGTATGGACGTCGGTATATGCATCGGTAACTTCCAGTAAATTACCGATGCTTATAACGATTCTTATACCGACGTTGTCGTCGAGATTTTCTCTCCTCTCTCACTTGTGAAGGCCTACAAAAAAGACATATTTGGTGAAGGTAGCCAGAATTCCCCGAGAAGTCCAGGATGCATCAAGGATGTCAAAGGAAGGTCACATACAAAGTTTCAAAGAAATCAAGAAAGTCCATGGTAGCGGTCAAAGTTGGTCAAAGCTGGTCAAAGTTGGGAAATTAGGGCAAAAATTTCATTGTCACCAAATTAGATGAAAATCCATATACTTGTAAAGATTGTCAAAGGCAGTCTATAGCCCAAATTTCAGCAGAAAATGGATTTGGTAGCACATTGATATGCTATGTTCATTTTGTAAAAATGTATTTTTTCTAGTTTGACCCTACAAATTCTTGTATAGAAATTTATGTTAGCCATATGGTTTGGCATGTATAAAGATCATATGTGGCTACATATTTGTACAAATTTTCAAGGCCATCAGAGCTTCCTAGAGACCTTAATGCCACCTTGCAAGCTTCCAAATGTAGTCAAACTTGTACAAGTTAGATTCAGATGGGAGTTTTTTCTGCATATTCCTGAAGGAGATCTTTGGAAACATAGTCCTACAATGTTTCATCTTCATCAAAGACTTTTTGGAGGGTCAAAGAGCACAAAGTCCAGTTTTCAAGGTCACCGCAGTTTTCTAGAATAAGAAAATTGAAGGCTTGAATGTCTGCCACATGTCAAAATATGATTGAACCATGTTGTACGGTCAAGATGAGCTCATATTCAAGGGTGGAGATGCACTAAAGCATAAAGGAAGGAGGATCCACGAATTTTTTCCATAAAAGAAGACCTTTTTTACAATCAAAGATCAATAATGCAGCATTTCTCCAAAAATAGTGGCTTATCTTATCCGAATTGATGTCAGCACTGATCCGACGGTCCAGATCATCCCCAGATCCAATGGTGGAGAATGAGGGCGCCTAAATTTCACTCATTTACACTAGATTTGATAGAAAGAACAATTCCAAGCCATTGATTTGATTAATCAAATGGTTGTAATCGAAAGTAGTGATCCTAGAGTTGAGAGTTGATTTCTCTAGATCCAAGGGCCCAAATTCATTCAAAAAACTATATAAACCCCCCTCCAAACTCCTAGAGCATCATTGTTAGGCATCCATAGGGCTCATGCTAGCTTACGGTTTCCTTGAGACGATCACCCTCGGTTGAGCGAGTGAGGATCCAAGGTGAGCTAGTATGAGTATAGAACCTAGTTTCAAATTTAAGTTAGAACTCCAATTTAGGATAGGCTCTTGAAACCAGCATCTCTATCTTGACTCACCCTCGGTGGAGCGTGTGAGTGAGTTAGAGCTGATTTTAATGAGTCTTAGACTTCTTTAGTTAGACGTTACGAGCCTAGACAGTCATAGGGTCACTGGAGTGGAACTCACCTTCTTACGTGTGACATTCGGTTGAACTGTCATGGTTTGAGGGTCGGAACCACCTTTGATCAGTAGACTGCTTAGCATGACGTACCACGACGATATTTTACATGTAACTTAATTCAAATCCTTTTAATTCATGTCACTTGTCACTTGTCTATTGTCTCCTCTCTCAGTCTCTTAAGTATTTTTACATGTCTTCTATTTCTTCTATGTGTGAGAAGGCTCCGCAGTATTGCGTTGAACCAGTGAGGATGTTTCTTTGAGCTTGTGAGTAAAATCCATCATCATAATTCACTTGCATGCATAAAATCCATACAAATCCATACATATTTATTAGTTTCTGAAAGTGTATAAGAAGCTCCAATATTGGACCATTCTTCCTTTCGAAACTGATTTATGTGTAAGGATTCCATCTATTCTCATCATGCATACATATCATCCAAAGAAGGCTATACATATGGATTAGAATTAGGAAGTGTTTAAGAAGCTCCTCCAATGGACCATTCTTCCTTCCAAATTTGATTCGTGTGTATGGTTCTCTTTCATTCTTATCATTCATGTCATCAATCTAACTTGCACACCTACATTCCCATTCCCATAATTATTTCAACATCTCTCTCTTCTCCATACTCAACATTAATTTCACCTTCACATCTTTAAACCTTCCAACATTCATTAGCTTCATACACCCTGTGTGTGCCACGACCGGACCCGATCCACCCGGATTGCGATCACCTCCACATTTGAACCCGACGTGAAACGCTTCGTGGTATTTGCTTCTGATCTTGTTGGGAGGTTGTGATCCATATCCTTTGTTTCATATTTTTCATCCTCATCATATCATCATCATCATTCTTGAGTGTTGCACTGGATTTCTCACAGTATCGTGCACATCTTCGTCGCGAAGTAAACACATTTGTGAGAGATCTAGAACATCGTGCATCACTTGCTTATTCACATAAGATGGAGGAAGGATTCAAATCCCTTATTGTTGAGAAATAAGGCCAAAGAATAGTGTCTTCTATGTTGAGAGAGAAGGGAAAATTCAATGGCATCAACATCACAAGCTACTTAGATTTGTTTGAAGAGCAAGCTATGATTTTTGGTCTTCCTGAAGATCTTTTGATATCATTCTTTGAACGAATTGTTGATAGCTCTATCATAAACCGTGTCACTCAATATGATAGTCTTCCTTGGAGTGATTTTAGAAAGGAGATGCTCAAAGAATTCTATCTTGAAGATTATAGCCAACATAATCGAGATGGATTCTTACGATGGGTCAATTCTCCAAAGCCTAGTAGCTCTATTACTCACTTACAAAATGAGTATATTAGACGCTATGAACAACTTCCTGATGAGGATAAGATAACTTTGGAACCTGATCTTGTGATCAATTTTCTTAAGCTTCTTCATCCTGAAACTCGTAGGGAAGTTGAACGGCGATTAGAAGAACCAGATAAGCGCTATGGTCTTACTGACAATTGGCAAAAAGTGCGTAAAGTAGTAGAGGCTGTAGCCCATAGACATCAAAGACAATCCATGCTTTATGAGCAAACTAGTCTGCCTCAAGCTAGCCTTCCACAAATTAAGGAGCAATTTAGAGAACAATCCCATGCTATGCTTTTTGACTCTACTCCTATTCCTCAAATGATGGAGCCTACTCAAGGTTTTAAAGTAGAGCCAAATAAAAGTGTAGTTGAACAATCTCAAGTGGATATTCTCACTAAGCAAATGGAAAGTCTTATTGCTACACAATCCAATTTGGCCAAGACTATAGATGCTTTACAATCTAATTACACCAAAACTTTCCAAAATCAAATGAACCCAATGACTTTTCAAGAGCCTAATCAACATGTTATAGCTACCAATCAAAATCCACAAATAGGTCCTACTCAAGCATATCAAGTTCCTCCAATGCATAATCCTCCCATGCATAATCCTTCAATGCAAAATCCTCATCCTCATGTGCAAAATCCTCAAATGTATCAAAACCTGTATCCTCAAGCTTCTCAAATAGCTTTTCAAAATTCTCAAAATCAAAATTTTCAAAATCATCAACCGTATAATATGAAAGCTCCTCTTGCACCTCAAGTACCACATGTTGCTCCCCAAGCTCCTCAAATACATCAATTGCATTTTCAAAATCCTAATTATCCTGTTCAAACAATACCTTATCAACAAAATCCTCAATTTCAAAATTTCCCACCACAAGTTAATCAAAATCCTCAAAATCAAAATGGTTTTGTGCGTGGCCCTCGTAGGTGTCCTTGGTGTGATTCGTTAGAGCACTTTTTGAGAGATTGCGAACTATTGAAGGATGCTAAGGAGCAACGACTAGTAATAGACATAGACAAGAAAATCTGTGACTATCGATCTAGGCTACCTTTTCAAGGGAATTATGGTAAGGGAGGAATGAAAAAACATTATGAAAATATAACCATAATGGACGTAGGAACTAGAGGAGTGAAACTAGAAGCTCTTGATGAACAACAAGTAGAATCAAGTAAACCCACAAAGGAAGGTGATTTTTCCATAGAGGCTTTAGTAAGAGCACGGGATGAGATTAGGAGAATAACGGCTTGGGAGTCACCGATAGAAGATCAATCTCTTATTTCTCACATATCCAATGTAGAAGAAAAACGAAAAAGAGATGAATCTGAGCCTAGTGAAAGAAGAGTGACTCGAAAACAAACCTCAGAGGGAATAGAAACAATCATAGAGCAAGGAGAAACATCACAATCTAAAGATAAAAAACAAGAATCAGAACCCAATGAACAAAAACAAGAGGAGAAACAAAAAGGGAAGAAGACAAAGCAAAGAAAAACAGAACCAAAGCCTTTAGATAAACCAGAACAATCAAAACAAACTGAAGACCAAACACGAGAACATGAACAAAAACAAGATCCTGAGCAAAAACAAAAGAAACCAAAGAGAAAACCTAAAGCCATCTTGATTTCAGAAATTGAGAGAAAAATAGATCCTATGGAAATTTTAGATGACATTTTGCTTAAGAGTCAAGTGACTATGTCTTTAGAACAAGTTTTCTCTATTGCAAAGCCTGTTTTTAAAGATAACTTTATCGGCCTAATTAAAAGGAAGAGGTTTCCGCTTAATCTAGATACTGAGATGCAAGATTCTCTAGATCAAGATCAAGCTATGAATGAAGCCTTAAACTTTGATGAATCTGATGAAGAGAACTTTGATGATGATGAAGTAAATGTTAATAAAAATTTCTTAGGACCTATTCAACCTGACCATGAAAATCATGAAAACAATCCTGAAAGTCACTTTAAAAGAACATTTTGGTCTAGAGGTACATCAGAGATGCATGTTAAAATAGGAAATGATAAGAACACTATCACTGTAAATGCATTAGTAGATTCCGGCTCCGAAATCAATGTGATTTCAAGAGAAGTCTATGATAAGTTTCGATGGCCCATAGATAAAGATTGTGGATGGCGTATGAGAACTGCAGATAATGGTGTAGGTACCCTGTATGGAGCTTGTGCTAGTGTGCCCATATCCATAGGAGGAATCACAGAAGAGTTTCACTTTTTTATTCAAGATAATTGCTCCTATGAAGTTCTCTTAGGTCAACCCTTTATTTGTGAGAGTCGTATGGAAACTAAAGCCATGGATGATGGGTCTACCTATGCTAGATTTAAGTCTAAGGATGGAATGCAATCACTTCAAGTCATGACAGTAGGAGTGAATCATCCTAGGAATCGATTGTCAATTAGAAAGAAACCTATTGTTACTCAGGGTCATGAGCATGCTTGTAGTGATTGTGCACCTCGATTCATGTTTGGAGCTACATATGATCAAAATTTCGGATAGAATCCATTGTTGAGCGGGACAACAGTGGATATTGGTTTGACATCTCGCATCCAACCAACATGTACAATAGTTTGTCACTTTGTTTTCCACATTCTAGATTAGATTTTCTTCATAAGAGTCAATTGTCCAAGTCTTTTATCCAAAAAACCCAAAAAAATTATAAAAACAACAAAATCATGGAACATGATGAGAACATTGAGCATGTGATTGAGACATCTCATTGTTTCTCTACTCTTGAGGAGTTAGAGTTATGTCTTCAACAAAATTCTAATTCCCATATTATTCTTCTTTCTTCCCTTGATGAGTATGCTCTAATCCAAGAGTATGCTCTCAATGTTGACAAGTGCTCAAAATTTAACCAAACACATGATGCCTTAGTTGAAATAAAGTACAAAACTGCAGACAAAAAAATCAAACCCATAGCTCAACCATTACCTCAAGGAAGTAATGAAAAAATTATTGATGTGAAAAATGATCCAATTCTTCGGGATAAGAAAAACATAGGACATACATTCACGGATGAGACAATCAAACAGGTGAAAATTGGGAGAGATGATGACTTTCTTTTGCCAGCAGAGAGAGATAAATTTGAGAGAGTCATACGTAGCCATGGAAAAGCCTTTACTATGTATCCTCATGAGATTGGTTGTGTAGATCCTAAGCTAGTTGCACCCATGATAATCTTTACTATTCCACATATTCCATGGAATCTTCGTCCTATACCTGTTCCAAAGGCTCACTTACCTGAGCTAATGAAACTACTTAAGGAGAAGATAAACATGAGAATTTTAGAGCCATCTTTTGCACCTTACTCAAACAGATGGTTCACTGTGCCTAAAAAGAATGGGAAACTACGTTTTATTCAAGATCTCCAACCCGTCAATAAAGTCACCATAAGGAATGTAGGAACAGGACCCATTGTAGATGAGTTTGCTGAATCATTTTCAGGACATTCTATCTATTCAATGGGTGATTTATATTCTGGATATGACCAATTCCAGTTAGCAATTGACAGTCGTGACATAACCACAATGAAAACTCCTTTAGGCTTAGTGCGAATGTGTACTTTACCTCAAGGAGCGACTAATTCTGTGGCTCATATGATGAGTGCTATGAATATGGTCTTACATGATTTTATCCCTCATATAACTATGCCATTCATTGATGATATTCCAATTAAAGGGAGTGAGGAACATGTAAAGGACATTACTTTAGATTCATCTGGATGTCGTAAATTTGTTCTTGACCATATCTCTGATTGTGAAAGAATATTTCAACGATTTGAAGAGGTAGGTCTCACATTTTCCATAGAGAAATCTGTTTTTGGTGTCAACGAGGTGCTTATTGTTGGACATTTATGTGGCCATTATGGTCGAAAGCCATACCCACAAAAAGTTGATGCCATTAGCAAGATTTCTGAAACATGTAACAACGTGAGTGAGGTACGTAGATTTCTTGGTGCTTGCATCTTTTATGTTATTTGGATCCCACACTTTGCTCATGTTGCTGATTGTCTTTATGACTTGTTGAGGAAGAAACGAAAATTTATTTGGACTGACAAACACACTCAAGCTATGCGTAAATTGAAGAAATTATTGCTTAAAGCTCCCATCCTTAAGCGTGTAGACTATTCTGCTAACAAACCTATTATATTGACTGTTGATACTAGTCCTATTGGTATAGGTTGGGTCATAAGTCAAGATGATAGTGAAGGGAATAGATATGCAATTAGGTTTGGTGCCAAAATTCTACATGAAACACAACGAAAATATCCACAAATCAAACGAGAACTATGGGGTATGGTAACAGCTTTGAAAACAGACAAAGAATATTTCATTGGTGCAAATGTCAAAGTTGAGACTGATTGTTTGCCTCTCATTGGAATGATAGCCAATTGTTCATCTCCTGATATAGCCATGCTTAGATGGATCTCATATATTAAGTTCATAAATCCTGAGTTAGTTCATATTTCAGGTAAGTCAAACTCAGTTGCTGATATGTTATCGAGAGCTAGATTTGATGATGATCTTGAAAGTGATCTAATAAAGAATGTGAATTTAGTTGACTATGTTCCACATATATATGAGTATGAGAAATTTCATGAGTCTGAGTACGAAGATGAATGGAGAGACATAGGAAAGTATCTCAGTACACTACAACCATTACCTAGCTGGACTACGAATAGATTCCGTAACATTAGGAAACGAGCTTATAACTTTTTCCTATGTAATGGTTATCTTTGGAGACATGCTAAGGGTAAGGTTAAGAATCCACAACGAGTCCTAGGAAAGAGAGGTCTTCAATTGCAAGTAATGAAGGAAATGCATGAGACATTATGGGCAGGTCATAAAGGATTTTTTGGAACATATGAAAAAATTAGAAGTACCTATTATTGGCCTAGGATGTATGTTGATATTAGTAGCTATGTTTCTACATGTTCTACTTGTCAACTTCATTCATCAATCAAACATAGAGATCCATTGCATCCTACGTATCCACCTTGTATTCACTACAAGTGGGTAGTAGATCTTGTAACTATGCCTAAAGGTATCGACAAAATGCGTTACATTGTACTTGCAAGAGAAGACTTAACTAATCATGTAGAGGGACGTGCACTATGATCTAAGACCACTTACAATGTTTGCAAATTCTTGCTTGAAGATGTCATAAGTCGCTTTGGGTACATAGAGAAAGTAGTTGCCGATCGTGGAGAGTTAAATGCGAGAGAAGCTAAAGAGTTCTTTGAGCGTCACGGTATTCGTTTGTCTCTCACTACTGCATATAATCCAGAGGCCAATGGTAAAATAGAGAGAGGGCATCCACCTATTGTGAAAGCCATATCTAAAGCATGTAACGGTGACATCAAACAATGGCCTAAATTCTTACCTTTTGCACTTTGGGTAGATAGAATGACATGCACACGTACTACTGGATATATGCCTGCTGAACTCATGTACTGTCAAAAACCATTGTTTCCAATTCAGTCTCATATTTCTGCATGGTCAAATTTGCCTTGGTCTGAAAACATGTCTACTGATGATTTTTTGAGTTTGCGTATTAAACAGTTAGAACAAGGTAAATTAAGACTTGATGATGCTGTTGAAAAATTAAGAGAATCTAGAATGAAGAACAAACATTATTTTGATAAAACTCGTCATTGCGTCCTAAGCCAATTGAAGTAGGAGATTGGGTGCTCATTTATGATAGTACATTTGACTCTCAATATGATGCACGCAAAAAGCTCACTCAACGGTGGTTTGGGCCATACATTGTATCAAAAGTCAACAACAATGGTACGTATGCTCTTTGTGAATTAAATGGTGTTGCACTAAAAGCTTTCATTGCAGGTAAAAGGATTAAGTTATTCAAGAAGCGTGATAATGACGAGTACATTTTGGATGAGGACATTGAAGAAGATGACAACAATGAGGCCGATTCATGTTGAGCGAGTGAGGATCCAAGGTGAGCTAGTATGAGTATAGAACCTAGTTTCAAATTTAAGTTAGAACTCCAATTTAGGATAGGCTCTTGAAACCAGCATCTCTATCTTGACTCACCCTCGGTGGAGCGTGTGAGTGAGTTAGAGCTGATTTTAATGAGTCTTAGACTTCTTTAGTTAGACGTTACGAGCCTAGACAGACATAGGGTCACTGGAGTGGAACTCACCTTCTTACGTGTGACATTCGGTTGAACTGTCATGGTTTGAGGGTCGGAACCACCTTTGATCAGTAGACTGCTTAGCATGACGTACACGACGATCTTTTACATGTAACTTTATTCAAGTTCTTTTAATTCATGTCACTTGTCACTTGTCTCTTGTCACCTCTCTCAGTCTCTTAAGTATTTTTTATGTCTTCTATTTCTTCTATGTGTGAGAAGGCTCCGCAGTATTGCGTTGAACCAGTGAGGATGTTTCTTTGAGCTTGTGAGTAAAATCCATCATCATAATTCACTTGCATGCATAAAATCCATACAAATCCATACATATTTATTAGTTTCTGAAAGTGTATAAGAAGCTCCAATATTGGACCATTCTTCCTTTCGAAACTGATTCATGTGTAAGGATTCCATCTATTCTCATCATGCATACATATCATCCAAAGAAGGCTATACATATGGATTAGAATTAGGAAGTGTTTAAGAAGCTCCTTCAATGGACCATTCTTCCTTCCAAATTTGATTCGTGTGTATGATTCTCTTTCATTCTTATCATTCATGTCATCAATCTAACTTGCACACCTACATTCCCATTCCCATAATTATTTCAACATCTCTCTCTTCTCCATACTCAACATTAATTTCACCTTCACATCTTTAAACCTTCCAACATTCATTAGCTTCATACACCCTGTGTGTGCCACGACCGGACCCGATCCACCCGGATTGCGATCACCTCCACAACGTGCATACCGATGCTCATACCGACGCTTATACCGACGTCTGCAGAGCACATCGACGATCCGTTTCAAACGGTCATACCGACGGTCACTTGATCGTCGATATCTTTAAGTCATGTTTTTCGATGTTTATACCGGTGCTGCGAGTGACCATCGGTATAGGCGGTGTCGGTATGCCCCTCATATGTTGTAGTGATGTAGGTATTAAGAGGGAAATAACTTGTAGGTACACACCTCAACAAAATGGGGTGGAAGAAAGAAGAAATAAAACTTTGGTTGAGTTTTCTAGGGCTATGTTAAAGAAGAAAAATTTTCCATAGGTTGAGGTTGTGAATATAGCTACATACCTTGTGAATAGGTTATCATGTAAAGCTCTCAATGGAATGAGCCCTTATGAAGCTTGGTGGGGTAGGACACCAACACTAGATCATTGTAAAGTGTTTGGATCAATTTCCTATGCTTATGTAGCATCACAACTCAGACATAAGATTGAATCAAAGGCTTAAAAACATGTATTCATTGGGTATGATGAAAATCAAATGGGTTAGAGGTTATGGAATCCTTTAACCAAACAATTTCTTATTTCTAGAGATGTGACATTTGATGAATAGAAGAGTTGGTATGCAAAACAAAGTAACAACATTGAAGCATTTGAAGAAGAGGTAAGAAGAAGTGAGAGAGGTAAATCAAATATGTAGATAAATAAAGATGAAGATCACAGACAAGCAAGCAATTCCAGAGTTGGATCATCAAGAAGAAATAATGATGCACCTAGGTTTGATGAAGAAGTGTACTCAGGTACGCATGAAGAAAATGAACCAAGAAGATCAAACAGATTAAGGAGACAACCAGCAAGGTATTCCTATGATACTTCTTATATAACTCAGAAAAACTATGCTTATATGGTCATAGAAAATGAAGAACCTTAGAAGTATGATGAAGCAAAAGGCAAGAAACAATGGGAAGAAGCAATGAAAGAAGATTTTAATGCACTTGAGGAGAAAAAAACTTGCAAAGTTGTTCCAAAACCAAATGGTAATTAGAAAGTGATTGGAAATAAATGGGTTTATAAAGTGAAGAAGCTTGCAAATGGAAGAATAGCCAGATATAAAGCTAGATTGGTGGTCAAAGGCTATGCTCAAACTCATGGAATAGATTATGATGAGACATTCAATTGTATGGCAAAGATGTCAACCATAAGGACAATCATTGCTGTTACAGCATCAAAAGGATGGACCTTGATTCAATTGTATATAAAGAATGCATTTTTGAATGTATAGATATTTGATGAAGTATACATGGAGTAACCTCAAGGGTTTACAAATTCTAGGTATCCAAATTATGTTTGCAGATTAAGACGAGCACTCTATAGGTTAAAGCAAGCTCCAAGAGCTTGGAACTATAGGCTTTTGAAGTATCTCAATGATCTTCGATATCAAAGTTCAAAGGCAGATGCAAGTCTACTTATCAAAAGAACAGTTCAAGGTATAATCCACATTTATATTTATGTAGATGACATTATAATTAGAGGTATCTCAAATGAAGGAATCAAGTAGGTAAAAAGATTACTTGAGAAGGAATTCAAAATAAGTGATCTAGGGAAGTTATCATACTTTCTTGGAATGGAAATCACTTATGTAGATCATGCTATATATGTATCACAAGAAAAGTTTCTTTTGAATCTATTGAAGAAGTCCAACATGGAGAATCACAGAGAAGCTTCAACTCTATAGGTTAATCACAATCTTAGCAAATATGATGGTGTATAATAAAAAGACATGCGGAAGTATCAATCTCTAGTAGGAAGTTTGATTTATGCTACACTAACAAGACTTGATCTTAGTTATGCAGTGGGGTTCCTATCACAATTTATGCATTGTCCAAAGGGTCAAGATTGGATTGCAGGTCAAAGAGTCCTCAGATACATCAAAGGAACTATAAAGGAAGGATTATGTTATCCTTTTACTTCAGACATAAAATTGAGAGCATATAGTGGCTTAGATTGGGCAAGAAGTCAAGATGATAGAAGATCAACACATGGATACATGGTGTACATAGGTGATAAGCTTGTAAGTTGGTGCTCAAAGAAACAAAATACAATAGCATTATCATAAACTGAAGCAACTAAAGAAATAGTGTGAATGCAAACATTGTTCAAAAGCTTGGACATTGATCAAGGTAGACCTATAATACATGGAGATAATATGAGTTCACTTTATCTTGCAACAAATCTAGTATTTCATGCAAGAACAAAACATATAGAGATCCAAATATCATTTCCTGAGAGAAAAGACAATGGAGAAGGAACTTGAAGTGGTGCATACTCCTACAAAGGATCACATAGCAGATATCATGACAAAAATCTTGGATGGAGTGAAGACAAGTAGATTCAAAGGAATGGGAGGAATAAAGGAGAAGGAGATTGTATGAAGAGTTAGAAAATGTTAATTAGTGACTGAGGGGGAGATTTTGGGGCTTCACTCACTAATTAAGCATAAAGTCATGAAGACATAAGTGGAAAGGAAAGGACAAAGAGCTATGTAACTTGAACGCTCCAAAAAACCATGCTTATGTGAAGGGATAATTCTCACATGTAATATATTGATGAAATTAGATTCAAAATTAGTCTAGAACTTTCAAAATTATGAGTTTGCAAAATAGGAGCATATAGAAAAATGTACATAATTAAATTTGAGAGAAAAAATCTAGATAAACTCAATTGTAAGTCCTAAGATAGTAGAGAGGTAGTCAGAGTATTTTGTGAAAGAGATGGTGTTGAGAGATCATTCATAGATATAGATATTTCTATTGCTATGAGCAAAATGAGGCCAAGACATTTTGTACACATCTTCTCTAATAGCAAACAAATGTTTGTAAAGAAGGATTTGAGTTGATTCTCCTTGTGCGAAGATCTAAGTGATTTCATAACTGTATGAATGTTAGTTGAAAGTTATGCATATTTTGGCCCAAATTTTATTGACCTTCTAAGAGTCAGAGCTCAGAGTATGGTGTAAAGTTTTTGACGACTAATAGCTCATTTTAAAGATATCATCCTCAAAAAAAATTTACCAAAATATCTTTACAAAATGGGATGTGTGCATAGACAAATAAGCTTAACAATTAAAGCATGCCAATTCAATGAAGGTAATTTTTAGATTTCAAATAGTGTAACTTTTGAAGACATTTCAAGTTATTTGCAAGTAATTTTCTGAAAGTTTTGCTTGGAATGTGTTGGTTACTATATTTAAGAACTTATATTAATCATTGAGCACAAGAATCTCTAAGATTCAAGTCAAATAGGAGAAGAATTGAAGCTAGAAGAAAAGGCACAATTTTAGGAAGAGTAAATGGTCACATTTACTATGGAAAGTGTTACAGTTTTGAAAGTTTGAAGCTTTGTTGAGTTAATGGTGATTATAGATGTTTTCTAATATCACATTAGCTTGGTTCTTGTGATGTTTCATACATGAACATATATTAGCCTTGGTTAGCCCTTGATGTACCCTTGGGACATGGTCCTTAGTTTGAACACTTGAAGTATTTATTCATGTAAGCTCCCAATTGAATGGTTATGACCCTTAGGGTTGATTTATCTTAAGGTGTGGGAACCTTAGTGTTAGGAGGATCCTCTGTAAGTGCCACATCCCGGTGTATGTGAGAGAAGACTCCTCATTTAATTTAAAAAGAATGTGATTTCCTTTGAAGAACTAGAAGCCATGTGAAGGTCCTTGGGAAATTTCGTACATGAAGGATACATTTCTAGACACTTGGATGAATCCAAGGACATCCAACCACTTGGCCTAGAGGTATATATATGAGTGGGTTTTCATGGGTGGATATATGCTCTCTCTTACCCTTGGTGGTCTTGCTAAGTACACTATTTGTAGGCAATGTTGTTCTTACAACATTGGTATTAGAGCTAGGTTCTATCATATAGATCTTATTAGTTCACATCATCTTCACAAAAGAAAGACTTTGTAGAATCATGAGATATTTGTGAGCTAATCGACATATTTTGAAGGTACAAAACAAACATACACATGAACTTTCCTTTATGGGAGGTCAATAGAGGCCACAAGCTCCCCATTGGCTAGCTTGTGGATGGGCAAGGAGACTAGCCTCAACCCAGCTATGTGCCAAGAACATGTGAACAAGGGGAAGGTGCCTGTGTAGTTTATGATCCCTCCCTCCTTCCTCCCTCACTTGCTGGATGGGAAGATGAGTTGCTGGTCTTTTTATAAGCACATAAAGGTGTATTTACAAGCTATGTGGGATTGAAAAACTCTAGATAGGCGGTTCCATGCAATTGGAGAGCTCAAGAGTTCAACAACAACTTCCTTTTCACCAATTTTCTTTTCTTTCTCTATTTTAATTATCCAAGAACAATTTGAATTGCCTCTTTTGGTAGCCCATTGTAACTCTAATGAATTCTTTAGTGTTTTATTTAGCTCTTTTTCGAAGAAGATGAAGCTACTCCAAATGGAATACTTGCCCATGAGCATTAAGAGATGCACTTTCTTTCACATATGATTGAAGAGTTGAAACCTCAAGAAAAATTATGATTTTCTCAATTCCAACCTCAACAAAAGGAAGCATGGAGCTTGAAGAAAAAATGTGGTTTCTTCACTTTCAAATTCAACAAAGAACAAGTTTCCAAAGTCTTTTTTTTTTTCATTTCATTATGAATATTTTATTTCTTAAAGAAAAGATTCATGCATATTTTTTTATATTCCCGCCAATGCTAAGGCAACAAAAACCCAGTTGGATGATGTATCTTCTACAAAATCGTTAGTAAAAAATCCAAGGGCGAACATTAGACTATTAAAGCACGACTCAGGAAGAAGCATGGTGAGTCTCATGCTTGGTCATTTCAAGTCCAATACAACCACGTTTCTACAAAGAAAATATAATTCATCCTTTGCTTTTCTCGCATTTACCCCATAAGTATATGGTAATTATTGGGATGCTTATACTTTATGCATATATACGTTTCCAATATCTTGGATAATTAAATATGAAAGTACAAGTATGCAATGCAGAATCCTTGAAATGTTTCTAGGTTAAATGCATAGTCTTGCATACAAGCAAGTATATAAATGCCCAAAGAAGGGTATTAGAATTTTGGAAAGGTAAAATACCCCAAGGTTGTAACTTTAAATTCAATGGATAGATAATACTTTCTGTGCCGAGAGACAAAGGATTGCTGCAGCCATAATGAAGATGAATACTATATTTGGTTTGTTTTTCATGCCAAAGAAATGCATGCAACAATGCATATAAAAAGGACTAGCTGAATTTCAAATGGACATAAATGGTGCATGCGTTCAATCATCTAAATGATATATTTAAAGCATAGATGCGTTTTTCATTACCATGGAATAGATTCAATTCATCTACGTGGTTAGAGATTGGACATAGTAGGTCCATTATAGCATGTCATGAACAAAAAAAAGGAAATCATGGGCATGCATTGTATATAGGTTCATGCATTGAATGGAGTTCCAAGTGCAAACTTTATGCATGCTTTAACGTGAGGTTCAATTTTTCTACCTTTTGCATGCTAAGAATCTTTGAGTAAACATGTATATGATTTTTGACATACACTAAGTATGCATATTAGTAAATGATTTCACCTATACATGGGTTTACGGGGCAAGAGAGAGATGAGTTCTTTTAAGTTAAACCTAAGATAAGAAATGACTTTTTTATATGAATTCAAAAGCATATAAGTTAAATGGTATATTGATGTCATGTAGCTCAATAACCATAATTATTTATGCCTTTATGTGTTTTTAGCATTAGTAGAAAATTTTAAACTTATAGTCCTCTTTATGGATTCTCAAGATCCGTAAAACCCATGGCAAGCATCTTGAGAAAGGTCAAGTACGTAAGCCTTAACTCAGATAATGTTTCTCTTCTTATTAAACAATAATTTGGTGATAATAAGAATTTCCCTTCAAAAAGATAAATAAGAGAAACAAAAGTGTTTAAAATCGTACACATAGTGGCAAGATAATCCAAGAGAAATCTATCAAAATTATAAAAGATGTCTTCTTTTCAAATATTCATTTCTATCCCCAAATATTAATTTGTCTTTCTATGAGGGACATTAACCATTATGAGCTTTAAAGGAGATTTGATATGTAAAAAAGATAGCTTTCAATCCTTTAGCTTTTCAAATCTAGAGATTTGGAAAGGTAAAGGATTGAAAGCTACTCTATGTAGCATTAGTCTAGAATATTTCTTACAACCAAATGACAATTTCCCAATATGGTTGAGGATGTGTGGATAAATTATAATTGACAAATGACCATTTTCTTTGAGACAGATGCCTAACTATGTCAAATAGATAATATCTAGTTTGAGAGCAAATGATCACATCATTAAGAGCTGTCCAAAACTGGCTGATAAAGAGGCAAAGGAGAAAGAGGCCGGAATGGTTGTTGTAGAGGCCTCTACATCGAAAACAGATTCTGCTAATCTTATGCAGGATGAAGAATGCATGTTTACTACTGTTTGCAATTTTGACCCATCTTCTCATGAGCAGTGCATGTCTGTAGTAGACTTAGATGTTTGGTACTTTGATAGTGGGGCGACCAACCATATTACCTCGTAGTGTAGTTTCTTCTCTTCACTCAAGCTTGCCCCTAGAGGGAATACTGTTACATGCACCAACAACTCCTCTTATCCTGTTATGGGAATTGGTAAGATCGTTTTGACTACTGTTGATGGTAGTTCTTTCACTTTGTTAGATGCTTTGTTTGTGCCAAGGATCAAGAAAAATGTATTATCAATTTTTGCATTAGCCAAGATTGGCTTAGTTGTGAAATTTATTGATGACAGATGTATACTTCATGATCTCTCAAATGGCAATGCCATTATTGCTTCTGGCGTTTTATGTCATGGGCTGTATAAGCTCATAGACTATGAAAGATCTATAAATGATTCAACATGTGTAGTACATGATTTTCAAGCTATGTCACATGCAAAGCTTTGGCATGCATGCTTTGGTCATCTGAATTTTGCTAGTTTAATACGCTTGTAGAAATCTAAAATGGTGTCCTCTTTGCCCAAACTTGAGGCACCCGGTAAACATGTATGTGAAAGCTATATTTTGGGCAAAATGCAGCGTCCTTCCCTTCCAAAAGATGGTTCAGTTCAAGCTACTCAGAAATTGCAGCTTGTTCACAGTGATGTTTGTGATCCTATGTAGAAACCCTCTTTTGGAAATTATCTTTACGTTGTGACTTTCATTGATGATGTTTCCAGGCATGCAGGGGTATATCCATTGAAAACAAAGTCCGAAGTGTTTATGTGCTTCAAATAGTTTTTGGTTTTGGCTAAAAATCTATCAGCATATAAAATGGGCACCCTCTGTTCTGATCGAGGGGGGAATATATGTCTTCTGATTTTAATGCATTTCTGCCTAAATGTGGGATAAAACATCAATGTACAATGCCGTACACACCTCAACAAAATGGAGTTGTGTAACAGAAGAACAAGCCACTCATGGAGATGGCGAGGTGTATGGTCAAGAGTCAAGCTTTACCTTATAGTTTCTGGCTTGAGGCTGTTATGTGTGCAGCATATGTACTTAATAGGTATCCCACTAAAGCGTTGTAGTCTATCACTCCATATGAGGCTTGGCATGGTTGCAAGCCATCTGTTGCTCATCTGTGTGTTTTTGGTTGTCTGGCATATGCATTAGTGCCTGAACAACAGCACAGAAAATTGGATGATAAAGCAATAAAATGTATTTTTGTTGGGTACAGTTCTGAAAGTAAAGGCTATCATCTATATCATCCATAGAGTAAACACATTCTTGTTAGCGGTGATGTTGTTTTTGTGGAAGATGCTATTCAACCATTGCTTTCATGTACTAAGGAGACATCTGTTAGCTCCAAAGACATGTATGATACTTTTCTGCCTCTTTTTATAGGTGGATAGTCTAGTGTTGGTCCTAATGAGGAAACTCCTCATCCTTTGCAGTTTCATGTGATGATGTAGATCATTCCACTTCTCATGTAGATTTGCATGATGCACTTGTTGATGAAAGAGCTGATATTGAGCATGCAATAACTATGATAAAATGGCTAGTACATACTTTGCGGGATAGCAAATTAGATGCAGCTCTGTCATATCGTACTTGCTTAGGCTCTCATATGGCTCTCTTGCATCAAATTGCTATGCTATGTTTGTGTCTAGTCTCTTTGATGAGAATGAGCCTGTTACATCTGAAGAAGCACAAAATTCAGTGTTGCAAAGGGTTATGCACACGAAAGAGGCATTGATTTTGATGAGAGCTTTGCACCATCATGACGTATGACTATTGTTCATAGCATCTATGCACTTGCAGCTCCTTATGGTTGGAATGTACATCAGTTGGACATTAAAACAACATTTCTAAATGGTGACTTGCATGAAGAAGTGTATGTTTTTCAGTCGTGTGACTTTGTGTAGAAAGGGCATGAAAACGGGGTGTGCAGGTTAAAGAAGGCATTATATGGTTTAAAGCAAGCACCATGGTTTAAAGCAAGCACCACGTGCTTGGTATGAAAAGATACATGCCTATCTCATTGCACATGGTTTTGAGAACAATCCAACTGAAAGCACCTTATATGTTAAGCATGCTAATGATGTGCTTCTGATCATTGTGGTGTATGTTGATGACATGCTGCTAGTGGTCCTCATGACAAGCATATTGCTGATTTTAAGGCTAATTTGCATGCCTCATTTGAGATGTCTGATTTGGAGCATTTGCATCATTATTTCGGCATTCAATTTATGCACGTTGATGGTGAAATGGCTTTTGTGTCAAACAAACTATATTGACACATTATTGCAGCATTTTTGCCTTGAAGACTATAAACCTATTGCCACTCTTTTGGAGACCGATTTACGATTGAGTCTTCATGATGTTGGAGATGCATTTGATGTTGTTCTCTATTAGAAGGTTGTTGGATGCTTGATTTACTTATGCATTACTCGGCCAGATAATCAGTTTGTTGTCTCACAGATGAGCAGGTTTATGCATTGCCCAAGTGTCAAGCATTGGCAAGCGGTTAAGCGCATCTTTCGCTACTTGAGTGGTACCCGGCTACTTGGACTGTTTTATCCCAAGGGGGGATCACTACCGCCAGATTTGCATGCTTTTTTAGATGGTGGTTAGGCTGGTTGCTATGACACATGTGTCAACTAGTGGCACTAGTGGTTTTTGCTTCATGCTTGGTAGCTCATGCATATCTTGGCTGAGCAAGAAGCAACCTACTATGGCCACTTCCAATTATGAGGCTCAATATAAGGTAGCTTTCAAAGCGACTATTGAATGTGTGTGGCTCAGATGCCTTATGGCTGATTGAACATTTAAATTCAGCCAAGAGAGTGTTCAAATACATAAAGCATACAATTAAACATGATTTTTTTTACAAGTTTGATGAAGAATTGCAAGTCAAAGGCTTTAGCGATGCTGATTGGGCAGGTTCAAAGGAAGATAGGAGATCAACCTTAGGTTATGTGTTCATGATAGGAAGCAAACCTATCACATGGAGCTCAAAGAAACAACCTACTGTTGCACTATCATCCATGGAGGCTAAATATAGAGGATTATAATTTGCCACATATGAAGCAATGTGGATTAAAAAGCTTTTGACTGATCTTGAAGTGCAGTTGGAACCATCCCTATATACGGTGATAACATGTCAAGTATTTACTTGGCAAGAAATCCTATGTTTCATGCAAGGAGCAAGCACATAGAGGTTCACTACCATTATGTAAGGGAGAAGGTATTGAGCAAAGATGTGGAGGTAAAGTTCATCATAACCAGAGAGCAAGTTGCAGATATGTTTACAAAGTTCTTGGATGCTTTGAAACTCAAAGGTTCCAAGGATGTGATAAATTTGCAGGACATGGTTGAAGATAACTTCCAAATGAGCTTGAAGGGGAGAGTTGAAGATAAATTTACAAGCTCATTTTCACATGATCTATGCTTGGATAAATTTACCAAACATAAAGATAAAGGAAAAGAAGAGAAAAGAAAAAAAAAAGTCTTATCAAAATTCATGATGAGTAAAAGATACAATATTTGCCTTGTAGTAAGTGGCATGTAGTGGGCAATCAAATGAAAGTGGTGATTAAGAAGGAGCACAAACTTCTTCACATACTCATTGGTTATAAAAGTGGAGTGGGAGCATGTTGTAAACAAGGAGAGAAAGAGGCAAGAGATCCCAATAGTCAAATATGGTCATTTTATCATTTTGTGTTCCCATAGACTCCTTCCAACTGCATGTCATTTTGTACACATCTCTATTGTAAAGCCCATATCTCAATGTATATGCAATGATCTCTTGAATTTAAACACTCATTGGAAAGCTTATCTTGTTCACTATCTCTATCTCAAATACCTTGTTCAAAGCTTATATATTCTGTGAGATATTAGTCAAAGAGTGAAGTCCAATTTTTTAGCATACCTATGAAGACAGGTAGTCCATTTTGGTCGGTTAAATTTCCCAACCAAAACGTATCCAAATTGCTTGGTTCTTAGCTTCTTGGAAGGATCTTTGCATGTAATTTCTCTGTCCCAAATATGTTAGTCAAAGGATTTATATTCTATGTGATATCTATCAGAGAGTGAAGTCAAGTTTTTTAGTATACTTGTGTGTGTAGGTGGTCTATCTTGGTCAATTGAGTATCCTGACCAAAACTCATCCAAATTACTTGTTTTTTAGATTTTGGAAAGTGTTTATTTTCTATATCTCAAATATCTTTCTCAAACGATATATATCGAGGGAGTTATCAGTTCGAGAGTGAAATCCAATTCTTTAGCATACTTATGTGGATAGGTGTTCATCTTCCTCAGTTCTATTTCCTAATCAAAACTTGTCCAGATTAAGTAATTTATAGCTTCTTAGAAGCTCTCTTTGTCTACTTTGATTGAATGAAGGCAAAGGCCCATTTGAGTTTGTATTGAGAGTAGCAAGCTATCTAAGGTGCGGCTATTTGTCCAAGTGTTGGACATACAAGGGTTCACTACATGTTGTCGTTGCGCATGGGAGAACTCATTCTCCACAATGCTTATCTGCTCAAAGAAGATAAGCATATTAGTGTTAGTGGGTGAAGTGTTTGTGATGTGTATGAATGTCGGTTAGCAGGTTAGTGATTCTCTTAGATGCATACTTTGGATGTGCACTGTACTCAGAATGCATCTACTATGGAGTGGATTGATTTATAGAATTGGGTTAGGGGGTTTGATACGGGTTTAATTCTCCAAACTTTTATTGTGGGATCATAGTTTTTGGTAGTGATGACATGTAAAGGTTTTTGGATAAGATCGTGTTGGATTTGGGACATTTTGGGTACCCATTTCTAGATATTTCGGAGATGTGAGAGAGTGGAGTATAGATTTTTGCCCTCGGATTTGTGTCGTGAGTGCATGTAAATATTCATTCCATCTTGTGAGCTGAGGTGAAGCTATTTGAACTCATAAGCAAGTCTTGGGCACGTAGATATGTTTAGCATTGGGGACAACCTTCATTGACCACTTTGGGACCCAAATAGAAAGGGTCCATCTAGATTGATGCCTAGGATATTCCTTCATTGTAGTCCTTGATGGAATAGCTTGTTTGGTGCATCTTTGGGATCTTGTCTCCAAGGCAGAGGATTACGCACCCTTGCATATCCAGATCTGCTACATCCCATGAGGTACTTTATGTTGCACTGATCGTCGATCATGCTTCTTGATTATCGACTTCCTCTATGTCTTGTGTTGCCCTACTTGTTTTCCTAGGATCCTCTTTGGAAAAGAAGGGAGTTCCTCATTGACTTCAACACCTCCTTCAAAAGTGATTATCTTCTGCACCATAGAACCTTGGACAAGAATAGCATCGTTATCATCATGTGTGCTCCTGGAAGGACTAGGGGTGGGTATAGCTCCTAGTTCCTTGAGTGCTAGGTTTTCTAATTCAATTGTGATGTGATTTTGATTTACCCAGAGCTAAAGAAGGCCACTTTTGAGGTTTAGGTTGACTGCATGATCATATATCCGGTCTTGACCCAAGACTAGAGGTTCAATGAGATCCTCATCTTGACACACTAGCACTTTGATTGTCATTAGAACATCTTGAATGTAGAGGGGAAGTTCCACCTCGCCCATGCAAGGGGTTTCCACACCTCCCAATCCTATGAGATATGCTTCTATGGGATTGAATTTTAATTGCAATTCTTGACAGTAAGAAATCCATGCTGCATTAGTGGCTGCTTCTGAGTCAATCAAAGCTCTTACAATCCTTGCACTCTCTCCTTGTCCTACCTCTAGAATCACAAAAGGTCTTCGGTCAACTATTCTATGGGAACGTACACCTGATGATTTTCACATGGCCATGTGGTATCTTGGAGCTTCCTGAGTGTCTGACTTAGGTTGATCTCTATCTTGTTTTCTCAATTTCATTCGTCGGATGCATTCCAAAGCTTCTGCTTGTGCTTCTTCTCGAAGTTGTTTTTCCTCTTCCTTATGTTTCCTGGCAATATTGAGTCAATTTAGCATCTCCTTTGTTAGGGGTTCTTGATATAATTTGACTATGCATCCACTAATGTAGCTAGGTAGGATAAAGCCTTCTAGTGTGACCAATTGGATTGCTCCACTTGTTGATATTCTATTAATAATCATGGGTCCATAGCCTCTGTCACATGATCCTAGTAGGAGATGGTTGAACCATGCCTTAAGAGAGAGGATTAGGAAGTAATCCTCAACCATGGCTTTTGGGGCAAGTGGTTAGCCCATCACATTCCTAACTGGGAGGTTGTGAGTTCAATTCCCAACATTGGTATCAGAGCCTAGTTGAGAAATTGGGCGAGACGGAGGTTCGTGCCTCATTCGTGGGCACTTGGAAAAAGCGCTTATCCGTGGTGAGTGTAAAACTGGCCTTGGATGAAGGCGCATGGGCATTTGGGTACCCACAGGGTGGGATAGGTCCAAATTTGGTACAGTGCTGGAGTTTGAGGTTGGTGGAAGAGCTCATGCATGGAAAGTGGGTCCAAGAGTTAGAAGGGTCCACAAGTGAGCATTGAGGACAATGCTCAATCTAACGGGGAAGGAATGTCACATAATCTTAGTAGGAGATGGTTGAACGACTCCTTAAGAGAGAGGATTAGGAAGTAATCCTCAACCATGGCTTTTGGGCCAAGTGTTTAGCCCATCACATTCCTAACTAGGAGGTTGTGAGTTCAATTCCCAACAACCTCGCTTCCCTAGCTTTCTTGCATGTTGCTTCAAGGTGTATACTAAGACTAAATCTCCCACTTTAAAGCCCTTATCCTTCACGTGGGCATCAAAGTAAGCCTTTTGCCTTTTCTTGGCCGCGTATATTCCGAAAGCTGCGCTTAGTCTCATTTCACCTAACTGTTCAAGATCAAAGATCCTCGAAGAGAGTTCATGACCTGTCCACTGATGCTCCTGTGCTACTTTTAGTGTGGGTATCAAGAAGTCTAATGGTAGAATTTCATTTGGCCACATACCGTATAGGGTGTGGCTTGGAGTACCGTTTTATAGGCAACTCGATATGCCCAAACAACATGATGTAGCTTTTTGTCCCAATTAGAGCGTGTATTATCCACCAATTTCTTCAATACGTTACATAGTACCTTGCTTGTGCTCTCACAATGCCCATTAGCTTGTGGATGATAGGGAGCAGACTTCTTATGTATCACCAAGAATTCTTGGAGAAGGTTCTCAATGACTTCATTCAAGAAGTGTGTGCCTCTATCACTTACTAACTCTATTGGTAACCCGTATCTGGTGAACACATTCTCGAATAAGAACTTAGCCCTCATCTGAGTGTCATTCTTCATTGTGTCCTTTACTTCTACCCATTTGGTTAGATAGTCCATGGCAACAATAATGTACTCAACATGTGAGCTCTTTGTTGGGGGGTTAATAGGACCAACAAAATCTATTCCCCACTTAGAGAATACACATCCTCCCATCATGGGTTTCAATGGCATCTCATCCTTACATATTAGATACTAAGTTCACTGCCAAATGTCATGCCTCTTAACATAGGTATGTGCATCCATGTGAAGTGTTGGCCACCAAAGACCTAAGAATATAATTGTCTTAATCACACAGTCTGGTCCAAAGTGTCCTCCTGCCACACCTTGGTAAGCAGTCTCCAAGATATTCATATATTCACTCTCATGGACACACAATCTAAGATATCCATCTTTTCCTCGTCTATATAGATTGTCTCCAATGAGATCATGGTCTATTGCTTCTTGTTCTAAGCTCCTTTATCTAGCCAAGTTCATTTCTTGAGGGAACATTCTTGTCCTCAAAAAGGCTGTTAATGGTTCAGTCCAATCTGGAACTAGAGACACTTGGTACAACGTAGCATGCTCCATAGGTGGTCTAATACAACAGACTTGGCATTCCTTGCACAAATTATGGACATATGCTTCCATAGTTGGCCAATACACACCTAATCTTTGTAGGGTCCATAGGGTTCTATGTATCGAATGGTGTTGTTGTAGTGAACCTATGTGTGCTAGTTGCAACCATTTTGCATGCTCATCCTCGTCTACACAACAAGCCAATATGCCTTGGTTGGTTTGCTTATATATGTTGCCTGCCATTATGTGGTATTTTTGAGATTTGACTACTTCCTTGTCTTTAGTTCTTAGTATAGGATGTTTGGGTCCAAAGGTGAGAATAGCATTTTACTTTTAGCCATTTCAGGCACTACCTCTACATTGAACAAGTAAGCATCAGGAAGGTCACGAGACTCTCCCGAAGTTATTCTAGAAAGGTGATCCACCCTAAGGTGAGTCCTACCTTTCCTAACCACAACTTCAAAGTCATATTCCATAAGTAAGAGGAACCATCTTACTAATCGACCACTATTGCATGGTTTGTTCACTAGATAGAGTAATGCTTGATGATCTGTGAAAATTTTAAACTTATTTGCAAGCAAATAATGTCTAATATTCTTGATCGCATATGCCATGCCTAAACCTCCTCTTTCAGTAGTAGTATAATTTTGTTTAATTGGATTCAATTGTCTACTAATGTAGGCTATTGGAATATCCATATTACCTTCACCAATAGGTTTGAGCTAGTACACACCCAATAGCATAATTGGATGCATCCACATGAACATGGAATGGCTTGTTCCAATCTGGTGTAGTCAAGATCGGTGCTGAACATAATCGTCCCTTAAGCTCATTAAAGGAGTTTTCACATTCTTTTGTCCACTCACAGTTGGTTAAGAGGGAGTACAGAGGCTTTGCTATGATAGCATACATATGAATGAATCATCGATAATAACCGCAATGCCCCATGAAAGCCTGTACTTCCTTGACATTCTTTGGTCTCAGTAGCTCTGCAATAGCTCTAACTTTATCCTCATTTGTGGATATGCCATTCTTTGAAATATGTGTCCCAGAATCTTACCTTGCCTGACCATAAAAACACACTTTTTTGGGTTCAGACAGACCTGATATTCTCTACATTTGTCAAAGATTTTTTTCAGTTCAAGTATATACATTTTTCTAATGTTGGAGTGAGCACAGAGATCATCAACATAGACTTCCAAGTTTTTCCTCAAGAACTCTTTAAACACATGGCACATCATCCTCTAAAAGGTAGCTAGCAAATTGGTAAGCCAAATGGCATTACTCGAAAAGCGAATATGCCCCATTCTGTGGAAAAAGCCATCTTATGCTGGCCTTCCGGGGCAATGGCCACTTGATTGTAGCTAGAAAACCCATCAAGGAAGCTATAAACTTCCCTAACCACTACCCTTTCTAATAGATGTTTAGTGATAGGAAGTGTAAAACTATCTCTAATTGTGGTTGCATTAACTTTCTTCAAGTTAATGCAAACTCGTAACTTGCCATTCTTTTTGGGCACCACCACAATGGGGGATACCCATTCAGTGTGCTCAATTTCATAGATAAATACAACTTCTACTAAATGATCGATCTCTTCCTTGATCTTAGCAACATAATTATCATTATATCTGTAAGGCTTCTGCTTAGAGGGTTTGGCATCTGAGGTTAGGGGGATCGTATGTGAGCATACGTCGGGGTCTACTCCTTTTAATTCCTTATAACTCCATGCAAACACATCCCTCTATTCTCTTAGCAAGGTTATCAATTCTTGCTCGTCCTCTATCAAATCATGTCCTATGTACCTACATCGCTCTTCAACTTCCTCTATGGTCACAATGACCTTCTTAGTTTTCTCTTTGTTATCATATGCCTCTCCTGCCAATGCTTCACATTTAGGCATCCTTATCATTACTCTCCTATCCTCTACTTCATACTTATTGAAATTTTCATAGACCTCAAACAAAGATTCCTCCTCATCTGGGGAGTCTTCTCTCTTCTTCCTCTTCTTTCCTTCACTCTTGGTGGTCATCTATGTTGTTAATCTCACATCATTCATAATCTCTTCCTGTCTTTTGAGGGTTAGCTTCTACTTCACACAAGAATTCTTCTGCTAATGCACAAAAGGGATCCATATGGATGGATTCTAAATCTGAATCACTTACTTGATTGATCTCACCCATACTAGCCTCGCACTCTTTGAGAACGGAATCACACATAATTGGTTCTATGGCAAAAACTGAAATTTCATAGCCATCTTCATAATAGTGTGATGTCCATTGTTCTTCATTGATGGCTACATCCATTGTTGCTAGGATTTTTGCCCAACCATGAGGTTCAAATTCTTTGTCTGGGAAAACTACAAGTGCATAGGTTGGGTCTCGTATTGATCTATGAGTTTCCTTCGCACCTAACTCTCTAGCCTTTTTTCTTTTCTCTTCTTCTTTTGCCACTTTACACATCCACAAGTGAGTCTCTTCATGCATCCATGAGGATCGTGATCCTATGGAATGTGCTGACTCTATGTCATCTATGGTTCTATGGATGGGATTCCACTATATAGGGAGCACATCCCTATGAGAGTAATCCTTGAGATTGACTTTAGTTCTGACACCTAAGTGTTGCAAATACAATGAATTGGTTCCCCAATCTTGTACTACTTGTAACTGTCTCAAGAAGGGTCTTCCGAAAATCATCTCATAGGCCTGATTTTTCCTAAAATCACACATAGCAAAAGTGTGCTCAAACTCTACACCACAAGTAGTGAGAGTTTTCCCTTCCAACAATCCTAAGGTTCTTTCTATGTGATCATTGACCATCTCTAATTTCATTCTCATTGGCCTCAGTGCTGGTTTGCCCCAACGCTTCCATAGGGAAGTGATAGCAATTGCAACTCTTGCACCTAAGTCCAAAATTGCCTTGGTGGTGTAACTTTGATGAGTGATGGGAAGATAGGCGTTTCCTCCTTCCCTTTCGCTCATGTCCCCTATCTTGTCCAAGGGTATTTTTGGCACTGTTCTATGAGATTCTGCCTGGGAATGAGGTTTCACTACTTCTCACACTTGGTTGGCTATGTGTTTCCATAATTCTAGCTTAACTTTGAGTAGCTTTTCTAAAGTGAGATTGCACTGCACTTTAGTGTTCTTCACTACCTCCGTATTCCTAGGTATGACTAAATCTTTAGTTCTTACCATGACTGTGGGTGCTCTCATACAAGTAGACTTTGCTTCCCATGGTCCTGTGAAATGTGGACGTTCTTGTAAAGAATTAGACTCAAAGCCTAACTGTTCACTTGATTGGGCATCCTCCTGTTCTCCATAGATGGAAGGGGTGTCTTGTGGGAATTGTTCGTATAAGTCATCCGCAAGTTCAGTGGGAGGAGGATTTTCACTTTCTTTAGCCCACGTCTCTTCTTGAATCTCCCTTAGAAATTCTTGGGAATATCGATTCATAGAAGAAGAGGTGTTTGGTTCAGTGGAATTAGGCACATAAGCTTCCTTGGGGAGAATGCTCATTCTTTCACTTACCCTGTCCTTACCCTGGTAGGTGGTTTCCTTTCTAGATTTTGCAGTTAGCCTCTCCAATCTTTCTAATAGTCCATCAAAATGTAGCTAAGTCTGAGCTGAACTAGAGCAATTGAAGAGATGGTTGGCCTCAAACATGGTTTGAGCCAATTCTACCATCTTAGCGCAAAGCTTAGTTTGTTCAATCTCTAGATCAACACTAGGCTAGCACTTTCCATGATCTATTACATTTGGCCCTTCTTGGATCTCGCCTAATATGCTTTTAACATCATGTCTAGGTCCTCAAGAGTGGGATCTTCTAAGACTGATCCTACTCTAGGTTGTGGTGGGATTGTGTGGGGTGGGTTAGAAGGTGGTGGATTGGAGGGAGATGGGAATGGTTGTGGTGGAGTGGTGTGAGAGTGTGTTTGAGATGTGAGTTCAATTATCTTGGCTTTTGTTTCTCTCAAGCTTTCCTCAAGTTCACTCATCTTCTTTGCCCATTGCCTTTTCATTCGTTCACGACTTTCTCTCCAAGCTCTTGCCCTCTTCTTGGTTAGATTCTCGGTCTCACTAACCTCAGAATTCTTTTCCTGGCCTAAGTCTTGGTTTTGCTTAAATGCATGAGCTCTCGTGACTTCTTGCACTAGGGCAGTGGAAGTCACACTTCCCATGGAGTCTACCACTAACCCAATGACATTAATAGGAGTGATCTTTGGCATATTGGTGGGGTTCTTAGGACAATCTCGTAACAAGTGCTCCTTCACACAATCTGGGCAAAAACCTTGAATTGTCACAGATTGGGGTTGTGTAGTTGCAAGCATAGGGAAATCACAAATGAGGTGATCTCTCTAACATTGGTAGCATGGTCCTCTATGAAGTGGGGGGTCTTATCTACCTAGGCTGGAGCTTAGAGTTAGGATTTGTGCACATGACATTTGCATATTCTGGCTTCCAACTAGGTTCGCTAGGGTCTTCATAACAGTATGAGTCATTATGCTCAAGTGATTGCATATAGTAAGCCTATGGACTATCGATATGAGTCGAGTCAAAGCTATGATCATTTGGGTCACTTTCTAAAAGAAATATACTGGCACTAAGGCTCTATTCAGATTTTCTTCGACAGTTTCACTGGGATTACATTGGTTGGACGAGGAGGTTGTTGTGCTAACACTAGTTGAGGCCCTTGTTGAGCCGGATAGGGTGGTTGGGGCCTACCATACTACTATGGGTACTGATTCTGATATCTCCCTTGTTGTGGATATGGTTGTGAATAATTTGTCTAGCTTCTTGCTTATTATATGGGCAATGTTGTGCAGTGTGGCTGGTATATCTCCTTTCTATGGTGCAATATTGGCTGTTAGGGTTCACTTCGGGTTGAGATAGAATTGGACACACATTATCCATATGGTCTCCTCCACAGGCATAACACCATTTCACTAGGTCAAATCTCAGTATTTGTTTGCTAGAGACTCCTAACTTCTGGGCTACCTTCTCTACAAGTTCCTCAATAGATGTGGATAGCTTTGAATTGAGGCTAGTAGAGCTATCTAAATCTTTGTAGATTTTTGAAAGGTGTAATTCCTTCCTTAGATTATCCTCAATATCTATGCAGATGTGTACACACTCTTCTATGGATCTAGGGTCCTTTAGATACACATAGGATCTCAATTTGGTACTTAACAAACCATCTAAGAATATAGCCACTTGTTTGGCGGGTGTGGGTAACTCGGGCACAAGGCATCTCTCTAGGTATTGCTGAAATCTTCTTCCTACAAGTCTCACTGTCTCTTGAGGTGTTTGTTTAAAACTATAGATCAATGAGGAAGTGTTGTGCCTTATGCCACTCTTTGAAAATTCCATGACGAAGGCTTCTAGCAGTTGGTCTATGTTTCTAAATTACCTTTGTTGTGGTGGTTGAAACCATGTAAGGGATGTGTTCTTCAGGGTTAGACCAAAAGCATTAAATTGTGTGAACATGTTATCAACTTGCTGAGCTCTCAAGACTTGCCTAAATTCTGCCACATGATCATACGGGTCTCTAGTGCCATTGAAGCAGTTCTTCATGGAGTTAACCAATTGTGTAGGCCTCAAGGTCCTAGCGTGTTCTCTAGGCCTTGGCAGAGGGAATTCATCTACATTTATATGATTCCTTGGGTCCCTATGTCTCTCATTTTCCATTCTATCTGTTTCTGTCCTTGTTCTTTCTATTCCTAGTGGATTAGAAAAGCTCACCTCCGGTCTATCTCTACTCCTCTCCCTTTGAATTCCATGAGCCTCGGATGTTCCAACTCCTTGGTGACCATAAGAGACATTGGATCTTGCTTGTGGAAAAACAAATTCACCCTTCCAAGTGTAGGAATGGCTACCATGCTCCAAGACCACAAAGACCCTCTCAAAAGTATTGTCCAAGTAGGTCACTTTGCCTGGTGTATCTAGATCTTTGAACTCATAAATGTTAAGCATTCCCACTGCATTAGGTTGTTCAGGTTTATACCTCTAGAAGGCGTCATTTGTTTCTCGGTTTAAGAGCAACTCTATGCTCTTATTGTCTTGGGGGACCCACTCTAGAGTGATCACTCTAGTTAGAATTGATTTGCCTCGAGGGATTCATGGCTCTCTTCCTAAGTTCCCTTACTGTATATCACCTATTTTGATCTCTGAAATTATATTGCCAAGTTCATATGTTCTATATGGCTGGTTGGCGACCATGTACATTGTTCCTTCTTTATCTATGTATGAACCATTTTCTAATTTGACTACTGGATGTTCTAGTCCAATGGGTTGATCTAGGTTGTTTATTTGAACAACGGATCTTCTTAGATCATCCTCATAGATGCGGGCACCTAATTGGTTGGTGTTGATATGTTCCAGTTGAGTCTTGTAAGGGCTCTTTGGTTTTTCTAGGTACACCACTACTGAGCTTCTTGCAGATCTCTCCATGCTATAAGACATCTCCGAGTCATTCATTGTTGAGTGTAGAACGTATGGGTAATTGCTCAACTATTGGGCCCATGACCTAGTTGTATGGTTGACACTAGCTTCCGATGATCTAATACTTTGTCGATCTCTCCCTAGGTGTCTACCTGACCTCAGGTTCATATGCCCTACTGATCTGGCCAATGAACCTTGTACAACCATGTTGCTAGTTCCTTGGTATCAATTACTTATTCATTTTAATTTTCTTCTTGTGGTGTTCACTTGTTTTACAACATGCATCGTAAGAAGAACTTATGTTTTTTTTGTAATTGATGTTTTGCATCCAATTAAATTAAATTCTTTGTCTTCAGGTTGTCCCTTGATTGCAATTAATCTATGCTTGGACTTGAAAATTTAATGGTTCTTAGAAATTGAGGGTTCCTATCGTGCCCCTAATCAATCAGTACATCTAATCGCACTTAGCCTATGCTAGGAATGGACTGAGTGGGTTGAGAGATCTTCCAACCTCAAGACACTTCTCCTGGCTGCACTTATATGCTCACGATGCTTGTTCCCAAGCCTGCACACACTAGTAGTTTGCCTTTGATTTTTCCAAGAGCTCTCAACGATCTTGTAAAAGTTCAAAGTTTAGCTCAAGCTTTTAACTTCAAATGACAAAAAATTTGATTCAGGCACATTTAAAGAACCTTTTTCCCCCGTTGTATTGCACCAAAAAGTTTTATAGAACCCCTTAGGTTTCCTAATCCCACTTGAGGGTCAACTTCAAAATACCCTATCTGAAAATCAATGCATTATTCTTAAGAAAAACAGTTGAGGTCGTGTAGGATTCACCACAAGCTTTCCAACGAGCTCTAGAGCTCAAAAAACAAATTTTGCATGAAAAATTTATGTTGATTCAGAATTCTGGGGGTTAAAACTGCCAAAGAGGACCTCTCGGGTATTTAGTGTATTTTTCTAAAGCCTTTGGACTTGCATAAATAGATGAGTTTGAAAAATGCCAATTTTTGGCACAAAAAAAAACCACCTTAATTTTTGTCGAAAATGCCTATCTATCGCGATAGACAGTGTTTGTCATTTGTGGCTATCTGTCGCGTATGGCTGTCTGTTGCGATAGATGGGTGTCTGTTGTGGGCTCAGTCTATCACGGTAGATGAGTATCTGTCACGATAGATGTGTGTGTGCCTGTCACGATAGATAGTGTCTATCGTGGGCTATGTCTATCGTGATAGACGGGTGTCTATCGCGATAGATGGGGTCTATTGTGGGGTCTTGTCTGTCGTGATAGGCGAGTGTTTATCATGATAGACGGGGTCTGCCATCTATCGTGGGTCTCTCTGTCATGATAGATGGGGTCTGTCATGATAGATGGGCGTTTGTCAGGGGGTACTGTCTATCGCGATAAAGGGTGTCTGTTGTGATAGATGCTGTTTGTTGTGATAGACAAAAAAAACGTAAACTTTTGGATCTTTCTGATGATTTGGAGTTCTCTAATGATGTAGATTATCATGCCATGCATGCCAACACAAAATACGGACTTTCTCTATCTATCATGACAGACACAGGTCATCATCTTGGGACCTGTGCAAAGGTCTATCATACCTATGCAACCTACTGGAGATGATAATATAGCTAGAACTTGCATCAAAAGCTTAAAAACAAACGAAAAATAGATTGCACACAAGCTCTCTCTCTCTCTCTCTCTCTCGCTCTCTCTCACAAATGAAATGAGGGGAATGAAGTGGGGATGGGAATATGACCAAAAAACTGAAATTTTAGTGAGGGTGGAGATGGAGGTGGGAGATGGTGAGGATGATGATGGTGATGCAAAAAAAAAGAAAATGATAAAAAATAAAGAAAAGTAAAGATATTACCTATGACTCCAATGTCACAACTCTACGTCTTACCATCACACGCTTGTCCTTGAAGCTCTCTCCCCGACAACTCTAGCACAATGGCAAGTACCAATGTGAGGAGGTCCACCTCATAATTGTCAATCCGTGGTGTCACTCTAGCACAATGGCAAGTACCAATGTGAGGAGGTCCACCTCATAATTGTCAATCCGTGGAGACGTGAGGACTAGTATGATGACTATGAGCAAGTGAAGGCACAAGTGCGTGAGTGAAAAGCAATCAAGCATGCACACACATATACACACACATGCACACAAGGCAAGAACAAAGAGAGGAACAATGGAGTTCTTTGTATTGCTCAAAAGTCTCTTACAATAACTCAAAACTCTAACAAGCTAACCTCAAAAATGAGCTCTCTAGCTCTTTTTATAGTTTTTGACTAGGTTTTGGCCCTGTCTAGACCTAGTGTTTGGCCTAGTTAAAAATTAGGTTCCAAGGCTTATTTGAGGGCTCAAATCGAATCATAAAATTATGAAAATAGATACACAAGTACTTCTAATACTCCTCAAGCTTGAGACTCCTTGGCTTGAACAAAATGGAGTCTAATCTATCAAAAACGGTATTTACAATGTTTATGTAGTGATGAAAATCACTTTTATTGAAAATAAATTATGACAAAAATGATTGGGCCTCTTATATGCCAGATTGTACTTGATTGCTCTGTCTCCTCATTGCTTCTATGCCAACAATATATCTATACATTTCTATACATATGTAAGTAGACACACTCACATATACGTTTTAGAATTAATATTATACATAAATATATAATTAATTATGATATACATATTTTTTAAAAGTTTTTCATTAGGGGTTTTAGAATTAAGATTAGTATATACATAAATATATAATTAATTATGATATGAATATTTTTTTAAAGATTTTTATTAGGTTTTAGGTTTTCTTTTTAGCTTTTATGTTTTTCTCAAGCTTAAGGGTTTTTTAGGTTTTAGGTTTCTATTAGGTTTTATGTTTCTTGAGAAGTTTCATGTTTTAGGTTTTTTCTTAGCTTTTAGTTTTTATTAGGCTTTAGTTTTTTTTAGGTTTTAGGTTTCTTTTTAGGTTTTAGGTTTATTGTCAGGTTTTATATTTGTTTTTAGGTTTTAAGTTTTTGGTCACGTCATAGGGTTCCATTAGGTTTTAGGTTTTCTTTGCTATTAGACGAAGCTGTAGATGTAATGGTTGACGCCTTGATATAAAATGTTGATGTGGGTGATACATCCAATTCTAGATGTACATTGGGCAAGGAATTAGACGTTGAGATTGAAAGAGGTGTTGAAACAAACTCTTTATAATGGAGCCAAGGTAGGAAAGCTTCGTGCCTTGCTTGGGGTTTTGAAGATAGTGACTGCTTTTGGTTGGATTAATACTAGTGTATATGCATTGTTAACTTTGTAAGTATCACTTTGCCTGAAGATAATGTAATGCATGTGATAATGTAATGCCTAAGTCACATGCAGAGTCCAAGAAAATCTTATCAAGCTTTGGCCTAGGCTATGAATGTCTGCATACATTCCCAAGAGATTGCATTTTGTGTCGTGGAAAATATGAGCATCTCATGGAATGTCCTAAATGTGGTAGTCGAAGGTTTAGGAAAAATATCTTGAGGGCAAAAGTACCTTGTAAGGTGTCACAACATAGTCCATTGTTTCCGCGACTAAGGCGTATGTTTCATTGTAAGGAGATGGCAAATCTAATGTCATGGTGGTCGATTAATAGGTCTAGAAAAAATATAATGCATGGGCCTTATGACTCAAAAACTTTGTGGCATGTCAATTTATGGAAAAGGAATACAAACGGTATATTCCTCGACCAATTCCTATTCCTAGATTGCGAATACAACAATTAATTGAATTGTTAAATGAGAATACTGCAATGGGTATTCTTGAGCCTTCTAGTGCCCCATACTCCAATAGGTGGTTCACAGTGCCTAACAAAAAGTTGATGAAATTATAGAATCGTTCGCTGGCTATGCAATTTACACTATGGCAGATCTATGTTGGGGCTATGATCAATTTCAATTAGCTATTGATGGTAGAGACATTACTACCATGCGAACTCTGGTTGGGCTTTTACGGGTTTGTACATTACCACAAGATGCAACAAACTTAGTAGCCCATATGATCAATGGTATGTATAGAGTATTGAAAGATTTCATTCCTCACATTACTAAGCAATGTCTAGATTATATACCTTTAAAAGGATGCTTAGAGGAAGAAAAGGATATATCATTGATGATTTGACTCAAGTGGATGTCGAAGATTTGTGAGAAGGTTTTAAATAGATTATCAGAAGTGCATTTAACTTTATCACGACAAAAATCTGTATTTGGGAAATAAGAGATATAATTGCTGGTAGCTCACATGTGCGGGCCATATGGAAGGAAGCCATCACGTGCAAAAGAAGATGCTATTCAAAGGATGAGTGATGTTTGTGAAACTCCGTTTGGGCTATGTCAGTTCTTGGGTGCTTTCTTGTTTTACCGTATGTGGATACCTCATTATGCACATATATGAACCACTTTACCAATTATTACGAAAGAACCAAGAGTTTAAGTGGCAAGCTAAACACTCTCGAGCTATGCAACAACTTAAACAGCTACTCAATAGTGCCCCAGTTTTGAGCAAACCAAATTATGCTTGTGGAAAGTCCATAGTAGTAACTGTAGATACAAGTTCAACTCGTATTGGATGGGCCCTTAGTCAAGATGATGGAGAAGGTAATAGATATGCTAATAGGTTTGAATCTAAAGTGCTTAACTCTAGGCAAAGAACTTATGCATTAAAAATAGATCAAAATTACTTAATAGGTGTTCCTATCATTGTTGCCTATTATGTCAAATACAATATCTGGTTTTGGCATGAGAAGACCTTACCAACCAAGTGGGAGATCGGGCATTGAGGTCAAAACACATGCATGCTATCTATAGATTTATATTAGAGGCTATTGTTTGATGCTATGTATGTATAGGGAAGATTGTTATAGATAGGGGGGAGATGGATGCATGTGATGCTTATAGATTCTTTATGAAATTAGGGATTGAATTGTCATTGACTACGACATATAATCCCGAAACTCGTGGAAAAGTAGAATGAGGACATTCATCTATGTCCGAGCATTAGTAAAAGCATGTAATGGGAAACCAAGTGATTGGCCTAGATTATTATCATTCACACTATGGGCAGATAGAACCATTCATAGTTCATCAACAGATTTCATGCTAGTTGAGTCGATTTATGGACAAAAACCAATTATGCCTATAGAATCAAGAATATCATGAGAAAGGTTTTGGGTTGAAAGGTTAAAACTAGGAAGTTTACTTCACTAAAAGTTCCTAGCTCAACGAGTCAAGTCATTGCACGAATATGCTCCAAAACCGTGGCCAAAGCTCCGATACCAAGAGAGAGAAAGAGAGTGTTTGTGAGGTCGAAGCGTGAGAGAGAGAGAGTGTGTGTGAGAGGTGCAAGCCTTGAGTGGGAGAGTAAGTGAGCGAGAAGGATAGCAGTAGTACAGGTTGTCACTTCAAAAAGTGAGGTATGTGCCTTTAAATAGGAAAAGTATATGTGACCTTTAGGGCTGACACTAGGACATATGGGGTGTAGGGCTTTTATGCCAACAATTAGCATATAACGACCCCCCAACAAACTATTTTGGAAAGGATGGAAATTAAGATTTTGCAATGATATCTTAGTTTTTTAATACAAGGCAGAACTAATGGAGGCATATTCTTTTTGGTAAATTAATAGAGGGTATTCAACAGTGATTCAATGTCTTATGAATGGATGATTTAAAATGGCAATTGATTTTTCTTCGAAAAGAAATCCTATCATTAGTTATAAATTTGCTCAAGGCTACAAGAGAAATCCCAATGAAGAGAAGATTACAACAACATTTGTAATAACAAGAAATCGATCATAATCATTTTCTGCATGAGCCCCCATGCACATCTATTAATTCCAATAACTATGAATGACACATGGAATGCCTTAATGTCCCCTCCATTTAGTAAATATCGAATATTCCAGTATGACTTAATCTCATCCGACATGGGTCTAAAATACATTTTCCATCAATCATAGCTAATACACTTAGCTTATGTAATATAGCATGACAAAAGGATTAATCCTCCATGACCACTTGTCTCAATGTAACATTTCCTTGAACTTCAAAGAACAGGTAACCGCCATCCCTCAGTATACCTCTAACACCAAGTAGAATATCACCTCTAAAAAGTAAGCCCCACCAAACAACATTCTCATCTCCAATATCAACCTCATCTCTATGTTGCAAACATCTTTGTATTTCATCATGCATAGACATGGCTCCTCTATCTTAATTGTTGCTCCTTGTGTTCCGGTGATTGACCAAGAGATTGAAGCCGATTCCTAAAGATTTGGTTAGTCCCGCATCAAGCATCCCCCACGCCACATGAGATCTTGAACCAAGCATACATTTAACACCAATTGTGAATAAAGGTTAGTGTTGAAAGTAGTTGGTTGCCTCAACCAAGATTCCTCTATAGTCAGAGATTTAAGTATTCAACCATCTTTGATCGCTTGCCAAGATCTTACCAATGAATTAAAGAATCGATCCTCTCACCCTCTCGATAATGTTGATTTATATCTTGCAATAAATAGCCATCTAATCTCCAATGGCCACGACCCGCCACATCGAGGAGCCTTAATAGATCCTCCATATCCACTTATCCCAAGTCCCCTTTATCCTTTGGTAATATGAAAGTTTACCAAACTACCTTGGACCATGCATATTGATCATGGATCAAGGTGTAATAACGTGATAGATAGGAGATGGTTGAACCACACCCTTGTGAGATAGGAGATGGTTGAACCACACCCTAAGAGAGAGGATTTGTGTAATAGGAGATTTGAACTCACAACCTCTTGGTTAGGAGTGTGATGGGCTAACCACTTTCCCCAAAAGCCATGGTTGAGGATTACTTGCTAATCCTCCCTCTTATCATGTAGTTCAACCATCTCTTTCTTGTCAAGCATGTGGTTCAACCATCTACTGCCTATCACTTTATTACTTGTAATCCTCATCCATGGCTTTTGGCACAAGTGGTCAGTCCATCACTCTTAGCTAGGAGGTTGTGAGTTCATATCATGGGTATGACCGTTTTAAATGGATTGTCGGTATGTCCCGCAGCCGTCGGTATAAGCGTCACTATTGGCGTCGGTATAAGTGTCAGTATAAGCATTGGTAATTTACTCAAAACTATCGACGCCCATACCGAGGCCGAGTTTTAAACATACCGGCAACCCGAGAGCAAAACTTCACATTTTTGTGCATGTTTGAGTATTGTTTGTCTTCTGTCAAACTTGCGTGCGTGAATCAAATTGCGAACTGCATTGCCTTGTGCACACACACACACATATCTTTGTCTCTCTCTCTCTACACACACACACTCTCTCTAGGTTTAGATCTCACATCTTGCTAACTGGTCCACGTACGGTTAGCCTTTGTCTTTCTCTATGCTTTAGGTCTTATAATTTCTCTTCTCTTTGATTTTGCAGAAGTTCTTTGGTGTCAATTGTTTGGAATTCGACGATGGATGACATACATTACGCTTTGATGACAAGGCTCCAAAAGAGGGACATACTTGTAAGTGATTGTTTTATTGACTATTGATAGAGAGAGAAAGAGAAAGAGATGAGAGAGAGATAGAGAGAGAAAGAGAGAGAGAAAAGAGAGAGAGAGATAGAAAGAGAGTGAGAGAGAGAGAGAGAGAGAGAGAGAGAGAAAGAGAGAGAGAGAGGTAAAGAGAGAGAGAACGAGAGAGAGAGAGAGATAAAGAGAGAGAGAGAGATAAAGAATGGTGAAAGAAAGGAAGATAGAGATAGGAAAATAGAGCATACATACACACACACATACACACACACACATCTACACATTTGCACATGCATACATGCCCACATACATGTACACACATGCATGCTTACATACACACACATATACACACATGCATGCTTACATACACACACATATAAACACATGCATGCATACACACACATACAAATATACACACATGCATACATACACACACATGCATACACACATACATACACACACATATATTCACATATGCATACATACACATACACACACACATATACACACATACATACACACACATACATACACACATATACACACATGCATGCATACATACACACACATATACACACATGCATGCATACACACATATACACATATACACACATGCATACATACACACACATGCATATACACATACATACACACACATATACACATATGTATACACACATACATACACACATACACACACATGCATGCATAATACACACACATACACATACACACACATGCATGCATACATACAAACACATACACATATACACACATGCATACAAACACATAGGAAGATAGAGCATACATACACACACACATACACACACACATCTACACATTTACACATGCATACATACACGCATACATGTACACACATGCATGCTTACATACATACATATATACACACATGCATGCTTACATACACACACATATACACACATGCATGCATAGACACACATACATACACACATGCATACATACATACACACACATACACATATACACACATGCATACATACACATAGGAAAATAGAGCATACATACACACACACATACACACACACATATCTACACATTTACACATGCATACATACACACATACATGTACACACATGCATGCTTACATACACACATATACACACATGCATGCTTACATACACCCACATATACACACATGCATGCATACACACACATACATACACACACATACACATATACACACATGCATGCATACATACACACACTTACACATATACACACATGCATACATACACACACACATGTACACACATGCATACATACACACACACATGCATACACACATACATACACACATACATACACACACATATATACACACACATATATACACATATGCATACATACACATACACACACACATATACACACATACATATACAGACACATAAGCTAGTGTTTTAATTAAATATATAATTTACATCAAATATATAAAAATAGGATTAGGGTTTTTACGCTATTTACACATACATACACATACACATATAATACATATATACATGTATATACACCTATGTATAGAAATATACATATTTTAGGTCTAGATATTTAAGATTAGGGTTTTAGGGTTTAGGCATACATATAACTCAATTACATCTATATTAAAAAAAATATAGAAAAAAATAAGAAAAAAATCTAAATATATAAATAAAAATATATATAAAATAGGATTAGGGTTTTAGGATTAGGGGTTTAGATTTTTATAGGTGTTTAAGTATTTAGATTTTAGTATTTTAGGTTTAAGTCTAAGTCTTTCTGATTAGGGTTTTAGGGTTTTAACACCTACATAACATATATACACACATACACGTACACATATAATACATATATACATGTAGATACACATGCATACAAAAATATACATATTTTAGGTCTAGATCTTTAAGATTAGGGTTTTAGGATTTAAGCATACATATAACTCAATTAAATTTATATAAAGAGAAAATATAGAAAAAAATTAAGGAAAAAATCTGAATATATAAATAAATATATATAAAAAATAGGATAATTATATAGATAAATAAATATAAAAAGAACTAGTGTTTTAAATAATTGAAGTAAATATATATAATTAAAAATATAGAAATACGATTAATTAAGCAAAAAAACTGAATATATAAATAAATATATATATAAAATAGGATAATTATATAGATAAATAAATATGATAAGAACTAGTGTTTTAAAGAAATAAATTAAATATATAAAAATAGATTTAATTTTAATCATTTTAATCAGAGTGAATATATATACACATACACATACACATACACACATATACTTATACACCTATCTATATACACATATATATACACATACACATATATATACACATGCATACACATAAATACATGTTTTGGGTATAGGTCATTTTGATTAGGGTTTTAGGGTTTTAACACATACATAACATATATACACACATACACATACACATATAATACAATATACACATGTGTACAGAAATATACATATTTTAGGTCTAGATCTTTAAGATTAGGGTTTTAGGGTTTAGGCATACATATAAGTCAATTAAATTTATATAAAAAGAAAATATAGAAAAAAATTAAAGAAAAAATCTAAATATATAAATAAATATATATATAAAATAGGATAATTATATAGATAAATAAATATAAAAAGAACTAGTGTTTTAAATAATTTAATTAAATATATATAATTAAATATTATAAAAATAGGATTAATTAAGGAAAAAATCAGAATATATAAATAAATATATATAAAAAATAGGGTTTTAAGGTTTAAGGAAAAATCTGAATAAATAAATAAATATATATATAGAATAGGATAATCATATAGATAAATAAATATAAAAAGAACTAGTGTTTTAAATAATTTAATGAAATATATATAGTTAAATATATAAAAATAGGATTAATTAAGGAAAAAATCTGAATATATAAATAAACATATATAAAAATAGGGTTTTAGGTTTTTAGGATTAGGATTAGGGTTTTAGGGTTTAAGGAAAAATCAAAATAAATAAATAAATATATATATAAAATAGGATAATTATATAGATAAATAAATATAAAAAGAACTAGTGTTTTAGATAATTTAATTAAAAATATATATAATTAAATATATAAAAATAGGATTAATTAAGGAAAAAATCTGAATATATAAATAAATATATATATAAAATAGGGTGTTAGGTTTTTAGGATTAGGATTAGGGTTTTAGGGTTTTAGGGTTTAAGGAAAAAATTTGATTAAGTAAGTAAATATATATAGAATAAGATAATTATATAGATAAATAAATATAAAAAGAACTAGTCTTTTAAATAATTTAATTGAATATATACAATTAAATATTTAAAAATAGGATTAATTAAGAAGAAATCTGAATATATATATAAAACAGGATAATTATATAGATTAGGGTTTTAGGTTTTTTTGGTGTTTAAGTATTTAGGTTTTAGTATTTCAGTTAGAGAGTATGGATCCTTTGATAGGACTCGACTAGAAAACCTACGCTACCATTCGCATGGTCCCCTAGGTGAGCAGATGGACCCAAACGACATTGCACCGGTAACCTCTCGTGGACAAAAGAGAACAAAGAAGGACTTAGATGTACAAGCAAGTACTAATAATATTACACAAAATGAACATATGGAAGAGATGCTCGAAGCATTTTATGAGATGGATGAAGATGGTGGAGAAGATGTCGAGAGTTTAATGGACACAACAAGATTTCCACGATCAGAAGTCGATGAAGAATATGAAAACATGCGAAGACTAGCTCGTTTACCACTTTACAATGGAGCAAAGATATCTATACTACGTGCATCACTCGCGATGCTCAATCTGCAATCCATTTATGGATGGTCAGATAGTAGTGTCACTAAATTGCTCAAGTAAGTGGAGAACAAATTGGCTTTCATTGTTGTATCAAAATAACTTTATTTACTAATATCGTTTTAATTGCTTATTGCAGGCTTCTTAAAGATCAATTTCTGCTAGAGGGCAATGACATGCCTCCAACACGTGGAGATGCAAAAAAAAGTTTACAGTCCATTGGAATGGATTATACTATAATTCATGCTTGTTCGAATGATTGCATCCTCTTTCGGAATGAATATGAGCATCTCCACGTATGTCCAAAGTGTGGACCAAATAGATTTAGAGAAGACCTTGTAGGCAAAGCAATCCCCACAAAGGTTCTTCGCCACTTTCCTATCATTCCATGAATTAAGAACATGTTTAGATGCAAATCTATAGCTGAGTTAATGTCATGGCATACAAAGAGCAGGTCTATAGATGGTGTAATGCGAGTGCTTGCTGACTCTGATGCTTGGAAGCACATAGATAGTAAGTGGCCAAGGTTTGCTAGTGAGCCTCGGTCCATACATCTAGGCCTAGCGAGTGAATCCATTTGAAACACAGTTCTTCATGGAGCACAAAGATTCATTCGATAGTCGAGGAGGAAGAGATCATTGTTCGAGAAGAAGAGGTCATTGTTCGAGAAGATGAAGCAATAGACGATGATCAGGAAGAAACCAGCATAGCAAGCGATTTAGAAGCCATCAATAAAGAGATAGATATTCTCGGTGCATTGGATCTTCAAGAGGATGCTAGATTAGAGGATTTTTGAATAAAACACTTATACGTACTAATTTTTGTTTTTTCTTTCTATTTATTCTCTATAGTACCTTTATTATCACATGCTAATTATTTGAGTTCTTTTGTTACAGAGCACGATGGGAGACAGTCCTCCAGTCACTCCACATTCCATGACAGAGGAGCAGTTTTTAGAGTTCATCTCTCAGGTACCTCCCGCATATATGGCCGCTGCTTCATAGTATTGGATCGCTCGTGGTAGCACTCCTCCCAGCCTCACTCCTGGAAGCCTCACTCCTGCCAACCTTACTCCCGCCGGTGTCACTCCTACCGGTGCCACTCCTGCCGGTGTCACTCGTGCGGGTGGTGCTACTCCCGCAGGAGGTATGTCTCCTAACTTTGTGACTCCACCACGACCACTTTTTTAGCCATCTCCTACTGGGTCGAGTAGTAGACATGTGCATTTGACGCCTCAGCATGATACAGGTTCTGGCGCGTCTCGTAGGTCGAGGTCACACTCAAGGGCAAGAGGTTCTAGGAGTGGATCTACAAGTAGGTTTGGAGGAGATAGCTGTTGTAGAGGTAGTGCGATAGACATTGTATCGCCCGCTTCTGACGAGTACCTAAGATGTAGGTACGCCACGTAGTACACCACATGGAACACCACGTACACCTTGGGGGGCTCATGACCATGATGACTCCAAAGTGTATAGTATCCGAGATGGAGCTCCAATGATGGACGCGGCTGGCAAAGCAATGTGTGCATGTATACCACAACTTTGCTCCCTACAGTTTGGATACTCCATCATGCTGAAATGGAGTGAACAGGATAAAGATCAGAAGAATTATATCACACAAACGATTTATTAGGAGTTTGGACCAGCCGATGGATAGTCTCTTGTCAGTTCAGAGTGGATTCTGCACATTGCACGTGAGGTTATGTCCCATCGCCGATCCGAGGCTCTTGATGCTTTCAGAGCAGGCTTACCAAAGCCTGTAGGGTTAGATGCTGAGGAGTGGAATCTAATTCGCGATGAGCAGCAGCAGACTCCTGATCAATATCACCAGCAGCGAGATGCCACAGCCACACATTTAGATATGGTTGGACCGTCACATTTGGGCAGCGACAGATATGACACGATGTGTCATGAGTTTGTAAGTACCATTTCATTTATTGAATTTATTTGTGTTAAGTTTCTCATGTATGATCCTCTAATGTTTTGCATATTTGTTGCAGGAGCTGGCAATGGGTCATCCTCCAACACGAACGGAGGAGGCTTACGGATATAGTCACGGATTGACTGCACTATTGGAAGACTTGGAGGGACGCGGTGCGGTCGTTTCATGGGAGCATTTGTGATGAGATGATTAATTTATAAACTTGGTTTTTACTTGTTGTTTGTAATTTCATGTGAATTTATCTCATTCCATTAATGTTCTTTGTTGCAAGACTGTTGATATGGAACGTTCTTTGCATGTGTATGGCAGTGGCACACCAAAATTTTGTATTTGATATTTGTATGGCCATGCATTGCTTTGCCACATTTTGTAAAAGTGTCATATATGACAGTGGTTTGCCACACTCTTGTACATGCTTCATTTATGAAATATATAACTCTTTTTGTACATGGTTCATGGTTCATTCTTATTATCTCTTTTGTGTCCAATAATATTCTATTTTATGAAATCATATTTTCGTTGACATTAGAGTACACATCACGTGTACTCGGTTTTTTTTGGGCAGAGTGTATTGTCTTTTGTTAAGCAACATCATGGTAATGTTGCTGTAGCAAAAGACAACACACTCTGCCCAAATTTTTTTTTGCAGATATGGTCGTCGATATACGCGATGGTACTCCCAGTAATTTCATAGGAATAAGCGTCGGTACACCCAGCGAGCGACGGTATATGCAATGGTGCACCCAGCAGAGGCGTCGATATGGGCGTCAGTATGGGCATCGGTAATACCGATGTTTATACCGATGCTCATAACGACGCCCATACCAACGCTTTAGTACCGACGTGCATATCGACAGCTACACTGATGTCGCAGCAAAAATAGGTGCGTTCATTTGCCTCTGTAAAAACCTCGGTATACGGTCGATCTGTTGCAGTGCAACTTTCTTCAATTTATTACAAATTGAGAATTTCAAAATATAGTATAAAATTTGACAATATACATATTTGAATTAAAAAAGAAATATACAAAATATTATGATGATTATCATTCAATACATGAAAATCTACAAAAAAATTCAATACATGAAAATCTACAAAAAATTGATGGCAAATATATCATTTTATAATACAATATCATGAATCCATATGAGACAAAATACGAACCTAACTAGAATACATATTATCACCACTATTTTCATAGGAATTGAAGTACTCGAAGGAGACCTTTATCGCTCCTATCTTATCATGTGACAATTGCATATGCAATGAAAGATAAAGTTTTTGCTCGTCACGAACAAGAGAAAACAAATAGCATTTTAATGCTTCAAAGTTGTTCTTCTTTCTTTTTTTTAAGAGAGAATATTAGAAACATGCTCGAAGGCTACAAGAACATAAAGGGGGAAATCCAGAAGGGTACAAGATGACCAAAGCCGAAAGAGATTGCCTTAAGGTTACAACAGCTTGCTCGAAGGCATAGACTCACCCGAAGGCTTCATCAATGCCCAAAGGCATAGACTCGCCGGAAGGCTACATTGCAGAATGTCGAAAATTACTCCGCACATGTATTAAGCTTCTTTCAGAATCATGTGATATATTTATTTTTTCACTTCCATATTTTTTTATTAGTGTAGGAATATGAACACGTAAAATGTATTTAATAATGGGTACTTTATGGATTCTGAAAATTAACAATCAAATATTTTGAATGTGCATAGGAATTTCGAGCTTAGTGCAAGAGTAGCTTTTATTTTGAAAGGGCAATCGCATGCAACGTTCTATCTTACACTCTGTTATCTTATTAGGTATATGACAAATCGTTTATAGAATGAAACGGTCTTGTGTTTCTCTATTTTGATAACTATGAAATAATGCATTAAAAATATTTTCAGTATACAGAAACTATTGCTTTTGGCATAGTTAAAATTCATATATTTCAAAGTTTTGCGAGACCTTGCTGGCCAAAGAGAAAGATCTTGCGGAAGCTCCTTATGACTGATCTCTGGAGGCTCCCAAATTTAATGAGGTTGGTCCGATACAAATTATGTAAGATGTGTGGCATGACATATATTTGACCCTAAGTTTTTTATGCATGTTTGATAAAGAGCGATTTGCAAGCTTTTGCACATGTTGTAAACTTGTCAAGATAAGAGGCTATTGATAGTCTAAGGTATGTAAGAAGTGATCTTGTAATTGCTTTGAAGGTAACTTTGTTTGATACTTGTTCTATTTATATTTTTGCTTTCAACTTTTATATTCAACATGAGTAACATGATTTTTCTCCTCTTATAGAATGGGTTGAGTTG